>CAJQZJ010033276.1:697201-759741 GCA_907164525.1 Lophiomys imhausi
ATTTTTTCATGAGCTCCTAATAATTCTGCTCCAGAGGTTTCATGTTAACTTAATGCAGAACCTGCTGATACATGGCTCAAACTAATTTTGATGCTGGATTTGTAACATTCCTACTCTATAATCTGGATGTTCTAATCAATCAGTCTTCAAAATCTTGAATACACATGTGACATTTTCTCCACAAGAAACTTTAGTGCAAACACACACACATACACACAGCTAACCCATTGAAAATGTTTATCTATTTTTGTTTGTTTGTTTTGGGAGCTTCAATAAAGTAAGTGGTCAGGATAGTAGGGTAGAGAAAATAATGTATTGTGGGTGTTAACATGAGGAATCCCACTCAATGTGGGACTATATATGACTCCATTTCAATGAATTATTTAAGCCCAAGAATGAAATCCCATCTTTTCACAGTTGCCAGTCAAGTAGTTGGCAATAGTTTGTATAGGATGCTACAAATCCCTTTTTATTCTATCCTACTAAAACCCCTGTTAATTAGACTGACAAAAAACAGATTAACAAAAGTCAGTTCATTGACATGTGTGACATGTATAGGTGGGAAAAATTCAATGTCTCAGAGGAGTGGTTAAACATGAGGAACAGCACATTTTTATAAAGGTATACATTTGTAGAGCCAAGAAAAGGAAAGAAAAAATTAAACTTCTGAGAATAGGTGTCAAACTGTAGGAAAAAAACCCATATATATGGGGAATTAATGGAGTAAGTATGGTTTTAAAGATCAGTATCTCTGCTCTTCTCCCTCCTACTTGTGGTCATACTGTAACAAGTTTGTAAGAAAAGAGATACTCTAAAAGACACTTGTTTTCTTCACTTGGCTGTCTCATAATTGAAACAGTAGACCACAAACAAACAAACAAATAAAACTTGAATTCTCCCAGGAAACTCATGCAGGAAGAAGAAAAAGAATAAAAGTTGGGCCAGCAAGAGGCAGAATTTGTCTTTGAAAGGGATTGACTACTCAGATCATCTTTCAAAAGAGATTGGAGCTAGAAACGTGATGCGCCAATTCTCATCAGGGTTGTGTCTTTACCTGCACTGCTTAGCTCTGCATAACTCCACCCCTCTACTTAAATCTAAACCTCTGACCTAGTCCAAGAAGTTGGGTTTGAGTGTGGAGTTGTGTCTCTGGATCTTATTGTTCCCAATGTGATCACATTGACTAAATGTCTTTTCTGTGTTTTTCACTCTTAGTTTGTCTCCTTTGGTTGGCTTTCAAGTCTTACAGCATAGCCTGGCTTATTAGGACTACTAGAGCAAAAGCTCAAACCCTGATCCTCCCCTTCCTTACGGAACTTTTTTTCCTAGTCTTTTGGTACACTTGTATGTGACACAAGGTCTGATTTTCTATTTCTGTATAAAAGCAAAAGTATACTAATAACTTCTGCAGAACAATGGCATATAAAATAAGATGTGCTATGCACCAGCCATTTCTGTTGTGGTAAAATTCCATGAGCAAGACAACTTATAGCACAGTTTGTCTGGACTTAATGGTTCAGAGGGAATGTCTGTAACGGCAAAAGCGGCATGGTAAAACAACAAATGATGTATTCTTTCTCCACATGAGAAGCAAAGAGAGCAGACTGTAACTGAGGAGAGGATGTAATTCCTCTAGCAAGATTCCACCACACTCTTAAATAGCAACAACAGCTACCACGAAGTGATCCTGAGAAAATGGGGGGCATTTCTCATCCAAATCATCCCAAGAGGAATATAGATTGTGCTGTTACTTTTCACTGAACTGTAAGATTTATCTTTAGAGAGCAGAGTTAATGTTGTTTGGTTTGTTTTTGGTTTCAGGGTTAGCTATGTACCACAGGCTGGACTGAACTCACTCCAGGACCACCTAACTTTCTTGTCTCACCAGAGGCAGCATTACAAATAGAAGTCATGATTCCTGGTTATGATCCAAGTTCTGTGGAACTGAAAGACAATGGCAAAGACATTATAAAAAATGGGCAAAATTATGATTTTAGAGTTCCATATAAATATTAGTATTTATTAGCATAAAATGTGGTTCTTATGAATATATTAAGAAAAGAAGAGGCTATAAAGTTTAACTTTCATGAGCTTCATAGTAAACCAATTCTATTCACTGGTTACATTGCCCCTTGGACAAAAGCCATGGATGTGGAATACATTTTATCATATTGTTCATAACTCAGATCTCTTTACTAAATAGCAGTACTCTTCTTAAAATTCTTAGATGAGATTTTTTTTTTTTACTTTTCGAAACAAGGTTTCTCTGTGTAGACCTGGCTGTCCTACACTCACTTTGTAGATCAGGCTGACCTTATACTCACAGAGATCTGCCTGCCTCTGCCTCCCGAGTGCTAGAATTAAAGATGTGCACCACCATACCCAGAATTAATCATTTTCTGATCCCCACTGGTGTATTAGAGAGACTAAATAACTATATGTCTATTTCCCACTTTTAGGAAATACTTAAAGCTGTAATTAATTTGAACAAACAAGCAAAGCAAGTTACTGCTAATGGATAAGTTTGCTAGCTTTAATTAAGTACATATACTAAATCTAGTAATTTTGTAACACATATTTCAAAACAAATTTTAGAATAAGTAGAAATGTACAAATTATCTTTTTTATTACAGGTAAAGTCTTATCTCACAGTTTTAAGCTGAGCAAAATTAGACATGTTTGTATATTTAGAATAAAACAGAGTATTTTATGCACTTATACTGTTTCAGTTTGAAGTAAACAATAACTGTCTCTGATATTACAAAGTATATTCCGTACCAAAATAGATAAAAATTACTAACTGCTTTGCACCTGTGACTGTAAGTGAGCAAAACATTATTTTCGTCAGTCACAAGTGCCATCCATGTGATTTCAGTACATTATCCTTTTTCTCCTAAAAAGGCTTAGAAATTAAGCACTATGAAAAGATAATTCCTGTCTTTTAAAAGTGGAGATGTTGTTTTAGTAATGAACTGGTGATATCAAGCCTGGCCTTAAGTAACTCTATAATCTCTTAATAGTGATTTTCATTGGGTAGAATTGGTATTGTAGGGGCACACACACACACACACACACACACACACATACATATGTCATATCTGTCATATCATGTCATATCAAAAGTCAGGCCCATGAACTTCCTGGACACAACAGAGCAAAGTGTGGAAAGCCTTCACCTAGACCATGTGCAGAAGGAAGTCCTACACTTTCATAGTGATGGCTCCATGTACCCTCTCTCTTCACTAGGCTTTTTTTTTTTTACTTTATTTTTTATTTCTTCAAGTTACATCTCAATCGCAATCCCCTCCCTAATCCCCCCTCCAGTCCCACCCTCCCACCCTCAACCCCCCAACCTCTTCCCTTTTTTTTTTTTTTAAGTTTAAGGTATATCTTATTTCCCCCAACAGCTCCCCCTTTCAGTCCAACAAATGGATCTTTCTCTTATAATAATAGATACAATACAAAACAACAGAGGTTCACTAGGCTTTTATGACAAAGAATGTTTGGTAAGAACTCCTGGGTGCCCAAGAACCTTCAGGTTGATTCTCTCTTCAACACCGTCAACACCGAAGCAGCATACTACCATTGTTATTAGTCTATCTTTCTGTCTACTTGTTTGGACTTGCCATCATTCCATTTTTCCACCCCTTCAATTGGACTGCAGTATGCGGATTGGGGATTTAGCTCTGTGGTAAGTAGTAAGAGCAAGGTTTCGTACTCAGTTCTGGAAAAAAAAAAAAACAGACAAAATGACAAAAAGACCAAAACGAAACAAACAAACAAAAATCACACAAGGTAACTGGACTAGATTATGCACATCTGCCTCTACAGCTGTACTCAGCTCTGTAGATCTGACTTCAAACATGTGACCTGCAGTAGCCTAACTCCAAAGGAAGCAGCGTCCCAAGAGATTGTTTACCTTTTCTCTGATGGAGACCCTACTTCCTGAACTATTCTGTGGCCTCTGAATATTTGGAGCTATTCTGTGACACCACCCCCCATACACACACACACATACACACACTCACACGCACACACATGCATTGTGTAAATAGTAGGTGACCTGGAATAAGATGAAAAATTAGAATGTGTGGAAAAAACATCTAGAAAATTGCATTAGTTTTGGAAGCTGCAGGCCCTGCACTTCCTATATAATCAGATATATTTATCCCTCTCAGGTCTCTGAGGTGGTTGAAGAATAGATAGCTAGAGTCTCATAGTTAAATTTTGAGTTGTTTAGGAATCAAGAGGGTGTTCTGGATCTAAGAAGATATTTTTAAAATTATGAGGCAAGTTACTATGAAAGCTGAGTTAGATATAGAACTTTAAACTCATGGAGATGGTTAGATAGTAGAATGTTAAAGTCAGGTGCCAAATACATATGGACTGGACATTGGGAATGTATGCTAAGCCATATAACTCTTATAATTGTGGCCTATTTATTTCTGTTGTTTTGTATTGTATTTATAGTTATAAGAAAAAGAACCATTTTTTTGGACTGAAAGGGAGAGCTGTTGGGGGGAAAAAAGAAATACCTTAAACTAAAAAAAAAAAAAAAAGAGGAGAAAAGAAGAGGAGGGGGGGGTTGAGGAAGAGGAGGGTGGAAGGGTGGGACTGGAGGGGGGAGTAGGGAGGGGATTGTGATTGAGATGTAACTTGAAGAAATAAAAAATAAATTATTAAAAAAAGAGAAATAATGAACACGGAAAAAAAAAGAAAATTGCATCTGGAATATATTGAAAATTGATGCCACTAAAATTGCTATAACTTGTGAATGTATGGGAGTTTAATTAATTCTCACATTGTGGAAAGAAACAAAAACATGTTTGTGACTCATGTAAGAACTCTGTTAAGTGCCCTCCTAACTCTTCCTGACTTGACAACACTTTCCAAAAACATAAAACATAAACTACTTCAAGCCCCATTAAAAGGCATAACCAAAATATTAATGTAGCACATATGTTTCAGGCCTAAAGTTATTTATATTTGAGAAGGTATTTGTTCCAAATAGTACTCTAAAAGAGTGACCTGTCACTTAACCTCTGAGTTGTTTACTATTCTGGTAATGTCAGACTTGGTGTCCTACATAGTAAGGTATACTCATCAGGCCTGTTGCAGGTAATTAAATTTGTTATGTGTAACACATTTAAAGATTTTTATGTGTGATTATACTACTAACACTATAGGAACTATGATATTTTATTATATTAACCAATATGTAAAAGAAAATATGTAATTAGTTTTTATGTTTTTCTACAAATATAGAAAGATGACACAATATTAAATTTATGAAGAGAATTTTGTCTACTTTTATATCAACTTGATACAAGCTGATGACACCTGGGAAGAAGGAATCTCAAGTGGGAAAATGCACCCACCAGATTTGCCTATGTGCAAGGATGAGGTACATTTCTTGGTTATTTATGTGAGAGAGCCCACTGTGAGCACGGCTTTCCTGGGCTGGCAGTCCTGAGTGTAGAAGAAAGCATGCTGAGAAGAAGCCAGGATGATTAGGCTAGTAAGCAGCATTGTTTCATAGTTTTTGCTTTAGGTCTTGCTCCCACGTTCCTTCCTTGATTCTTTATGATTCTGAATTCCCTCAGGGATAGACTGAAAGCTGAAAATGAAATAAATCCTTTGCTTCCTAAGTAGCTTTGGGTCATGGTATTTTATCCCAGCAACAGTAACCCTAATTAAGTATTTGTCAAGTTACCATATTTATAACTTCACCTACTCCTTAGACTATTTAAAAATTCTTATTACTTGTGGATTTAAGAACATTGCACTCCTTTTCAGGTACTGAGAAAGATTAAAGATTATGCATGTAATACCAATGACTCAAAGTTAATTCTGAAGACCCTATCAGCATCCCGACCACAGAAAGGTGAGTAAGTTAATGCTGGTGTTCTAGTCAAGTTAGTAGCTAGATTCCTAGACAAAGGGCTCAGAGACAATGATTGACACAGCCTGCCATGCTTTGATGATTTATGTTCTAGAATTCAACTTAATTGAAAGATAAGTTTTGATTTGATTTCGATAAACCATATGTTTATGAGCCTCAAGATAAAACACAAAGATATCTTTTAGGAATTAAAAAAAAAAACTATGTGGTCATCCTCAAAGTTACTTATAAATAACTTATTTTTTATAATTCAAACAGAAACATGTTTCTTTTCCATTCACTATTATTAACCTTACATGGTCTCTGTTTCTCACTGCTCTCTCTGCATTTTTCGAGTAAATGTAGATCAAAGATAAAAGTAACTGAGGTTATTCAATCGCAAATATGCATAGAAGGACAACAGGGACAGGTCAAGCCCTCAGGCTTGTCCGCGCATCAGCACTCCTGAGGGAGGACAGCACTGAATACTTTTGACAGTGTCACCCAGTGTGTTGTGTCCTATCCCAGACCTCAGACACCCTTTCTTGGCTAGAGTGACTGTTTCTTGAAAGTAATTTTAGATTGAATTAGAGCTTTCTGAGAGAGACAAAACACACTTTACAGTAGGCAAATTGAATTTCTCTGGTTCAGTGCCTTGCTGTGCCACAGCTCCTCTCAAGGAGATTTTCACGTTATTGAGAGCTGGTAGATTTCCTTGTAAAATAGCCTCAAGCAGCTCAGACACACTGTGCTGCAGATCCTTTGTCTACCATTTCTCTAGGAAGTATTTGTATCTCTCTTTAAAATACACACAAAACTATTTAATTAAAGAAGACAAAGAGAAGACATCAAACGCTATCATCGTAAGCTATGGATTCATGAAGAGATATCCGGCAAAAGCTCTCCTTTCATAACTGGAATTGTAAATATTCTAGGTGCTTCTGATGGGGTGAAATGAAAGAATAGCTACTTGTTCTCCACACAACTTCGAGTGGAGAACTACTAACTTATCTTTTGACTGATTAGGAATCCTGTGTGGTACCAGGTACATTTGCAAAGAAATGGTCTGCTGTTCCATTTTCCTTTGTAGAGCTCTTTCTCGTATCGCATTCTGCTTATTTTTTCCTCAAATAAGCAAGAAAATCGTGTGTTGTGTTTGCTCATCGCAAACAATGTTAGAGAATAACTTTGACAGGAATGCCAGCAATCATAAGAATCAAAAGCACATATTCCAACTCTCACAGTTTACTCAGTAATACTTTTATGATTAAAATACTTCATGACAAATGAAAAAGAGTAGTTTTGTTTAATTCGCTAAAAAAGCCAGGTCATGAAATACCTGTTTTTATTTCTTTTTTTTCTATATTTCTTTTCTTTTCTTTAATATCTCATCTTGATGGTGATTCCACAGTCGTGTTAGACCAGGGGAAGCATGTACCCACGTCTTACTACCTCTTCCACCTGTGGTATGAAGTGCCCCACAGTAGTATTGTACCAATTTTAAAACAAAGTGGAGTTTTTTTTTTATCATACGTTACAGGCAAAAATTCATGCTAGGAGAGAAATAGTCAGGGTCATTAGGTACTAAAGAACATTCGATCTGACATATGGCAGACGATGGCATTTAACAGAAAATATGGAGTTCTCTGTGTGAGTCTTCGCTCCAGAGCTTCCCCAGGCGAGGAGCCTCAGGAACAGATGTGAACTCAGGCTCAGCTTGAAGAGAACAGAGTCATAAGTGCAAGTCCCTCCTTCCAGGAGTTCAGGAGCTCCTGCCAGAAGCAGATTTCTCACCATGAAGACCCCAGAACTACTGCCAAATTAGAATCTGCCTAGTGAGAACCAGTGGGCATGAAATCTCTAGTGATTTTGTTCTTGTTCACTGAGCAACCAAGAAGCATATGCGACATGCCCACGAAAGCAACCATGTGGCTGTGCCATAGGGCCTTGGGCATGTTCTGTTGACCCCCTCTTCAAAGCAATTTCTGGGGCTTTGGCTTATTATTTGAAGTCAAATCTAGAGTATTGTGAATATGTAGGATAAGAAAACTGTTATGTTTTATTTCTCTTTTATTAATTTTGTTTCAAAAGCTTAGTTTGATTATGTTTTACAGATCAGAACAACAATGAAGTCTGGTTTCTATTTCTCTTTTATTTCTAAGTGCAAACAGGAATTTTAAATATAATATAATAATAATTATTTATATATAATATAATATAAACAATTTTAAATATAATGTACGAAGTATATATAGTAATGCAAAAATATTTCAAACAAAATTAGTATAGCAATTTATTTCTCCTTATTCAATTCAAGGGACAATACAAACTTTGAGGGTTTGTTTAAAATTCTAATGACCATTGTTTTCCAGGTATGCTCACCAAAGGGGCAGAAAGATTTCAACAGTGGCAGATCACATGTTTGCTTATGTACATTTCAATTGTGCATATTTCAACATATTTCAAAATGTTGTTTGAAAGGTATGGCTGAGATTTGTTTGGTTATGTTCAGCAGCTAGAGATCTTAGGCCCTGGCCAAGTGAACAATGAAAGTTTCAGTTTTAATGATCTGAATATTCATCAGTTATTTAGAACACTCCTGCTGAGAATTATCATCATAACAACAGTGCCTCTCTAATAGGGAAGTGCAAAGACACCCCTGAGAATCAATTACAGCAAAGGTCTAGGAGAAGCCAGTTAGCTCTTCTTTCTTTTCCCTGGTTACAGGGATAGTTGATGGGATAATGAAACCCACAACATTTGCTAGGTTCTTAAGAGAAAATAAAATAAAATTCAGTTGGGCCATAAGAATTCCTAAAGAGATATTAGAAAGTTGGAGACCTTGGTCTTGGCGTCTCTGACACATAGAAACAGACAGTGCTGTGTTCTGCCTTAATAAAGTGAAAAACTTTGTGTGGCGGTCAGAACAAACCCAACAGAGGAGTTCTCAGTTCAATGAGATGGTTTTCACAAGAATAAATGAGGAAAAGCTTAGGTAATGTCCTAGTAAAACTTTATTGGGCCTGGTCTGAATAAAGTTGACAGATACTAAATAATTTTAAAATGATTGGCAGAACTAGATGGCATGAATCTAAGAAAAATAATCACAATCTATAGGTGAAGATTTTGTTCAAATATCCTTTAGTTGAGATTAAATAGTCAATGGATATTTAATAAAATGAAACAATGAAGATAACAGTAATATTTATTATTAGGTTGTTTTCTACCCACGCACAGCTTATTTAATCAAAGAAGAAGATATAAAGTTATTCTCACCTTTAAAGTATTCATGCAATAGCTGCCTTTACTGTTGTCTCAAGATGCATGTCCAACCTGTCAGAAATTGCTGTACCTCCTACTTGCTAAGCAAGTATAAATAAATTGTGCTTCTGATCAAAGTGCTTAATTTTTCTTGACTTAGTTATTTTTCATTGTCCAAGAATATGTATCTACCAAAAAAATAGAATCACAAAGATTCTTTGTCATACTTTATAGAAATTAAAGAAAAATGACATGAATTAAAACCTGTCACTAATCAAAAATCCAAATAGAAACCAAATCTGAGACTAAGTCATACATTCTCAAAAGGTAAAAATCAGTCAGTCTTTGGAAAATGATTTGTCTGGAGTTTGTTTGATTTGTAGACTTCTTGGTGACATCTTCAGTGTAGAAAAATGTGCATCACTTATCATGTGTTACTGAATTATACATTTGGTATGTGCAGAAGGTGCTTCAGGTGGGTCTGGATACTAAGGCTGTCAGGGTTGGAACTACAGAACATCTTCCCTGTGAGAGACCCAACCTTCATTTTACTCTCCTGACATCATTGAAGAATCTGTTTGTTTCTGTAGGACTCACTTGAGCAACTTAGAAATATCCAGAAACTCCAGAATATTCTGATAACTAAGAACCACTTACCAAAACAGGCCTGACCTTCAAACAGAACAAATAACCAAATTTCAAAAGTAGTCTTCAAATAATCTGAATGGCAGTATCAGCTACAAGGGAGCATGTGTTGAAACTAAATGGATAAGATGTAATCCCTTCCATAAGAGACAATTCAGTTGAGTATTATGCTTCTTAATTTTTATGATATATTATATATATTACATATATATGCATTACATGTGTGCTGTCCTTTAATATTTATACACTGCAGTTCTTTATGTGTTGATGTGGTCTCATTTATTGTACTGTCATAATTTCCTAAATTCAATTCAGGTATGTGGTGGGTACAGGCACATGCAAGCATTGTTTTTGTTCTTTGCATGATTTCAATACAATGCAATGCATGTGATTTTTTTAAAGTGTAGTTTGGACAAAAACAAGTTCTCGGTGTAATTTTAGATCTGTGTATTCCTCTTCCTAACTCTTGTGGGTTTGTATTTTCCTCTGTTATTTGACCATGCCACAAAAATTTTAAAAAGTATGTTGCAGCACATAGACTATATATTTTCTGGGATAGAGTCTATAGTTCACTGATAGGACTTGCTGGTACAGTCCTAGAAATATGTCAGAAGTAATTATTGTTCAGCTTTCACAGAGATGACCTCAGGAATGTTTTTGGACCAGACTACTTAACCCAAAAATCTGAAGCTGATAGATTAGAACATTGTTTGCTCATAAATGGACCATTCTTTCAAGCCCTATTTTATAATATCTCCTATGTGGTTGACAATGAGTGTTTGATCCATATACGTTGTCCTTTTTCATATAACCAGACCATGCTAGGTTCAAAACTTCTTCAAACTTATTTACAAAGAGGAGCCTTAGGGTTGGGCCTCATTTCCCAGAAATATAGTGTTTGAAGAATGAAACTATTGGAATTGTACAAATTTAGTGCATACAAATTCATTGTCTGTTATCATTGTCTTCTAACACAGCAAACATTAAATTTACATTAATTATATCTTCATTTTAATCTTATTAGTATTCTTTTCTAGCTTTAATCTAATGGACTCCATTATCTTTCAGATATTGCTTGTTCACAGAGGTATGTTATTACAAATTTTACTCAAAGTAATCACAAATTTTCCTAGCTGTGTAATTTCTTAACAGTCGATTCCCACTTTTACTATTTTCTAAATAGGATTCAACTACCATTTGCTTTCTTCCTTGAACCAGGTAACTAAGTGAAATATCATTAAATATTTCTTTTGGTTTAACTAATAGCTTGCTTTTTTGTTGCTCTTATAAATAACTGAGGCCAGGTGCTTGGCAGTAGGAAGAGGTTTATTTGCTTGGTATGATGATTAATCTTGAATGTCAGCCTTATTAAATCTGGAATGAATAAAGACACAAGCTTCTGGGCCTGTTTCTCATGGCATTTTCAGGAAGAATTACCTAAAGAAAGATCATCTGCTATGCTGAGTGACACCCTTTAAGGAAGCATGGTAATAAAGAGGTCTTTGGGATAACTCTCCTGCACAGTGGCTGGTGAGTGCATCTATCCTGTTCTTGCTACTATGGCTGCATGTGTCCTTCTCTGACATCCAAACACAATTTCTTCTACCAAGATTAATTAAAGACTACTGACTCTTGGGGAATCCTCCAGATCTTCAGTGCTAAATTGGTAGCATTAGGGTATCAAATTATTCATTCAATCAACTCTGCTCCCTTAGGGAATGATCCTGTTAACACATAAAGACTTGGCGTCAGCACAAGCTTGGATCTGGACATTATAGAAATTGGTAGGAGAGTACATAGCATAGCTGGGATCAATCAGATCACTGAACAGAAATTTGGAAAAATAGTAGGGGATAAATTGGCTCATTATTAAACATTAAATCACCTTGGGAAAAATTCTTAAGGATTTAATAAACATGTTAATGCTACTGAGGGCACATGTCTGTTATCTAATAACTTCACATCATATTTCTACTTGCTTCTCAATGTCATAATGCTAGGGACCTATCTTCTACTATAAGACTATAAGGAGAGAAGCCATACCTAGCATACTGCATGTAATAACTGTCCAATATAATTGCATTTTGAACAAATAATGTATATGTACCTAATTGTTTTGTATACTGAAGTTATTGAAATGTCTTAAATTCATGATCTTTTTTTATAACATTCCACAGACATTTTAAAATAAGAGAATTTTCTCTACTCCCTGCATTGAATAAAGCTTATAGAAGTCCTGTCTTGGTTACAGAACTTTTTTTTAATGCTGCAAAAACATACAAGCAAAAAAACAAAAAATAAAACCAAACCACTGTAGTGAGTTAGTTGGGCTTTTGGAATGCAGATTGGCCTGGCATATGGCAGTGTATGGTCCTGGCATAACAGGGTAAACAAATGTAATTGGTAATGCCCGGGAAACTGAGAGAAAGGGCTTTTGGATGCTGCCTCTCTTCAAAAGACATTGAGCAGAGCCAAAATGGGTAGAGCCCAGATTGGACTGAGGCAATGCAAAGCCTGTAGATGGTGCCTTGCTGAAGGGCATAGCTGCAAAACTTCAGAGACCCAACAGAGTGCTCTATGGAAGGCGGTAACCAAAGACCTCGAAAACACCAGGAGAACCAGGCCCTATTAAAGTCAGAGAGCCCAAGAAGAGAGAGGGACAGGCCTGCTCAAGATACAACCAGTTGCAAAGTGATATATACCATCTGCCAACCCTGAGGCTATTCTAATATTGCACAAGCCCTGAGGTTCAGCATGTAAGCTGAGACCAGCCAAGAAGGCAGGAGGCAAAGGCCAAGAGAAAGCCACAAAAATGGATGGCAGCCAGAGCAGAATGGCCTAAGGTACGCTAGTGAGTGAGCAAGGCGTGAGGCCCATGCGGGCTGAGGAGACCATAGAAATGACAGTGATGGCAGCCTGAGGAATGTAATGGGACCAGAGCAGCAGGAGTAGAGCAACTGAGGCCAGCCAGAGGTCAGCCACAGCAACTGCTGAGGCGCCACAACAAATGGACTATGAGGAGACCTCAGAGACAGAGTCTACAACTCCAAGAGACTGAAGAGACACACCCCTGCTTTGGAAGCCAGGGACCACCTAGATACCTTCAAGCCAGGTGGGAGTGTGCCAACCTCTGGCAAGACCTCAAAGCTGGAGACTAAGTTCTGTGGTGCAGCAGCTGCCCTGAGGGTTTCAGCTAGTTCAAGCAGTGACCTGAGGTGTCCCTGGACAGTCTCAACTGACTGAAGCAGGCCCCAAGCTGAGATGTTGAAGGCGGCTGGACACATGAGTTGGTTGGTGACTCTAGGCCCTGAGCCTGAGGTGAAAGTCTCAAACCTAAGCTAAAATAAGACTGCCATAACTTTGTCAGAGGCCGAATGCTGATTACTATTTGAGATATGCCTGCAGATAGACAGCTGACAAGTTGCCCTAAGGACTTAAAGGTTGGTATCCATTCAAAAGGATTAGGTAGTAGGTGTTGCTAGGTTATAGGTTAATAAAATTTTCATTTACAAACCACCCTGACAAATAGTAAGTTGGGAGAAGAGGATGTTTTTTGTCTTACACTTCTATGTCGTTCTTTATCATCAAATAAAATACAGACAGGAACTCAAGCAGGTCAGGAATCTGAAGGCAGGAGCTGATACAGAGACATGGAGGGTTGCTGCATACTGGCTTCCTTCTTAAAGAATCCAGGACCACCATCGAAGAATAGCTCCTACAATGGTCTAGGCCCTCACACATTGATCACTAATCAGTTTTCTCTTCACTAATTTGAATTTTCTCTAATTCAGAAATTTTAAAATCAGTTTTGCTCATGAATTTAATTCAGGAAGACATTTTGGGATTCTAAATATGACCCTACACTATTTTATTTGACCAAATTGAAAGGCATGATTAAAAAAAAAAGACAAATACAATATGTAGAGATTACAGTGGGTCTCTTTGTATATGTTCAAAATATACAACTCCTTATAAGTAAACCTGTATTTAAAGTGTTTTTAATTAAATAGCAATAACTACTGTTTTTATCTATCGTACTATAGTGTTTTGTATGCTTGTGTTAGTGTTTCTTGCTTTGGAGGCCCTTTTGCTAGGCTAAGTGTTAATGTAAGAGAAAAAAAATGCTTTTATGTCAAGAACACTGTAAAAGAATATAGGATCATAAAAGCCTTTCCCATCAGATCTAGACATATTCTCTCTAGTTCTACCTGTATATTTCCTGGTTACTAGAAAACTTGATGATTGTATGATCACAGGAAAGTGAAATCTATGAGCACCTCCATCGGTTGGACTATCTTCCTTTGTTCAGATGAGCATTATTCTTTATGTTTCTTGCCAGCAGCTTTGAAAGGGCCTCGTATACCCTTTGCCAATCTGTGAAACAAAATCTGACTGATCAGAGAATGCTGTACTCTTGAACATGCTATCCCAGATACATAGAGGAACACATCTTTGTCTTTCATGATATCATAATGTACTGGATAACAACAAATTTGCAAGGTCCATTGGTTTGATTGGCATATAATCCTGTCTACTATAATAATCTGGGTGACAGCTGATGTAAATGCAGGTTCTTTCATTCTAATCGTAATTACTAACAACTACCACACCACAAAGTAAATTTATAGATATGTACATGTGTGTATATTTGTGCTTATGTGTGGCTTACAGAATGAATACAATTTTATAAGGCTAGTTACAGAAGAGTACAGGAGGTTTCAGAAATATACTGTGCTGATGAGCATGCAAATAGGTTTTATATTTATAAGATCAGAAAAATGAAACAGTCTGAGAGAAGAGGTGTTGCTGGACAGTTAAGATGTAACAGTTAGAGATGAGTGTGATGATATTGTCAGCTGCTGACATGAAAGGGAAAGAGTGGTTTGTGCAGGAATGATGGATTTGGGACAATTGAAGAAAAAGAGTATATGGACAGCCAGCTATCCAGTTGACTGCATCCATACCAGACATTGAGCCAAGCTAAATCCCATGCAGTTGGGAATTATCTGCCCTTGGGTCCTTGATATGCACTCATGAGGTATCAGATGACGTACTTGTGGAGCTGTCCTAAGTATACATCATTTTATGGGATTCACATGGAAAAACTATATCCTTTCCTAGGTCTGGAGTGTCTAAGTCCATGGACAAGGTTTCTCTGATATATCAACACATTCATGTGCTCCTACAACCTCAATTCATACCAGCAAATGAACTGGGTGACAGTATTTCTACTCCCAGAACAACTCATATATAAACTTGTGCACCATGGCTGGTGTGAGATGGATGTTTATTGATTAACTTAGGCTCACAATCACCTCTACTCTCAGTGACTTCAAAGCTGATTGTAAATATGAGTCTACTAGGACAAGGTACAGACTGAAAAAAAAAGTTTCCCCAAATATGGAGTAACTTAGAGCAGAGCCTGATCTCCATAGCTATTCACTGTACAAAATGAATATATTTAATTCATTATACTTGCCACACAGTTATTTATTTATATAGCAAGCACTAACCTAGTTGCTTGCAGTTCAGTATCAGCTGAACAACTTTCCAAGGAAACCATTGTAAATGAGATTACAGTCTTTCTGACCCCTTAATTCTCTGACTTTAGAAAAAGACTTTATTAACAGTAACCAGTTGCAATGGTAAATTCTGAGTTGACATCAATATGTATGGCACTACAATTCTGAATACGTAACTAAACAATATCCCTGCCTTTCCATATTTTGCTATGTGTAAACCAAGAAAGATAGTTGGAGGCTTAGAAATGAAATGACAACATAGCTTTTTTTGAATTTGACTATAATGGGGTATTAGCTCCCAGATTGCTGCTTTCCTCGTGTTATTGGAACTGAGGCGTTAGATGTATATACTACTGAAATCCCTAGAGCCATGTGTATTCTCCTGTTATGAGAATGCTACCATTAGTTTTGATTGCTTCTGACTGTAGTTTCTGGTTACAAGAATTGCCCCAAGCAAGAAGTTTAGTTTTGCTCACATTTCTCCCCTTAATTTGAAAGAGTGTTTTTATTTCACTTTTATTTGTAATGAGTTCCTGTGCTGTTATTATGGCATTTTATGTGGCTTGTCATTGTAGTAATCAATTTTATATTTTCTTCACGCTAGTCCAACATTCTGTTCTTGACGAACACTTTGTCATATTTACTAGGGTTTTTGTCATACATAGGAAAACGCTTCCTCTATTTCTCTCCTAAATTTTCTTTTTCCCTTGTTAGTAATTTTGCTATCTCTGTGTCAATGTTCTGGCTGGTTGCAATTACAAGTTTTCCCAGCTGGGAGCTTGTAGCATTTTCTCAGCCTCTGCACCATACTGATCTATTCTGATATGAGTTTTTGTTGTCTCACCTCCGTGTTCTGCATTTTTACCACACTTTGCTGAAAAACAACTGTTTACATTTCAGAGGATGGATATTTCTTTATGGTGTATTTTACCAGATACAAACTTTTAGGCTAAAATATTATAACTGCTGTCTAATGTTTCTGACACATTGCTATGTATAAAAATTTCAAAGGCAGAGATCATTTAAGCTTAAATACTGAATGAGAAACAAGTTGTTTCAAACTATGGCAAGCAACATTAAAACAGACTCATACTTTTGTCAGATAATGCACAGAATGTGTGGAATGTATAAGCACATAAATAGGTGGACCTGCTGAATTCTCCACCAGGACCAGGGTTCAAAATTTTTCATCAGTTTTTTCTACTTTTTTATGTTTTATTGAAAAAAAATAATTCTGTTGTCAGTGGAAGCATGGAAATGAAGCATTATGGAAATAGTGTTTCCAAACTTTGAGTCAATTTCATGTGGGAGCTATTTAAATCACAATTTTGAGCTAGTATGTATGTAGTGAGAATTATAAAATTGCATTAAAAGGGAAGAAGGAAATCCCTGTTCCCACATAGTCAAAGCCAAGGCAAGGGCCTTAAAAGCCAATAAGACAATGATGAAAGGCATCCACAGCCACAGAATGATCTACACATGAATGGGACTGCGAGGGGTGGAAAGAGGACACTGTGATGGAGATGTAGCCTGAAGTAAGAAAGAAAGAAAGAAAGAAAGAGAGAAAGAGAGAGAGAGAGAGAGAGAGAGAGAAAGAAAGAGAGAGAGAGAGAGAGAAAGAAAGAAAGAAAGAAAGAAAGAAAGAAAGAAAGAAAGAAAGAAAGAAATACACACAGGAGAAACAAGCTTCACCTGTATCCCATCATCAATGTCTTTTTGACCACTGAGTCATCAGTGAAGATCATAGAGGATGACATACTTGTAATCCTTGTTGATGTCAAGGCAACAAGCATCAGATCAAAGAGGCTGTGAAGAAACTCTATGATGTTATCATTCCCAAAATCAATACCCTGATAATACCTGACAGACAGAAGAAGGAGTACGTTCAGTTGGCCCTATGATTATGAAGGCCTGCACATTGCCAACAATATTGGGAACACCTAAACTGAGGTCAGCTTAGTAATTCTAAATGCATATTTCTTTTTTCAGTAAAGAATATGGAATTCCATTTTTAATCACTTTTGTTTATAAGTGTTTTGTTTGGTTTAAGTGGTTTCCCATTAACAATGAATCAAATTTGCTCAATGAAACAAAAACACCTTACTAAACCTTTGATATCAAGCCAGAACATGGGAAAGTCACTGTAAGACATTTTATAAATTCTATGCCTCCTTTCCCAGTCATAATTTCAGTCTTTCATGTTGTACCATTAGGAACAGGAGTAGCATATGATAGCATGTTTAATCTGAGACTCACATGCAAATCTTGGGTTTAAGAGAACAGTATGGAAAAAAATCACAAAATCATGACACCATTTCTTGCCATTTCATTGCAGAGTCTCCTTGTAACATCTTTCAATGTGATCAAATAAGTGAAGAAATTATATGAAATTCATTTCCCTGAAAGACCATCTACAGTAAATACAACTGTGAATTTCAATTTAAATTAAAATTGATTGCATGCTTATTGGTTCTTCTAAGCATTGGAACTGGAAAATTAGAAATTCACAGGTAGCAATTTCGATTTGCTTCAGAGAGAAGATTCTTGATTTAGACACCCAGCAGGCTATCAATAGGTAAATATAATAGTAGAGAAAATACAAATGTTCTTTATTTGAAAGGTTATTACAATTTCATGGATAACACAGAAAGATTAAATTCTGGGCTTCTTAAACATGCAGATCTTAAACTAATAACTGCCTGTGCAAAGCAGTATTGAGATTAACACACTTCTCAGTTTCTCTGAGATAACACCACTTTGTGTTTATTGTGCTAGTGTAGTTTCTCACATCTCCTAATTATTTAAGCTAGAATGTAATTTAATATTTTCATTTCATAATAGCTTGAGGCTCCAGTAACAAAATCAAGAATGTAAGGCTGAGTTTTAGCCTAAATATATACTTTCCCAGGAGTCTATCAATGTTAGACAACATCAAATTTAACTTATTTAGATTTAATGTAGACAGGTCCTGAATAAAACTTATGACACTGGGGATTTATAGTTAAGATAGATTAAAATTTTATTTTATAATTAATGGCAAAATAAATTAATTTTAAAATGTCTTCAACAAATATCAATCCAATCACCCTTTCTTCCTACTTCTCTTTGAAACTAGGATTTAGATCATCTGGGCGGCCATGGTGCAGGCCTTGAACCCCAATGTTTGGGAGGCACAGTCAGGCTGATCTCTGAGTATGAGGCTAGCCTGGTCAATAGAGTTGGTTCAAGGACAGCCAAGTCTATCCAGAGAAATCTTGTCTTAAAAAATAAAACCAAACCAGAAAACTGGATCACTGTAAAAGGAAAAATAATCATTCTCAGTGCATTGTACAACTATGAGGTAGAAAACACTAGAAACAAAATGTTAAAGTAGAGAAAGCATTTAGCATGATGTAGGTCTTGTAACAAAAGAAAAACAATGAAAATAAATATTATAATATATTTAATATATACAATATATAATAATAAAGTTAATATGCAATAATATAAGTACCACAGTGAATACATAGAAAGAAATTCAGTTGAACTGTAGCAAACTCTCTTATTTGGATTTAATAATAAAGGCTATTTCCTACTTAAGTGCTTATGACTTTTTTAAAGGTCACTCAAAAGAAAGGTATGATGGATACTAGATTAATTTTCATAGAGTAGATGACATTAGCTTTGTAATTAGTGGCTTCATTGCTTACCAAATATAAGGTCCATTGGAAACAGTGGTACAAGAAATTGAGTACATTGTCTTTCAAACAAGCCCTATCAAACTCAGAAATGCAAAACTGAAAGGCAAAACAAAGAAAAGCAGATCCTGGGGGAGTTGGTAGAGAGAGGAAGAACATGATTTAAATTAACTTTTAAAAAGTTCAGTAAAGGAAAAAAATTTTAAAAAGAAGAAACAAAAGAGAAAGAATTTGATTTCAGTCTGAGTTTTGTGGCTGGACTTTAATTGCCACTGTAGTAAAAAGAAAAAATCTGTTGCACATCCATAGACTCAGGAACACTGACACATGTAACTATTGTCAATTAGATATTGTGAAATA
The DNA here is from genome assembly GCA_907164525.1 of Lophiomys imhausi. Lineage (NCBI taxonomy): Eukaryota > Metazoa > Chordata > Mammalia > Rodentia > Muridae > Lophiomys > Lophiomys imhausi. Next base: position 716,548 of record CAJQZJ010033276.1, read on the forward strand.
TAAGTTATATAAAAGTCTATGAACCATATATTTCAAATACCACCATGTATTTAATATTGTATTTTTTCCTAAAAACACTAATGTGAACCCACATTCTGACTCAAAAGACTCATTTGTTCTCCATAATGGCTCATAATTAGGGAGAACAATTCATCCATAAGAATAATGAATGAGTGTTTTATATGTCTTCTTTTAAATGCGTTACACAAGGTGTATACATGTTTTCTATGCAATCTCAAAATGTGTGTAGTATAACTATCTAAATTTGTTCATTTAGTTAACTTCTGATTTCCAAGACTCTGATGGACTTTAGATTGTAGCTTACTACTGCAGTTAACATGGATGAACAGCTGGTTTCAAAACCTTCTGTATAAACAAGTAAATAAACAGTAATGATATATTTGTATAGTGCATTAGCTTTCATGTACTAAAGCAAAGCAATGTCCAACATGATAGAAGTCTCCAACATTCTCTTCTTTTTTTTTTGTTTGTTTGTTCATTTGTTTGCTTTATTTATTTTTTATTTTTTTATGTCTTCAAGTTACATCTCAATCGCAATCCCCTCCCAACTCGCCTCTCTGGTCCCACCCTCCCACTCTTTGAGTATTTTTAAACATATTTATTTATTCATTTATTGATAAGCTTAAATCAATAGCCAAAGCTTCACATGTGGCATGATTGATCTCTCTATTAGCCAAGGATGGCAGTAACTTCCTGGTCCTCTTGTCTCTATCTGTCAACTCAGGGAGTACAGCCAGGTATCACCACTCCCAGCATGAAATTTCTTTTCAAAATGTTCTAACATTAGTCTTAAATATGAGGTTAATACGCCCTTAGTCCTTCTTAGTTATTTCTTATTTTTCATATAAATGAAAGATCCTAGTTTTCTCTCAACATTAAAGGTCCCACACAGCTAACTGTACTTTAAACAATTTTTGTGTCAATCTTTGATTAGAGAAATGCAAACTCCAAATCCAAGTCTTCTTTTCAAATGAATGCATTTCTTCCCATTCAAAGTTTTGGTCTGGAAAATTTTCATTTAGAGGCTGAAAACTAACATAAGAAAGTTCTATAGTTGTCTAATATTGAGCACTTTTGGATAAAGTATAAAGGAGAAGTGCCTGAAGCTGCACATTCACTGATAGGACTGAGATCCAGGTCTCCAGAGTTTTGTAGGAACACCATTGTTTCCCAAGATATGGATGCTGGATGAGTTAGGGTTCTCAGAGAGATTTTAGATGCTGCTAAAGTTAGCATTAGATGGAAGTTAATTACTGAAAAAGTTATTTTCATTTCAGTTCATTACAGTTTTTAGATGAGAAATCAGTTTAATGCTTGCATATCCTTTAACCTCTCCTGAATGTTTTCTAGGTCCTCTTTACTCTGAATTGAAAATACAGGCATCTCAATTTTCCTACTGCTGTTTGAGAAACGCTATGGCAGCTGGGTACAGTACACGCCTCTTCTTGCTCTTATCCTTCTTTCTCTTCACTGACAATTGCATTCTCCTGATTTAAGATGTTTGTTCTTAATTTTAAAGATAGATTTACACATTATCTTATCCTTCAAAACCTATCCTGGAGTAAGCTACAACTTTGCTGTCAAAACATAATTAACTGGTATCCTGTGTATTTTAATTTTTACCAAAACATATTTGTTTTTAATTCATGTATAAGTAAGACTACATGAATGTGTGTATTTATACCACATCCACTCCTGGTGCCATTAGGCTAGAAGACTGCATTAGTTTCAATGGGACACAAGTTATAGGCAAATATGAGCTTCCCATATCGGTGCTGGGAAGAAAACTTGGATACTCAACAAGAATACCCAGTGATTCTTTTCCTGTGAGCCATCTCTCCAGGACAACATCAAGTGTATTTTTATAAAATTTTATTTTTAGTTAAAATTTGCAATTCCAGAGTTTCTAACTCAGTACTTCTTCTAGTTTGCCTTTGTTGCCATAGGTATTCCCATTTCTCCTATTTCTGGTTATTAATATACGTTTCATTTTCTCTTGAATTTAACAAATATCAGTAATGTTGCTTGGAGAATTTATAATTCATGTTGGATTATATCTAGTGTTCAATTTCTTAGGTAAATACTTATGAATGAAGTCTTGTGTTTATATTTGTTAGACTCTGTTTTATATTTATCTCTAAGCAGGTGGTCCCAATTGTATACTCTAATGTTATTATCTGAATATTGCTAAATTTGTTGTGACCATATTTAAAAGCTGTATATTTCAGAAGGAATAGACAACTGTATCTTTGTTTGTAATTTGTTAAATGCTCGTAAAATATATGGAGTTTAATGTTTTATCAAGTATTTATCTTTATTTTAGTGTTAATTATATTTTTATAAGTTTACTTGTACTTTTGTCACTTTTATTTTATTGTTTTTAATTTATGACTTAATTTTTGGTATTATATAAACTAACCTTTCTTCATTTTGGTGTTCAGTAGTAGTTTTAAAAAGAAGGTTTGTTTGTCTTGAGTTTAGTATTTTAAATAAGTAGAAATTATTCATTTTGCCATAATCTCTGATGCTGGATTTAAAGGTCATGAACAGTTCAACCCGGTTATTGGGAACCGAACTCCAGTTCTATGCAAGACTAACACATGATCTTCACTGCTGAGTCACTCTCCAGAACATGTTATTTTAGAGTGTTTCGGGGTTTTACATCTCACATTTTGCCTAAGGAATTTTCATTTAGGGTATTAAATGTATTCCACTGGTTTGTTTTCCAAAATGGATATTTTCTGTTGGTAAACCTATGGATTTATACCAATAATCATATCAGAAAATGAGGGTTTTGTACAAAACTCGTTCATCTATATGTTAATTTACCACTTTCATCAATTACTAGCATGGTCTTTATTGAGCATATTGGAAGAGCCATAAAGAAATTACAAATCTTTCAAAAATTTTCAGCTATGAAAATAAAGTTAATTATTTATTATTTGAGATCAATAGCACCACCAATAAAAAACAAACAAACAAAAAAACAAAACAAAAAAACCCACAGTTTTAGCTCTGGAAAGATGACTCAGCAGTTAAGAATTCTTGATGCTCTGCACAGGATGTGGTTTGAACTCCATATACACATGACAGCTCACAACTATGGGTAAATTGAGTGAAAGGACATCTGATGTTCTCTTCTTAGTTCTTCAGGCACTAGGCACTCAATAATACACACATAAATGTAGAAACAATTTCATACATGTAAATGCAGATAAATAAATCTAAAAAATAAATTTCCTCGCTATTTGAGTCTTACCTTGCTTTTGATTTAATTTATGGCGGATGTGCTTGTGAACTGGCTCAGTTAATAATGCCACTTGATGCCAATCCTTATAATGGAAAATCAATCCCAGTGACTTACATGTTGGAAGAAAAGAATAGAAGCCCACAAGTTGTCATTTACAACTTTATCATGGCATGTGTGTGCATGTGTGTATGTCCCCACACCAAATCAATCAATCACACCATCAAAAAAATCAATCAATCTACCCATCCATCCATCCATCACTCAATCAATCAATAAATAAATTTAAAATATTGTTGACTACTTTTCTTTAAACTATTACAAAAAAAGAAAAAAAAAAGAGTCATCAATCATGGCAATAAATAGCTGGAAACATCATTATATAATTTGCCATAGAGTTAGGAAGCATAGTAAAGCTTGCCAGAAAGCTTCCCACACAAGTTGATATTTTGGACTCCATTCAAGGAATGCTGATGGGTGGGATAGTTAATGTAAATAGACAACTTTAAAAGACCAAGAAAGGCATATTTTATCTACAAAAGTCAAATAAGCTAGAGATGAAAGTCAAGCTAAAGACATAACAGATAAAATCAAGGTTTAAATAGATAAGAGTGAAATTGGTTCCTGGATATTGAAAGGTTGTACACCACAAATCTTCCCACCTAATCCAAAACAGCTTTCTCAATGATCAAGTCTCTAAATACTTTTACCTGTATCACAGGGATAAAAATGCTCAGAAAAACTGAACTCAGGATTCCGACCTATCATCCAGCAGGACATGCCTAGTGCCATCAGTCTGGACAATTAAGTCTGAATGAACATTATTGCGGGGCAGTGTTTATAAAAGTCAAGGAGATAAGACAACAATGTACATTTGACAGCAATTGACTATAATTCTGCAGATTACTGGAGTATTTTGCCCTTATTTATTTGATTATATATTAGAAATATTTGATCTCTTCATAAGCTGTCTTCTTTGAACAAAGGTTTTGTACTTCCTCTATCACCCTGAGTAATTTACACTGGTTTTGTTGAACTATCAGATTAGAGAGATGGAAAGGTTTAGTATTATAACATACATTTCTCACTAGCTGACTAGTATTTTTCTGTACATAACTTTTTATAGCCAGGAGGTACAGCTATGAACATTATGAGCCCTCTGATTAGAATGTTCACACAACATCAGTCTGAGTTAAACATACACAAAACTCGTCAAAAGAGTACATGGAAACGCTCCCACCTACAGATAATTTCCTTTCAGTGTTTCAAATCTTCTCCCAAATTCATCAGCTAAATTTAAAATCTCCCAACACAATGACAGTAAGTAAAATAGGTTATTGAGTGCCTCTATCCACAAGAATATCTAAGGGTATACTGATGAGTATGTGGGACTTCATGTTTCTTTGGTGATGAGCAGTATAATAAGTATCTCTGGTTCTAATTCTCCTTCTAAGGGCAGAAGTCAGGTGAAGAGGGAAAAATGAATGTGAAAGGAGAAAGGGATAGCCAGCTCCTTATGTTGATGATGGGGACCCAAACTAAGATCCCTAAGACTCTGTCCTGAGCTCTTTATCCATGGAGCCATCACAACAGCCCTAAACCCTTGTGCATTTCTCTGTTGGTAGGTCTGACTCTGCAGAGAGCCCAGGTAAACACTAAAGTCATCAGCTGAACTCAGTCACAAAATGCAGGTGTCTCCACAAATCTCCTATGGGAACCAATACACAGTTAATGATTGTCTTTGCAGGTAGGGTAAATTGAGGTGTTTTGCTTTTGTACATAGCATGCTACAGTTACAGCAGTGTTCATACCAAAGTCACCAAAATATTAGACTGTATCCCTAAACAGACTTTTTTTATCTTAGATTACTGGGTGTATAAATTTCATTGTACAAAGTTTCAAATTCTGTTGTTGTAACACCAGCAGCCCTGAAAACATCCTCCTGTCTCCTGATTGATTTAATTATGCCTGTGAATAATATTTGTTTTCTCCAGAGTTTCCAAATTTTTATCTGGTCTTGATTGTTGTTTACATGGATTTTAAACACATGTTTAAGATGTTTTGGATTTTCAAGCAGATATTTTATAACTTTCAATTTAATATTACCATTTTAACTGAACATTCTACAAAAGTAGTATTTGTTAAAGTGTTGGAGTAGCTAGGCTTAGAAATATTCCCATAGAAGGACCCAGTTCAGAATCATTAAAAATTTAATGGAAAGCAGAGGTTATAATTTCATATCACATATTTCCCCACAAAAAATAATTGTTTATCAGATAACCACCAATGGGCTGAATTCCTCTGACTCCTATACTTCACCCAGTACATGTAGATAACACCCAGAACATGTAGATGTTCTCCTTGTAACATTGTATGTGTGCATATGTGTGTGTCTCCCCTTATATGTTTAATAACTTTATTTCATAGTTATTGCACACTAACAATCTATATAAAAAGAGTAAATACACTTCAATTGTTTATTTGATTTGAACTTCAATTTACTCAGTTGACAAAAAAATTACACATTATGTAGGAACAGTGGACAAGAAAGACCGATGGTAGATTCTATTGTCACAAAGTATCAATAATTTAAATAATGCCCATCAATATCCATTACTTAACATGTAACAATAAAACATATATTGTAAGTCAGACCACAGGTTTCTGAATACATAGAAAATAAAATGACAAAATTATGTGTTCAAGAATGAGTTCCTTTATTTCTCCCTGAAAATACTTGGTTCAAGTAAACATATCAAGTATATTTCTGTGTATTCTGACATATCTATGCTAATGCATGTTAGTAAGGTACAAAATCACATATTATGTTTCCCAGAATTCTTGGTTCTACTTTATCCTACTAGCAGTGAAGAAGAATTTTAAAGATAGGTGATTAATTCTTCTCAGATAGGGCTTACTTTCAATAAATAAATAAACAAATAAATAAAACATTCCAAACATCTCCCAAGTTGTTTTGCTTCTTTATGCTTTCCCCTTTATATGTGTACTTTACACCTGGTATATTCTAATTTCCTGATAGAATTGGGTGAACTGTTCCAGTCTGGGGTGACTAGTTCATCATTTGTAACAGAAAGAAATTTAGGTGAATTTGTCAACCCAATAGCCTGGTCAGAATGACTCTCTTAAGTTTTCCTGAGATGTTGACATCCCTGATTGTATGGTATCATAATGCATTACTATGATAGGATAGAAGTACCATTATTGTTTGTAATACTCAGACTGAAGCAGCCAAATCATCCCTTCTACATAATCTAGAATCCCATACTTTCTTCTCAGTGCTCACCCAACGAATACATTATCATCCTCAGCACCACAGACTCCTTGCATGCTGGCTTCTTAGATAAACTTCTAAAATGTGATGAATTTTTAGTATTCAAGAATGTTCTCCTTGACAATAAGACAATGGCTTCTTTTATTAAATATGATTTATAATGCTGTGTTGCCCACTCCTCTTAATTCTATGAACCTGATATCTTTCCAAAAATATATATAATTTTCATATGTAAGGGAGAGAAAATATAAGTAAATGTTGTTACTTGAATCTTTAGTATTCCCATTCAGTGAATCATACATGTTTTATATAAATGTGGGGAAAGAAAATCATGGCCCACACCTATTTTTTTTTTAAGATTAAAGATAATAGAGTGTAGCCTGTTGGTATTTCACTAGGTTGTATCCCAAAGGTAGAAGGTAAGTCTCTATTGCGAAAGACATTATGAACTTCAGAAAAAGGACCCAGAGACACCTGAGATGGAAGTTCACAGAATGCCCTTCTCTGCAGACATTCAGAGTGGCTTCTTGTTATCAGAAGCCATTATGCAAGGTTCCAAAGGAGTGAGCATCTTTATCCAGTTATGATGCCTATGACAAAAATTGATGATCAGTATTGCACAATAACCCTAAGGGTACAATATTTGCATGCAAGGTATGCAAGGCATGTATAACTTGGAGGTGACCAAGAGTTCTATAATTGAGCTTAACACAACAAACCAGGACAAAACAAAGTCTGAAGCTAGAAACTTAGTAACTGGTAGGTGATCGTTATTGTACATGGTTATTACACATATAATCTAATTTATGAAATCTATGTAGTCTCAATCTAAACATTTATCCTTATATCCACAGGTAAGTGTAATCTTTACCCTCTCATCAAAGAAACTTCTCTTTGCAAATGGAGACCTCTAGAGAAAACCACACAACCAATCAAAACTGCAGAGATATGGAGTCCAGTCCCAGTGGACACATCTACAAAATACTCTCACATTGAAGGATCAGGGAACATTGTAGAAGAGGCTACAGAAAAACTGTAAGTTCCGGAGTATCATGGACTTCCTTGCCAAATTCTGTCTCCTAGTGATATCGGGAGGTACACCCATTGAATCTCACCAAAATGACAATCTAAAAATGAGCTGAACAAGGAGACACCAATAGACATGCAACAAGTAAACAAGAAAAGTCCTACACACACACACACACACACACAAAAAAAAACAAAAAACTACAATCAACTGAGGAACACTGTGACAGCCCTGACCATGCTTTTAGGAGGATTGTGGGAGGTGTAAGAGTCTTGCAGGTGGTACTGGTTTTGACGCTATAAAGGGGTCATGGAGAACAGCTGAGGCTTAGCACTGTGAGTGGTCAGGAACAGCCATTGGTGAAGGTGCAACATCAGTGGCAGATGAAGGCACAGGACTGAAGGGAGTCATGCAAAAAAGATGAGGATTGATACAATGAAGAGAGCCTATGAAAGGTTTTGGTGAAGTGTAGCCCAGTTGCAGCAGAGGACCCCAGCGGTTTGGAGATGCCAGTACCATGGGACAACCACTAAGAACAGCAGTAGCAGTGGTATGGAGACAGCCAGAGCCTAGAAGACAATCTGTGTGTGCTACAGAGGGCAGAGCTGGGAAGTGACCTAAGCCTTTTGGAGAAGTCTAGAAGACCATTAGTTGACCCAAAACACTGGATGGTTGGAGTTGGATTTTACTATGATTTCATTTTGACTATGCACTGATTTTTCCCTCTTGAAGTAAGAACATATTTTACTGGGGAACCACTGTTGGGCCCCTGGATTTTAAAAGACTTTGGATTTTAAAAGAGATTGGATACTTTAAGGAGACTGACATTTTAATGTGCTTGAATTTGTAGAGACTGCGGGACTTTTAAAGTTATTTATGTTTATTTTCTAAATTTAATTTCTTTTTAAATTTTTTTAAATTTTTTATTATATTGTTTATTTATTACATAAAGTTACATCTCCATCATAGTGCCCTATTCCCACTCCTCCCGGTTCCACCTGCCCACCCTCTCCTCCCTCTCCCACCTATCCCACTCCTCCAATGTGGAGTGTCCCTACAAATCAGCCTCTCTTAGTTCAACAGTCATATGAAGGCTAAGAGCTTCCTCCTGCACATGGTAGCACCCCTAGGGCAAATTGTCCCATTGATAAGTAACAAAGTCTAGGTTCCTGATCTTTTTGGTGTGTTGGTGGTAGGATAGTTATCTTGTACTATATGGCTAAAATCCAAATATAAGTGAGTAGATGCCATGTACATCTTTCTGAGGCTGGGTCAGCTCATTCAGAATGAGCTTTTCTAGTTCCATCCATTGTCTCCAAATTGCATCATTTCCTTGTTTCTGATAGCTGAGTAGTATTCCATTGTGTAAATGTAAAAGAACACTGTCACTACAACAAAACGGCAAACTACAGTTTGGGAAAAGATCTTTACCAACCCCACTTCTGACAGAGGGCTAATATCCAAAATTTATATAAAAAAAAAAACTTAAGAAATTAAACACCAAGAAACCAAACAATCCAATCAAAAAATGAGAAAGAGAGCTAAACTGAGAATTCACAAAGGAGGAATCTCTAACGGCAGTGAGACATTTGAAGACATTTGAAGGAATGATCAACATCCTTAATCATCAGAGAAATGCAACTCAAGAGGACTCTGAGATTCCATCTCACACCTGTAGGAATGGCTAAGATCAAAAACTCAAGGGACAGCACATGCTGGCAAGGTTGTGGAGAAAGGGGGAACACTCCTCCATTGCTGGTGGGAATACAAATTTGTACAACCACTATGAAAATCAGTCTGGTGATATCTTAGAAAACTTAGAATAGCCCTACATTGAGACCCAGCCATACCTCTTCCGGGTATCCACCCAAACAATTCCTCACCAAACTACAAGGACATATCTTCATCTATGTTCATAGCAACCTTATTTGTAATTCCTAGAAACTGGAAACAACCCAGATGTCCCTCAAGTGATGAATGGATAAAAAATTGTGGTATACTTATTTGTGTTTTAAAGATGATTTTCTTGAAACAAATAAGAAAGGAAGGGTTGTGGCTTAATAGTGATGTGTGCCATGATGCCAAGGGATCAGTTGTACTGGCTGGCTCTGTGTGTCAACTTGACACAGGCTAGAGTCACGAGTGAGGAAGGATCCAGGGTTGAGAAAATGACTCCATGAGATCCAGTTTTAAGGCATTTTCTCAAATATCAATTATCTCAATATCAATGTGGGGGGTCAGCCTACTGTGGGTGGTAATGGGATGGTTGTCCTGGGTTCTATAAGGAAGCCATGGTGATCATCCAGTAAGCAGCACTCCACCATTACTTCTGCATCACCTGCTGCCTCTAGGCTCCTGCCATGGTTGAGTTCCTGTCCTGACCTCCTTCAGTGGGAACATAAAATGAACAAACCCTTTCCTCTCCAACTTTCTTTTTGGCTATGGTGTTTTGTTGCAGAAACAAAAACCTTAACTAAGACATATATTAATTGGCTCAAGTTGAGGATTAGACTTTTGGTCTTGACCTCGTTTTCACTACATGAATGTTCCTAACTAAAACGAACTACTATCTAAGAAATGAAGGATCCTAACTAAAACTACCTAAAGTAAAGAACTTTCTTGTTATTTTCTTATCCTTTAATTTGAAAAACAATGCAAAGACATGTTGTAGCAGCATCACATTCTGTAAAACATTGAATGGGACAGATTATTTTCTGTCATAACTTTATATCATAATACTTTTAATTATTTAACAATAAAATGCATTGTATCTTTATTGCATTCACTCTTCACTCCTCTCTGACCTGCACTCTTAAATACATGCATTGTAGAGAGGATGGTTGCAAATGCATATGCAAATTAGAGATTAGAGCTGATAAATACATCCTCTATTGAAAAGTTCAGAAATAATTCTATTAAAACATTAGGATAGAGCTGTTACTCATACCCTTTTGAGTTTAAGTGTGTGCTAGAATAGTATACATCTCTTTGCACAGTTAAAGTAGTGTATTTAGTAATTTGTCCACTATAACATGTCTTTAAGAAGAAAGCTACTCACCCATTATATGTTGCTTAGGATATTTGTTATAATGGATGAAACTTCACTGGTACATGCAATCCTTTTTCAATCTATGTGGCCCTTTTCTACAGGAAAAAAGTAGAGAAATTAATTATAGTTTTACAGTTTATTTTAACTTTCTATTACTATGGCACTGATAAAGCATCAGTTATGCTAAAACATTTGTTTTTTAAAGTATTCTGGTTTTTACTAAATAATAAGAAAACATAACTTATTACAGATATTTTAAATTACATTAACCAAGGGAATTTCATAAATTGTATATTTAGTGCTTATTCAATGGGAAAATCCTTAATTGTGCATTTGAACAGTACATAAACAAAGAGAACAAGTTGATATTTTACCTACCAGATGTGGCATTAAATAGTAAAGCCATAGTTATTAAAGTGTTACATAATGATATTTCTTTATCTTTACCTAAAATTATATATAAAATATGTAATTATATATGATTATTGTTTCTATAAATTACATATAGTTATATATAACATATACAGATGTTATATTAAATATATATAATTTAGGTAATTATATGTCTATTATATAATATAGGTGTGTATATATAGGTAATTATATGCAATTCTATAATATGATATATATTATAAAATATAGATTTCATAGTATGAAATATAATCTACCAATAGAGGGATGAAATCAATAGTCCTACAAAGATGCAATGCCTATTAGACAGAACACTGGCCAACATGGCAGAAATATTCCTAAGTGTACAATATATATAATTATATATATATGTATATATATCTATATCTATCTATCTATCTATTTATCTATCTATCTATATAAATATAAATCAGTCATTGATTATATAACAAAAAACCCAATTCTAGACAGATGGTGGTTCCCAGAGGGTGAAGGTAAATGCCTATTACTGAAAACACCACACACTGTGTTCACGGTGCTCAGAAACTTTGGGCCTCATGTGATATGAAAGCTTCTTCCTTGAGGTCTAGCTTTTATAATACTAGATTATTCAATGCAAGTTACCAAGAGAGGGAAGTAACTAATAGTGCTACAAAAGTTGGCCACAACAATGGCCAACATGGCAAAATATACCTAGGGCACAACAGTGGCACTCATACTTGTTGATGACCAAAAACTATCAAAGCCGACTTAAGGCCAACTTGACAAGATGAAAATCATGTGTTCCAAGAATGCTAAGCAACTACCCATGACTAGTGAGAGCATGATATTAGAGGAGAACGTACAGTAAGCAGTTCATAAGAACAGCATTCTGCCTGACTTCATTTTAAATATGGTTCCTATACCCACAGATAAACACAGTTCTCATCCTTCATCAATGACATTCTCTGCACAGCAGACTTAAACAATGACATGAAGCTTCATCTAGCCAAAATGAAGATATTAACTGATCATGGGGTTCACTACCTCAGTGCACACTTGTACATCACTGTTCCAGCACTATGGCTCAGGGTCAAACACATCCAAGACGCTAGAGGGAAACTATGTAGCTAAGATAGTTGTTTGAAACTGCAATTTAATTATCAATTGTATTTATTAATAAGTGTAAACTGTAAGATTAGGCTAGCAGAGCAGTTAGTAGTCTGTCAGGAAGCGTGCAGCCCTGGCCTGCCTTAACTGGAGGCCTGAATTGTCCTGGGAAAATGCCCTGGACCAAAGGTGGCCTTCACCACCTGCAATCTACACTCTGTTAACTAATATCTTCATTAATAGTTATATACTATTATATTAGACCAGCAGAATTTCTGGCTGTCTGGAAGGACAGTTGTTGGGGTTCAACAGGAGGCCAATGGTCCTGGATTGCTTGTTCTGATGGCCTACAAACCACCATGGTTCTTTCCCAAATAATTAAATACACCAAGACCTTTTAATGTTTCAATTAGCCCTTAGCTGGACAGACTCTCAATTATCTAATCTAAGTTAACTCAGAGCACATAATCCCAAACCACTATGTGGCCTGTTATTAACTTCCATGTCTATCTTCTTCCATGTCTCCTGGTGGAAAGTGAGATTCCTCTGTGTAAAATGCAGGGTTCCTGTTTCTGTCTCAGGGAGTTCCACCTTCCTATACTCTTTCTGCCCATCTAATTGGCTATCAGCGATTTTTATTAACCAATCATGGGAATGCCTCAGAAGGGACTGTAACCAAATATCAGCATTGAAATCAGCTTATCAGAAGCAATGTGTTAGACCTTCTCCAACAGCTGTTAAGCAAACACAGACTAAGAAAACACTAAATTATCCAAAATCAAGAGAACAATAGGAATTCATATACACTTCAAAAAGATTGCTGGACATTAATATCATAATCAAATGACAGACTAGTAGGTTGGCTAGGTAAGTGGAATACTACTCAGCTGTCAGAAACATGGAAATCGTGCAATTTGCAACCAAATGGATGGAACTAGGAAAGATCATCATGAGTGAGCTAACTCAGACTCAGAAAGATACACATGACATATATTCACTTATAACTGGATTTTAGCCATTAAGGTATAGTATAACCATCCTACAATCAATAGACCCAAAAGAGCAGAAGCAGGACTTCATTACCTGTCAGTGGGACACTCCAACCTAATGGAACTGCCATGTATGCCTCCTGTGCAAGAGGAAGCTCTTAGACCTCATGTGACTAACAAACTGAGAGGGGGCTGATAAAGGGACACACCCTACACCAGAGACATGGAAGAGGTGGGAGAGGGGGTAGAGGGTGGGAGGGAGGGGCAGGAGGTGTGGAGGGAAGGGGTGGCAATGGATATGTATGAAGTAATAAATAAACATTTTTAAAAAAGATCCAGAAAAGACAACTCGTTTAGGCTGCTAAATGACAGTAGTGTCATGGGCATAAAATCACACTACTCTCTAAAGTGAACATACATCAATTTAATCATCAGAGAAATGCAACTCAAGACGACTCTAAGATTTCATCTCACACCTGTCAGAATGGCTAAGATCAAAATCTCATATGACAGCACATGCTGGCAAGGGTGTAAGGAAAGGGGAACACTCCTCCACCTCTGGATTAAACAGTCCTATGTGTAAATTGCTTCTCATTTCTAATGACAATTCTTTTTATTATTATTATTATTATTATTATTATTATTATTATTATTATTATTACTTCAGGCTACATCTCTATCACAGTGTCCTCTTTCCACCCCTCCCAGTCCCGCCCTCCCACTATCCCTTCCATCCCACTCCTCTGGAGTGGAGTGTCCTTACATAACAGTTCCCCGCTCCAGTTCAGCAGTCATATGAGGGCCAAGAGACTCCTCATATACTGGGGTCATACAAGGCAACACCACTAGGGCAAAGTGTATCACTGACAGGAAAAAAGTCTATGTTCATGTTTCCTTTGGTGTATTTGTTGTAGTATAGTTATCCTGTACTATATGACTAAAATCTGACTATAAGTGAATAGATGCCATGTACATTCTTCTGGGTCTGGGTTAGTACACTTAGGATGAGCTTCTCTAGTTCCATCCATTTGGCTGCAAATTGCATAATTTCATTGTTTCTTAAAGCTGAGTAATATTCCATTGTGTAGATGTACCATCGTTTTTAAATGTATTCTTCAGTTGAGGGACATCTGGGTTGTTTCCAGTTTCTAGTTATTACAAATAAGGCTGTTATAAACATAGATAAGGAAACTACCTTTTGATTTGGATGTATACCCAGAAGTGATATGGCTGGTTCCTGAGGCAAAGCTATTCCAAGTTTTTTAAGATATTGCCAGACTGATTTCCACAGTGGTTGTACAAGTTTGCACTCCCACCAGCAATGGAGGAGTGTTCCCCTTTCCCCACACCCTCACCAGCATGTGCTGTCATATGAGATTTTGATCTTAGCCATTCTGACAGGTGTGAGATGAAATCTTAGAGTCGTCTTGAGTTGCATTTCTCTGATGATTAAGGATGCTGACCATTTCTTCAAGTGTCTCTCAGCCATTAGGAATCTTTAAGTGAAAATCAGTAATGAAAAATGAACATTATTTTAAAAAATAAAGGTAGATATTGTTTAAACCAATTTAAAGAGAAACATGATAAATAGAAGCTAAAAGTCTGTCTTTTAAGACATCCTGTGTGTTAAAGAAAATGAGTTTTAATGTAAAATAAGGACAGTCCTATGTGTAACATACTCATTTAAGATAGATATATTTTATTTCTTTCATTGTAATTAAAATTCCTTATGCACCACCATACCAAAGAATATTTGTCTATTTAGAAAAACCATACTGCCAGCACTCCCTCTCATACTGATTGCCCATAAGTGTGTTTTGGTGCTGGTTCTATGTTTAGAAGTAATAGACTTGGAAAGCAACAAGTCCAAAGTGTGCTGATCTCTGAGAGGCTCATATTTTTTCCTTGGAATTAGTTTTACATTTGTATGAATTTAGCTTCAAAGTTGCTCTCAATATTATTAATCTAGTTTTTATTATTTGTCTGTACATTTGTTCATTTTCTAGTCTTTGGGGATAGTAACAAAGCTTTGATACTTTATAGGAAGGCCTATTTTACATATTACTTGTTAAGAAATAATTTAACTTTTATTATACATTCTACTCTGAAAATTGAGATACAAAACCATATTTTGACTATATTAAGTGATATTTAGCATATTTCTTTGGGGATTATAAAGTATGTGAAAGCAATGTAGTGAAACACTCTGCATTTATGCAAATACACATTTATAGTTACAACTACTCTGCTTAAATTAGCATATAATAATTGCATTGTCTATTGCAAACCATAGCTCTTTTGTAGTTAGTGATGAAATCACAGTGGAAAAAGTTCATTGAGACATCAATCATCCTTACTTTAATGTGTTTTTATACATTCTAGTTTATTCTCTCATTTTTCTATAAACTATCTTACAAGTTTTACACTCAGCTGTTGTAAAAATCAATAGTAGCAAACCACACAAGTATGGATTATTATTCAAAAGAGTGTTAATCATATATACCTACTTGATTTCACTCTCATGACAAAATCTTTTGTAAATTTCATTATTTTTATACTGAAAGGGAGGAGTAAGTTTTGTTATTTGTTCCTTTGCCACAAATGATGATGGTGATGGTGGTGTTGGTGGTGATAAGGGTCTAAGAACAGCGCATGCTGGTACACACTGTAATCCCAGAACGCTGGAAGCAGAAGCAGGTGGATTTTGAGTTCGAGCCAGCTTGAGCTACATAGTGAGATCCTGTCTCAAAACCCTAAAGTAACAGATCTAACAATTCAGTTGTCCTTGGTATGGTGTATATTAAGTGAGTGATTTCAAAGGCTTTCTATGAAAGTTTGCAAAACAACATATAGAAAATAAATTAAGTGCATGGTTATGTTCCTAGTGCTTGAAAGACCAAACCAAGAGGCTTGAAAATTTGGTAACCTCATGGTGAGAACCTGCCTATCTCTACCCCCCTCAATAAAAGAAAGAACTAAAACTCATTAATTAATATGTAGGTTAGATCACAATAAGGGTCTTTTATTTGTAGTTAATTTGTATTCTGTGGATGAAGCCAGTGAAGATAAATGTAAGTGTGAAAAATAGGGAAAGTGTAATAAATTTTGTTGAGTCTTATTTTTTCTATAACTTTGGACACTAAATTCCAACTTTGCCATGTTTTTTGGTTTAAACTAGGAGTCTGTAAGTTGTTTATGAACATTATGAGTATATAAATTGCAGATCCCTAGCTATTAACAGGTTAGGAAAAAATAGGTACTTCTTAAACAAGACAACTTTTTTTCCTCACTATGTTAAATATAAAGTGAAACATTTGAATTACTGTAAATATTTTGTATTTGTCAGCCTCTATAAGTAGTTAGTTATCAAGACTGATAACTTTCTCTACTTAAATATAAGTTAAATATAACTGAGCCCATTTATGTAAGTATTACTGAACTTGGAGTTATTATAAATTCTAAGTTAGACATGTTTTTGAAGATGAACAAACACTAAGTATGTATTTTAAATGAAAACTATAATTTCCAGGACAGTATGAAAAAGAGATACATTTTAACTATCATTTATAAATATCTGTATCTTAAGATAAATTTTAGGAGTTTAATTAAAATACTGAAGTTATAAACAACATTTTTAAAAAAACAACACTTAAATGTATTACTTCAACAGATTCTGCAAAACACATGATTCATTAATAAATAAACAACCTAAATAATAACTTTGCAGACTTCAATTTCAGATGGACAGTATTTGTTAAAAATGTAGGAAGGCTGAAGATTAATGGACATTTCCCTTGGTTGTATTTTGTTTATTTAAGGCAAATGAACATAATATTACAAATCACAGAACAGAATGTAGCAAAGCTTTCTATATTGAGACTATAATTTTGAATTTATTTTCTTTATGTCTAGTTAATACGAGCTTCCAGGCTTAAGCTTCCCTGTTCCTTCCACCATGGCTCTGTCTGTCTCCGTGGTACTCCTTCAGCCTTTGTTACATTCAGACTTGGGAAACTGGACATCTCAAAGGAGGAGCGGCCTTCAATTTCTTAGTATTAACAGGAGTCAGTGAACACTGTTATCCGACTTGCCACCACTGACTCCTGCAGGACTTTGCTATCACTGTCCTGATAGCAGTGATTCTTTCTTGTACTTACATCAAAACACTTTAATATATACTTAGCTGATGTTTTCATATCTATATATAATACTGTTTAGCTGCCTAATTTATCAAGTGAAAATAAATGTTTGTAAAAGCGTAGTAATCACTGTGCAAGAAGGACTTTCCCATATTTGGTTTTGATTTTGGATTGTAGTTTCATTTGCTGTTTTTCAATCACAAATATGAAGTCTATCACCTTAGACATAGATGCAAAAGTGTTTCGTAACTGAGCTGCATTCACAGCCCTACAAGGGATTGTAACTTTACAGTACACATCATAATCTCTCATGTATTATTTTTGTCTAGATTACAGTATAACAAGAACATGTCATTTAAAAAATATATTGATGTTGGAGGGACGAATGAATTGGATAGATGTGTTGGTGTTTGCTAGTTATAACTGTACTTTGAATAACCGCTGCCCTGAGCTGGCTTCAGCTGACAGCTGCTTTCCATGTCCTACAGGCATTTTCATTGATTTTTACAATTCATGGCTTCTTTAAACTTGCCTGAATACAATTCTTTCTCTACACACATCAAAGAACACGGACTATATTTCATTATCTCAATTGATTGTTTTAACTTCTAATCATTATGAAAGCACTCCGATCACTTTCTTGACCCCTTCAGACTTTCACTTTGTTAGGTCAAACCCCTTGCTTTTTTTTTTTTTCTTTCTTTTTTTTTTTTTTGCTACCAATACAAAAATGCTACAAGTACTAAACATAAAGATTGGGGAATATACGTGCATAGATTTTTTCCTTAATCTATTTAGCCTCTGAGTTTTTCTAATGCTTCTTCCTGAATAAGGCCTTTATACTCTAAAAATTGTATGCTTGCTATTCCTGAAGGCAATTTCTGGCCAACAGCAAGAAACTGATACCCATAATACTTTTGAAATAACCTCAACAGAGCTTCGAATCCCTTTTACCACATATGACCTAATAGGTGAAGAAAAAAATAACAATTGTGTTGCCGTAAAATGAAAAAATGGCATTTGTATAGTACATATTAATGTTACATATATAATAGTCTCTTCAGATTTCCAGAAAACTAAAACAATGTTAAAATTAATTGATAAACCCTTTGCCTAAATTAGTGAAATGCAGACATTTTACAAAGTGATTTTTCTAGATCACTCTCTTAATAAGTATGTATGATTTATATACAAATATATATGTGTATATAAATGTCATTATAATATGATATATATTATGTAATAAGTAACATTATATATACTACAAAACATATATGTGTGTGTGATTTCTGGATATATTTAAAAACATAAATTTACATATATTTTCTGAATAATTAAGGATAATGTTCTGAATTGATACTGTTTACTAATATACCTCTAAAAACTTAATGTTTGTCAAAATGTATCATTTAAAATAATGTTAGTAAATGTTTCAAAATTAAAGCTTTAACATGTAATGTTCCTTTTATTTAATTACTAACATAATGTGTATAACACAGATATATATATACCTGTGTATATATATATATATATATGTTTCTATGTATTCATACACATGTAGTTTATTTATTACTTTGTGCTGAATGATATTTAGAAAATTTATTTAAAGTACTATGGAAGAAATTATTTCTACCATTGAAATTTTAATGCACAACATCGTTTTAGTATAATTTTAAATATATTTAATTATTGACTAATATTTACAAAATTCCTCTTATTTGGTTTTCAGTGATTTACTATGCTTAAGGAATAAACTAACTTTTGATCAATAAGATATTTGAGAAATTTAAAATATATAAATATAAAAACAGTTTTTAACAAATTTCAAATTATAGTTGGAGTACATTTTGATATTTTTCTTTATTATAATAGAGCATGTGATTACAATTTACTTGGTGTTAAAAAGTAAAGATATTTTTGCCACATATCTCTGATTTCTATTTGACCAAACTTGCAAATGATAAAAAAAAAAAATCTCTCTTCCTTCTTAGAATAACACCAATTCCCTGCTTTCTGGACAACTCTGAACAGTATATCTCACATACAAAAGACTTTTTGAATTTTTTGAAATATCCTAAAATGATGCAATCAAAAGGCAAACATTTGTTTGTTTGTTTGTTTGTTTGTTTTTATAAGTACTTTATTTTTTTTCAATTTACATCTCAGTCGCAAACCCTTCCCTATTCCCCCTTCCTGTCCCACCCTTCAACCCTCTTCCCCCCCCCCCAACAGCTTCTCTTTTCATTCCAACAAATGGTTCTTTCTGGATTTTATCTAATTTTCAGAATGCAAGAACTGGTATTTCAAAATGTAAGTTTCAATAACATATATACATTTTATGATATTGAGGTACATGTTATATCAGTGACTTTATGAAAAGGAACATAGTGACAAAATCTCATGGGAATTTCCTTTCAATGAGCCATGGTTTCAAAACAAATACTATGGGACCAAAGAAAATCAAGCAGCCATTTGAAGCTTAATGAAAGAACAATTTTTCCATTATTCATTCATTCATATCTTTCTGTGTGTTTGCTCACTAACACTGCACAGTAATTAATGAGTGCACATATTAGAATCTACATCAACTACCACAGGAAAATTTACAGTGATCGTGGGCCATAAATCTCAAGACTTATGCAGCAAAACTTTTAAAGGAGAACCTATGCATATATATATATATATACACATATATTTATGCGTTATATGTATATAATAGGTATGTGTGTATTATATACTCTTTATTGGTTTATATATAATATATTTTATTGATTTATATTGTAATGTATATTACTTATTGATTCATATATATCTGAAAAACTGTTTCATATATATGGATACATACATATATATAAATGAAAATTTTCTGCAGAGAATGTTTAGGTCTATATACTGGTTGGATATCCTGAACAAAATCACAGTTTGACTGTCAAATAGTTTTGGACTAATTATTGGGCTTTCTTGAGGAAATATTTCCAAGTAACCTTCATAGTGATGTGTGTGATCATATAAATATAGATTATCTTTCTTTATCTCTGACAGACATTTCTTTATATCCTGGATTTGCTTCTACTTTTCCTCAAGAAGTATGTAAGTCTATATGATAATAAATGAATAATCTCTTGAGAAAAGGATGAGTAAAGTTTATGGTAGCACCGTACATGTGATAGTGTCCTTACTTCAGAATTTATTTGTGGTACAACTCACAGAAAATGCAAATAAATATCTTATCCACATCATATTGTCCCTAGGAGCTAAAAGCAGATAATTTATGTAGAAATCTGCATGATTACTTTTTCTAATATTTTCTGTACTATGCTTTTAACTGCAAAGACTAAAACTTTTAATAGATGTGTGCATATAAAAACCAAGTATCAGAAAAAATAAGGTAAAATAAAAAGATACTCTATTAATATACAAGTAAGAAAGTCATGTTTAAGTAAGATTGCCATTAAAGACTTAGTGATAAGATTTTGACCTTAATTCAAACTATTTGTTTTACATGGGAAAGAATGTGAAGGATTCAGAGAACAGAAAGTAAAGACAAGAGTGTGATTATAAGACAGAGACTAGCAGAAGCTGACTTATAATGTAGAGGACAGTATATTGAACAAATACTCAAAGCCTGAAAGGATTGCATCCAGAATAGCAGAATGATAACAGAGAAGTAAGTGTTAGGATGAGGACAAGAAATAGTGTACTCAAAATTTCTCAAAAAATGACTTTTCAAAACTATTAGTGCCAAAGACTGCTATGCCAGATAAGTATCCCCTCTGATGGGGGAAAATTTTAAGCACACCT
This sequence comes from Lophiomys imhausi, assembly GCA_907164525.1. NCBI lineage: Eukaryota > Metazoa > Chordata > Mammalia > Rodentia > Muridae > Lophiomys > Lophiomys imhausi. The sequence continues at coordinate 737,613 of CAJQZJ010033276.1, forward strand.
TTTTGAAATGGCCAGAATGGAGTCAGTTGTTGGTGGGAGACCAGAATCCACATTGATACAAATCATAAAATATAGTAGAAGTGACGGATTATCAACCAGAGTATGTTTTGAATGTAAAATTTTAGAGAAATAGAATACTGAAATAGAATTAGAAAGTATAGTGAATTGTATATTAACCTTATAAACAAAAGTGTTATTACTTATGTTTTTCTTTAAAATATTTATTTTATTTTTAATGTTTCCTCAGTGGTATTCTGGGTATGGGTAGGTGCACATAAATGCAGTTGCCCACTGAGATAGCAGAAAGGATTGGGGTGTTGAATATGAAATCATGGTGAGTTGTGAGGCACCAGACATTGGTGTTAGAATTCAAACTCTACTCCTCTGCAAGATCAATGTACTCTTAACTACTAAGTCATATCTCCAGCTTCTATTTAGTATGCAAATTAATGTTATTCCAGGTCAAATTGTGTGTTATGCATAGCTGATGGTATATTATTGCTTATGTTCTACTACAACTAATTTAAGATAGTTCAGGCCCTAGTATTAACACCAATAGAAATAGTTTATATGGACATCAAGATTTTTTTTTTTTGGAAACCAAATTAGACCATCTAAGGTGAATCATTAAACTCTGTATTCTTAAAAAAAAAGTCTATTAATTTTGGATATTAGCCCTTTGTCAGATGTGGGGTTGGTGAAGATTTTTTCCCAATCTATAGGTGGCTGTTTTGTTTGAATGATAGTGTCTTTTGCCTTACAGAAGATTTTCAGTTTCATGAGGTCCCATTTATTGATTGTTGGTCTTAGGTCCTGAGCTCTTGGTGTTTTGTTCAGGAAGTTGTCATCTGTGCCATGATTTCGAGGGTTTTTCCCACTTTCTCTTCTAGTAGATTTAGTGTGACCGGCCTTATGTTAAGGTCTTTGATCCACTTGCACTTAAGTTTTGTACAAGGTGATAAGTATGGGTCTAATTTCATTCTTTTACAAGTGGACATCCAGTTGGACCAGAACCATTTGTTGAAGATGTTGTCCTTTTTCCATTGTGTGGTTTTGGCTTCTTTGTCAAAAAATTAGGTGGCCATAGGTGTGTGGGTCCATTTCTGGGTCTTCAATTCAATTTCGTTCATCCACTGGTCTGTTTCTATACCAGTACCATGCTGTCTTTTTACTACTATTACTCTGTAGTACAGCTTGAAATCTGGGATGGTGATACCTCCAGATGTTTTTTTTAATTATTGTACAGGATTGATTTAGCTATTCTGGGTTTTTTGTTGTTCCATATGAAATTGAGAATAGCTTTTTCCAGGTCTATAAAGAATTGTGTTGGTATTTTGATAGGAATTGCATTGAATCTATATATTGCTTTTGGTAGGATGGCCATTTTTTATTATGTTGATCCTACCTATCCATGAGCATGGGAGATCTTTCCACCTTCTAAAGGCCTCTTCCATCTCTTTCTTCAAGGGCTTGAAGTTTTTGTTGTAAGGTCCATTACTTGCTTGGTTAGAGTTACCTCCAGGTATTTTATGTTGTTTGTGGCTACTGTGAAGGGAGTTGTTTCCCTGATTTCTTTCTCAGCCCATTTATTTGTTGTATAAAGAAGGGCTTCTGATTTTTTTTGAATTAATTTTGTATCCAGCCACCTTGCTGAAGGTGTTCATCAGCTGTAAGAGTTCTCTGGTGGAATTTTTGGGGTCGCTTATGTATACTATCATATTGTCTGCAAATAGGAATAATTTGACTTCTTCGTTTCCAATATTTATCCCCTTGATCTCCTTTAGTTGTCATATTGCTCTAGCAAGAACTTCAAGTACTAAATTAAAGAGATATGGTGAAAGTTGTCATCCTTGTCTTGTCCCTGAGTTTAGAGGAAATGCTTCAAGTTTCTCTCCATTTAATTTGATGTTGGCCACTGGCTTGCTGTATATTGCCTTTATTATTTCTAGGTATGGTCCTTGTATGCCTGTTCTCTCCAGAACCTTTAGCATGAAGGGGTGTTGGATTTTGTCAAATGCTTTATCTGGATTTTGTGAGATTATCATGTAGTTTTTTTTTCTTTCATCTTGTTTATATCCAAAATTTACGAAGAACTCAAGAAATTAAATGCCAAGAAACCAAATAATCCAATTTAAAAATGGGAGAAAGAGCTAAACAGAGAATTCACAAAGGAGGAATTCCTAAAGGCTGAGAGACACTTGAAGAAATGCTCAAGATGACTCTGAGATTCCATCTCACACCTGTCAGAATGGCTAAGATCAAAAGCTCAAATGATAGCACATGCTGGTGAGGATGTGGAGAAAGGGGAACCTTCCTCCATTGCTGCTGGGAGTGCAGGCTTGTGCAACCACTATGGAGGTCAGTATGGCGATATCTTAGAAAACTTGGAATAGCTTTGCCTCAGGACCCAGCCACACCACTTCTGGGTATACATCCAAATGACTCCTCACCAAATCACAAGGAAGTTGCCTCATCTATGTTCATAGCAGCCTTATTTGTAATAGCTAGAAACTGGAAACAACACAGATGTCCCTCAACCAAAAAATGGATTGAAAAACTGTGGTACATCTACACAATGAAATATTACTCAGCTATCAGAAACAATGAAATTATGCAATTTGAAGCCAAGTGGAGGGAACTAGAGAAGCTCATCCTGAGTGAGCTAACCCATACTCAGAAGGATGCACATGGCATCTATTCACTTATAGTCAGATTTTAGCTATATAGAACAGGATAACTATACTACAACCAACGCACCAAAGGGAACATGGACATAGACTTTTTTGTTTTTGCTTTTGTTTGTTTGTGTTTTTTTTAGTTTTCTCTCCCTGGCAATGAGACACTTTTCACTGGCAGTACTGCCTTGTAGGCCCCCATTGTATGAGGAGGCTTTTGGCCCTCATATGACTTCTGAACTCTGGTGGGGACTGTTATGTCGGGACACTCCTTTCCAGAGGAGTGGGATGGAAGGGTTAGGGGTTAAAGGTGGGAGGGAGGGTCTGGGAAGGGGGAAAGAAGACAATATGATGGAGATGTAACCTGAAGCAACAAATAGATAAATTTTTTTCAAAAGCTATTAAAAATGAATAATTTTTTACTTATCTAATTGTGTATATGGTAAAATTTTAATAAACCATATTTAATCATAGAAAGTTACAGTTAGTAATTTTAGGATCCATACTACTGTATTCATCAGTTAAGAAAAAAGATTGTTTCTTTCTGGCCTGTTAGTCATCAAAATATTTTCATTCTTCTAACATGGGAATTTTAATAGGTGTCACATATTTGATTCCATGGTCTTAGAAAAAAGGAAGATCTATTTAACGGAAGAAGAAACTATTGTGAAATGCTTTTGTGACAGTATTTGGGGCTGAACATATGAAATATATTAGTATTTTTAAAGACTATAAAGTAAACACACTGTCTTAACTTATATTAAGATGAACCAAAATATTAAAAATCAGATTTAAAATAAAAACCTTTAATTATTTTTGGTAAAATGAAAGTATTTTCCATAAATACTAACTAAATATTAAAGCCATATGTGATCTGAAAAAGAAAAAATTGAAAATGGCTCAATTTTGACACATTATTTTAGTCAGGGTGCAATTCAAATAGGGTAGAAATGGAAGACATGTTTGGCCCATCTCCTATCTACTTTACCTCTATGTGCACATACTGGTGACATTTCTCAGAAGGTAAAGATATTGTCTATAGTTCTCCATACTAGAATGGCCTTGGCAGAAGGATTCTTGATAGTATATAAAGTTCCAATCATTGGATTTCAGAGGCAAGGGTCACTGAAGAATATCATGTACATCTGTGAATACATAGTTATAAGATAGAGATGTTTCTTACATTCTTCATATTGTCTGAGGGCAACTCACCAAACTTTCTTTGGGAATGATCTATTTCTCAGGCAGAAAAATATGTGGTTAATACTGGAAGAAGGTATTTAGTAGAACTGAGAAAACATAGAAAATAAAATTCTTGATTCTTATTATCATATTGATTACCAGACAGTAATGAAATTCGTGTAGGAGGGGTGTTTATGTCCTATGTGGTATAGTACACTCATTAAAAATTGTTTTGCTTTGTCTCTGAAATTCAGATGTAAATGACAGCTATAATTTATCTGGCAAATCTAATCTGAGGAAACAGGGAATGTGTCAATATTTCACATTTTTTTCTGTGCCTTTGACTCTGAATTGTTTGCATTTTTAGAACATTATGACCACTGATGATATTGGTTAATATCTCTTCCTCATATGTGTCTTGACAATGTTATCTTATGGGTTATTTTAGCAAAATGTGTGCACATAGAATGTGTTCATATACTAACATTTATTGAATTCATCACAACAATCTGACAAAAAAAAAACAAAACAAACAAACAAATCCAACATCACCAACATGAGAATTCTTCTTTATAGTTCTTGATTGGGTCATTCAAAATATTTCAATGTATTGCAGGTTATTACTATTATCCTTGGTTGCCCCCAGAGTTTAAAGTTAAGTCATTTTTGCTAAAGAAATAATGAAATTCAGACTCAGTCCTCAATGTCTCTTGACCTGGAAATTATTTGAGATTCTCTTCCTTAAGGACTAGCTTTGATAATAGCAGAAATAACCATGTAATGTTCCAAATAACTGAAGTAAATAACAGACCTACCCAGCTAGAATGCAATTAACCACAACAATGGCTGGAATTGCATAATAACACTAAGGGTGCAGTAGTGGCACACATACATTGGTGGTAGCTAAGAGCTCTCTAATCAGACTTACGTATAATCAACAAAAAGAACACCATGCCTGTACTGAAAACCTAATCAATTACTCAGTGCTAATAAAGGCATGGGTATTAGATAATAATCTAACTACAGCTTTACTAAAGCAGCATAATCCTTAATAACATTCTAAATATTTGTTCTCATTTTCACAGGTAAGTATAGTCTTTACCTCACAGAAAATAATCTTTTTCTTTGCAAGAGATAGAAACCATTACAAAACAATATCCCATCAAAATACAGAGTTGTGAAGCTGGTCACAATAGATACATCTGTAGTACTGTTTTTACACCTAAGTCTCAGGCATCATTGTAGAAATGTGGTGAAAAGACTATAAAACCAGAAGATAGGAGAGTTTCATGTCAGAATGTATCTCCTAGGAATAAGAGAAGCAATGCCCAAGATGTTTCAACAACATGACCACCTAAACACAAGTTGAATGAAGACAACAATGACAGAAATGTTTGGATACATGGGAGAAGGCCATTGAGACCTTACCCCTACACAAAGAACTATAGGCAACTGTTGGATAAGGTCTTCTACATTGGTTCTCCGATGCTGATTTCAGTGCTCAAAGATCTGGTTACCGCTCTTTCTGAGACGCTCTCTAATTGGATCACAAAAGGCACTGATGACCATTTAGCTAGGCAGAGAGAGGATAGGGATGTGGGACTTCCTGAAAGGAAGAAAGTAACCTTGTAAAGATACAGAGGAAGGCTCTTTCTTCCTGCTAGGACCCTGAAGCAGAAGGACATCTGGGTGTGTACTCAGTGAGCCCTGAGGGTACAGCAAGAAACATGACAGATTGAGAATAGTAAACAGATTAATTTAGATTAGCTAATTGAGAATCAGCTAATACCTAAGCACTGAAACATTAAAACATCTTGGTGTATTTAATTACTGGGAAAAAGGCCGCCCTTGGTCCAAGGCCTTATTTCCAGGCCAGGCCAGGCTACCAGCTAAGGGGAGCCAAGCCTGCCCGTCTCCCACTAGTCTCTGTCAGCTAGTCCACCAGCCTAATATAACAGTTTATAGTTATTAATAAATATATTTGTTAACTAAGTTTCAACTTCTGGCAACTAAGGAAATCTGGGAGTGAGAAAAAGAATTTTACCTGGAGAATAGCACACCAAATGCTTGATCAACAACAAATAACCCTGAAAACATGTATCCAAGGAGCATTGCAATACTGAACAGGGTATATTTAGGAATATGATTCATATATAGCATATGCAAATGAATGGGTACAGAAGATGGTTTCAGATTCTCTTTAACTAGAGTTATCTACAGGTGTTACTTGCCCTGTGGGTGCTGGAAATTGAACCTGGGAACTATAGAAGATCAGCAGGCCCTCTTAATCACTGAGCCACCTATCAGTCCATAAACATGTGTGTTAAATTTTTTTTTAAATTTCCCTTTTTGCCCAGATGTCCTTTAACAGGAAGAATGGATAAAAAACAAAAACAAAAACAAAACTAACAAACAAAAACAAAATAAATCTGTGGTATGTTTATACAATGGACTACTACTCAGCTATCAGAAAGAAGGAAATCATGCAATTTGCAACCAAATGGATGAAACTAGGAAAGCTCATCAACAGACCCAGAAAGATACACATAGCATGTATTCACTTATAATTGAATTTTAGCCATATAGTACAGGATAACAATCCTACAACACACAAACCCAAAGGAACAGAAACCTAGCATAACTATCTTATGAGATATTCCACCTAGCAGCAGATCAAAACAGATGCTGAAGCACAGAGCCAAACATTAGGTGAAGCTCCAGAGAGCCCTATATAAGAGAGGGAGGATGAGTAGAGAGACATGGAGGGGTCAAGGGAAATACACGAAGATTAACAGAACCAAGCCACCTACGCTCCCAGAGGCTTACAGGGACTGAAACACTAACCAGAAAAAGAAGAAAAAAGCTTAGACTGGACCTAGACCCACATAAAAATACAGACCCCTTAGCAAGTGGCAGGGGAAGGGGTGGTTTCAGTCATGGAGTTTGTTATCTGTTAGTGGTTCACTTTACGCTAGGTGAACTGCCATGTCAGGCCCCAAAGCAATAAGGCACTCTTAGCCCTTAAGTAACTGATTAACTGAGAAGGAGTGATATGTGGTGGGTCCCCTCACCCAGGAGAAGGATAGGAGGAAGAGGGAGTAGAAGGTAGAAGGGTGGGACCAGGAAGGGAGGAGGCTGTGATCGAGATGTAATTTGAATTAATAAATGAATGGGTTTTTTTTTTTAAGTTTTTCATGTAGTTCAGATTGGTTCTAACTCATTTTGTTGGTGGGAGGACCTTGAGATCCTCTTGTCTTCATTTTCAAGTGCTGGGACTCCAGGTGGGAATCACCATGGTGATGAATCTGTATGGTACTGTATATAACCCAGGACTCCATGATGGTTAGACAGGTTCTCGATTAAATGATCTCCACCCCTATTTCTAAACTAATTTTCAAATTGTTAAACTCTTTGTAGTTCTATTCATTGGGATTGTTGACTCAAATTTTCTCCCCTATATTCTGAGCCTATGGATGCACAACTAATATTCTGATTTTTGTTCTGGAAAATACTATTTTACATGTTTTAATAATATTAGCTGAGAGCTACAGGCATTTCTGTATACATGATTTCATAATCTGAAGAGACAAATGTTACTCTTTTCATTCCATTTATTAAGACAAATTTCTTTTCCTCCATAATTACACTAAGATTTCTAATATTTTGCTGAACATAGTTTCAATGTCAGCATCCTTGTATTGTTCCTGAACTTAGAAGAACTCCAGATTATGTGACAACTGAGTACAATTTTGCTATAACTTGTCATCTGGGGCATTGCATCTATCTCCATTCTTTCTATACCTAATTATTGGCCCTTAGGAAATTATGAATCAATTTTTAATTTTGTCATTAGTTTCTTTTATTCAATATAAAATTTTTATCTTTCATTCCATAAATGTGATTAGGATATTTGCCTAATTAGCATAATGAATCATTTTTACAAATCAAGGACAAATTCCTTTCTCTCCTTTGCATTTTGGTGTGAATAATATCTTGTTGAAGAATTTTAAATATATGTTCATCAGCAAAGCTGGCCTATGGGTCTTTCTTTGTAGTACTTTTGTCTAGGTAGGTTGTCATTGTAGATATATAGTGTCATTGACACTATAATATGAATATCAAATTCATCTCATATTTTTTGGTGGGAAATTTTAAAAGCATTGCTAATAATTTCCCCTTAGATGCTCACTAAAAGTTTACAATGAAAACATTTGAGCCACAGATTTTCATTGTTGGTGATTTTTTTCAGTTTTGTTTTGCATTCAATCTCTACCCATTATTGTTCACACAAGATTTTCTATTACTTTGTGATTCAATAGGTTGTAGGTGCATGTTTATAGAAGAAATATATCAATTTCTTCTTGCTTGTTCAATTTGTTTGCATTCAATTGTTCATGGTGGACTCTAGGGCTCTTTTGTCTCTGCAATGTTTTGAAATGTACATTTCATTTGCTTTCTATGATGCATACTTTTTGTGTTCCTGTTCCATAAATCACATGCTTTCTCCTTATTTTCTTTCAAGTTTTTCTGATTCTGATTGGATAATTTCAGTGACCCATCTTTGAGTTCACTGATTCTTTTTTCTGCTTGATCAATGATGCTTTTGAAGAACTTCATCACATCTTAAAAATGTTTCTTACTGTATTCTTCCAGCTCTAGAATTTATTTGAATTTGCTTGGTGAATTCTGTACATTTCTGTTCATGAATTATTTTCCTCACTTTGTTGAGTTCACAATTCATTTTCTTGTTTTGCTTGGTGATCTTTCTGAGTGCAATCTTTCTGCATTTCTCCTCAAATAAAACAGAGATCTTTATTTTCTTCTTTTAGTGGAGAAAAATAATAATATTCCTTGATAACAGTATATTTTATACCCTCTTTCCTTCCATTTCTCTTCTTGCTGTATTCTCATTTATTTCTTTATTCTTTCTTTCTATTTTCTCTTCTGTGTTAAAAAGTCTTGGACTGCTCTTTTTGTATTTGAAGAATCAATCAAATTTTTCATTTTAATTATGAATGAAATAAATAAACCCAAATAAACATAGTCCTTCCTTTTAGTTTGATCTCAATTCAGAGTTTTCTTTCTCTCACACTTTTTAGTTGATACAGCCATTATAATGCCCACCCCATCTGTTTCAGAGACAACTGTAAGGATGCACATCTTTTTCTGGTTTTACAAAACATTTTGGGTCCTGAAGACTGATTTATTTTGCTGGGGTCTTTCTGAAAATACTGAAGCTGTGTGTCATTTTAGTTTCATGGTGTACTATCTCTCTGTGTTTCTGAACCAGCTGTGAATTATTGTTTCTTTTTTCTTGGTATTGAAACTAGGACTCAAGCTGTACTACAGAGCAACAGCAATAAAAACAGCAATGGAATTGAACTGAAAACCCAAAAAAGAACCCACGCAAATATGGTCACTTAATTTTGACAAAGAAGCCAAAAACGTAAAATGGAAAAAGGACAGCATCTTCAACAAATGGTGCTGGTCTAACAGGATGTTGACATGTAAAAGAATGAAATTAGACCCATACTTATCACTTTGCACAAAACTTAAGTCCAAGTGGATCAAAGACCTTAACATAAGGCCTGACACAGTAAATCTATTAAAAGAGAAACTGGGGAAAACCCTTGAACTCATCAGCACAGGTGACAACTTCCTGAACAGAACACCAACAGCTAATGCTCTAAGACCAACAATCAAATGGGACCTCATGAAACTGAAAAGCTTATCTAAGGGAAAAGACACTGTTATTCAAATAAAATGGCAACCTACACATTGGGAAAAGATGTTCACCAACTCCACATCTGACTGAGGGCTAATATCCAAAATTTACAAAGAACTCAAGAAATTAAATGCCAAGAATCCAAATAATACAATAAAAAAATGAGGAACAGAGAATTTACAAAGGAGGAATCCCTAATGGCTGAGAGACACTTGAAGAAATGCTCAGCATCCTTAATCATCAGAGAAATGCAACTCAAGACAACTCTGACCATTTCACCCCTGTCAGATTGGCTAAGATCAAAATCTCAAATGACAGCACATGCAGTCAAGGTTGTGGAGAAAGGGGAACACTCCTCCATTGCTGTTGGGAGTGCAAGCCTGTACAACCACTATGGAAATCAGTCTGGTAATATCTTAGAAAACTTAGAAAAGCTCTACCTCAAGACCCAGCCATACCACTTCTAGGTATACATCCAAATGATTCCTCTCCAAACCACAAGGAAGTTTCCTCATCTGTGTACATAGCAGCCTTATTTGTAATAGCTAGAAACTGGAAACAACCCAGATATCCCTCAACCAAGGAATGGACAAAAAGACCCCCCAAAAAACAAAATCAAACAAACGAAAAAAACTGTGGTGCATCTACACAATGGAATACTACTCAGACATCAGAAACAACAAAATCATGCTATTTGAAGCCAAATGGATGGAACTAGAGAAGCTTATCTTGAGTGAGCTAACCCAGACTCAGAAGGATGCACATGGCATCTATTCACTTATAATCAGATTTTAGCCATATAGTACAGGATAACTATACTACAGCCAGTGCACCAAAGGGAACATGAGCATAGACTTTTTACCTGTCAATGAGACAGTTTGTGCTAGTGGTGCTGCCTTGTATGTCCCCAGTGTATGAAGAGGCCCTTGGCCCTCATATGACTGCTGAACTGTGGGGGGACTGATATGTAGAGACACTCCAGCCCAGAGGAGTGGGATGGAAGAGATAGGGGGTAGAGGGTGGAAGGGTGGGACTGGGAGGGGTGGAAAGAGGACACTGTGCTGGAGATGCAAACTGAAGTAATAAACAAACATAAAAAAAGAAAAGAAAAGAAATTGGGACTCACAATTGGGCCTGGTAGCACTCCCAGCACTCCTAAGGCAGAAGCAGAGGCAGGCGGATATATGTGAGATTGATGTCAGTCTGTACTACCAAGAGAGTTCTAGAACAGCGAAGGCTACACTGAGAAACCTTGTCTTGAAAAACCAATTAAAAAAAAAGAAATGAAAAGAAAAAGAAAACGGGGGTCATGAGTGACCAAAGTATACTATTCAAAGATTTTATAGTGTGCCCATAGGTTAATCTGTGAAGTCTGAAGATAATACCATCTAGAATAATGGTGGAAGGCTTGTTGATGAAGTATGCAGAGCAACACATATATTATGTATCCACTTTGTTTGGAATCTACAACAAGTTCTATCTTCCAAAATGCCTATTCATGCTGATGTCCGAACTCTTGTAGTGTGGAAAAATATTAGTTTCTTAATCACAAGCCTATCTACACCATGAACTTTGGACACTGAACTGAGTCTTCTTGGGCAAAGGTCCCAGCAGCATTAAGACATTCTTCTCTTACTCTGTTTCCAATCACATATTAAAAATTCATCTCCTGGTTACCTAGAGTTCACGCTGTCTGTATTAGCCGACTATAATTTAATGACAGAGAAAAAAACAAACAAACAGAAAAAGCCAAACCAATACAAACAAACAAGCAAACCAAAAAACCAAAAAGACCTTCTCCATCTAGTTTTATAATGCATTATTTAATAGACACATTCAAGGATTATATAGCTCTTTAGAGGAAAGAACTTATATTTTTAAAATATCATTTGAATTTGTGAATTTCTTTAACTGATGACTTTTCTCTTTTAAATTCTTTCCAATCTATATTGAAATAATTTATATTTAATTATATAAAACATTGCATGTTACATAATAAAACGGGAAATATTTATATAAATATTTTAAAAACATTGACTTCTCAGAACAATAGATCACCTATTCACTCATCTCAAATTGTTCTTAGAACCAATTTTCTTATTTTTCTTAATTCAGCAAATAAAATTTTAGCATATGTTTTCTTTTTACCATGTGTCAGCAAAACATCATGGCTGCTTTTGAAATAAAAATTTGATATAGCTAATGTTGAAAACCATGTATTTCTTTGGGTATTCAAAGAGCTAAACTGAATATATACATGTACATACTTATAATAATATCATATCTGTTTATGTTCCCATAGACAAGATGATATTTGTGAATACTGATTATGTTGTCTGTGTTTTTCAAATGTCTGTGCTACATCTAATAAAATTTAGCCTTCAATTTTTAACAGGTAATAAATGGTAGATTGATGTTCAGATACAAATTCATTTTTCATTACTTGAAGAATATTCGTTGAAGACATTAAACTAATAATGTGATTAAGAGGCAAAAGAAATTTCTATGTGAAGGCCATCATTGAAATTTTAACATGTTAGGTAAGACATTCCACAAATTATTTCAAATTAGAGCAGACAGGAGTATGTAATGTAGTGGTAAAGCTCAAGCTTGTCATGTGCTAGTAGTGTCTCCATTGAAGCCCAAGGACTAGAACAAGTGAAAAACAAATAAATAAACAAACAAACCACAAAGTTATTAGTATTTTATGAGGTATTTATTATGTTTGATGTATAAATTTTATTTATTCATAATAGTAGAGATAATACAACACCTATAAGTTTTACACAAATGTTCACATACTATTACACAACCTTTGAGTGGAGGGGTAATGTTGGAAGGAGACCATGCAGTAGGATGCAATTTCTTCATCTTGGGGTATATTCTTCAATCTGCAATGTTTATCATATTTCTGAACTACACTAAGTATTTTTTTACTCTGTCAAATTCCTCTTTTGATGATATTCTACATTTTTACTGTAGGAAAGATTCACAGATACAAAGGTGTTACATCTGCAGCAAGAAAAGGGGAAACTCTTTACAAAGGTGGAGAGGCTGATCGTGACTTCTACCAGAAAAGAAATCTTTTTCCCTGTCTTGCTCTGAGCTTCTTAGAAAAGTATGTCAAGATATTCCTTCCAGACTTACAACTGGGTAACATGGGCAAAGGAACTTGACCTACAGACAGAGTATGTACTCCTAACAATTCAAATCTCACAGTAACTCCCATGTCTCTGATTTTTAAATAGAATATTAAATATAATGTTATATATTAGAGTTAATGTAATTTTATGTATAGTAATAATTTTTATTATTCTATTTGTGAATACAGATATTAAAATACTGATACAACAACTTTGCTCAGTAACATTTTTTCTCCTTGATGAATACAACAAAAATAAAATGTCTTTCATAGGGAGTTCTTTCAGCATTCATAACTGTCTGTCCACTCATTAAGAATGCAAATATGCTTACTAATGCTGGTATTCAACCTCCCATTAAAAACAACTATTTCACTTGTATGCTTCTATTACTGTCACCAAATCTCTAATGTTAAATGCTATGATAAATTTTACAAAATAATAGTTTGATCAATTTGCCTTATAATCCCATCAGTTGTAAAAGCAAAAAGAAACCCCAAATATTTTGTATCTTCTTAAAATTAAATAACATTTAAATCTATAAAATCACAGAATTTTCACAGAAATATATTTGTTTCATTAGTATCAAGAAATTAGTTCCAACTTTAGAAGATAATTATATTGAATTGCAAACTGTTATTAAAAAATTTCAGCCCCTAGTCTCAGCAAATGAAACTACTGGTATCAGAGTTATGGTATTCTTTAAGTATATTGTTGATAAACAATTTCTAGAAATATTGAATTATCTGGGAAATATTTTGCAATATTTGTTAATAACAATCATCAGTATATCTCTTAGATGAATGTTTACTTTAAAAATTACCCCCCAAAACTAAGAGGCTTATTAAATTAATTCCATAATTCATTTAAGATTATTTGCATAAATATTGCAGTGCAGTTTTTCTCCTTGAGCTAAATTCACCTGAAGATAATTGTAGAATAAAATCCTAGAGTCCTATAAGCAATGAAGCCCATAGATGTAATTGCTGTCTATCCATGTATTTAATGAGATTGAAATCAAAAAGATCATATGACATGTTCAAGGTTATATGACTAGTTAGTTAGTAGAACTCAAAGATCCTGCTATCCACTCTGTAATACCATGTTTATGATCTGTTTAATAGCTTCCCGTGCAGAAGCAAAGGATGGATTAATCACATGATCACAAGGGTACGTTGATCCAACAAGTCAAATATGACACAGATTAAAAGGTCTATTTTATGAAAGACGTTTGCCTTATCCTTGTTTAATAGGAACAGTGAGGAGCTAATTTCCACACTGTAAGCTGTTAAGAATCAACTATGATAAAGAGCAAATATAGAACAACAAAACAACCTCTACATTTACTAAGAAGATAAAAATAAGTTAGAAATCAGCCAAACTGTGTTTGCCGCTCAGTAAAAATGGAACTCAATTCAGATTTCTTAATACTTGTTCAATCTATATAAAATCTAAAAGGTAAAAGAAATAAACCAAGTGGTAGGAAAAAATAAATATATTTAGAAGTAAAATAAAGGATTTCTTCATTCACAACTTTTTGTTTATTGGAGAACAAACAAGGAATCAAGTACAAAATATTTGATTCGAGTCAAGATTTTTAGTATACACACTGAAAACCTACAAAACTAATGGACATTACCTCAAAAATGATAAAGAAAAGAGAAAGAAGCAAAAGAGAATGGAAAGGAGAAAATCTTCAGGGAACACACATATGCATGTGATCTCATTTGACATAATAGAGTCCAACATACTATATGTAGAACACAATAAATGAAACACAGGTCAGCATTTTACCAGTTACAAACTTGATCTATAGACAAAACAGAGTGGAGCAAACATATAAATAAGAAACAGGGCAAGAGTATAGTTAACAAAAAACTTTTACTAGCCTACACATTAAGAGGTGAAAGATAGAAAATAAACACAGCATCTTACTAACAAATGTAAAATTAGCCACTAAAAGAAAAAAAAACAGATAAAAAATACACAAGAGTTCTTTTTTAAAGGTCTTTTTTCATAGAATGTAATTTGATTATTTTTCCCCTACATGAACTCCTCCCAAATTCTCCTCACCTACCTACCCACACAAATTAGTGTTCTATAACTTTCTATAAAAATCTAATATATATATTCTAAAGTGTGGGGGGAAGAGACATGCAAACACACACACAAATAAATAAATTCTTCTAATTAATGTTAAAAAATAAAGAACAGAAGGCAAGTTGGAGAGATGGTTCAGGAGTGAGAGAAGTTGCTCCACAATCATAAGAATTTAAACTCTTACAGCAGACATGCATGCAGGCAAAAGACTAAGGCACATAAAATAAATTTTTTTAAATCACTTAAAATTATTGAAGAAAAAAAGAACTTTAGTTTCGATCTCAGCTCAGAAATAACAACAAACTGAGCATCTACACAGAAGTGTGTGACATTCGCTCAGAGGGTGTCAGAGACAAGGCAGGAGGATGGTTCAGCCTTTTTGTCTGCAGGCATAGCTGACAAAGATCCCCATCCCAGTGAAAGATCCTTCTGCAAAGGCACAGGAACAGAGTAGAGAACCTAGTGCCCTCTTCTTGCCTCCTTATATGCACTATATGTGCCTCTGAATACACACACACACACACACACACACACACAGAGACAGCTTGTAAAAAACAAACAAACCACAAAACAAATTTTATATTCTATGTGGCTAATATGGCCATAAGGCTGATGTTGTTTTGGCTCATATAACTTGAATTTGTCCATCTTACAAAACTAAATATTCCATATAAGATTCTTATTGGTGGATTCACAGTAAAGCCATTGAAGACATGCAGCTCAAGGCCCTCATTCCCACGTTGCTATGATTAGCGAAGCAATGTGTTCTGTTGACTCTTTGTTACTGTTTTGGTTGAACTGCTGAGACAGGAACCCTGTATAAGTTAAGGTATGCTCAAATTTGTTCTCCTGATGTAATCTTGTAATGCTGAGATTGCAGAAAGGTACCACTGTAGCTAGGTCATACAGTGAGAGTGCTGAAATGCTTCTTATCTGTAACACCACTGCCAACTTCATTTCCAACCTTGCTCTCATCACTGAGAGCAATGGAGTTGAAGGAAGGACCTGTAATCCCTGCAATAATTCATTAAATGAAAACTACTTCCCAATCATGTTTTACTCTTATAATTTAGTTACTTATGTTCAAGAATTTGTCCTGAATAAAGAATTTCAGAGTAACCTTTTCAATTGGAGGACATGTACATTGCAACATATTTGAATTAAAAATATTTTAAATAATCTCAGTATTGGATTTGGTGTGAATCTCTAACTGCACAATTGTTTCTTAATCAGTGAGTGATACTTCACTAACCTAGTGAGTTACTGGGAAGTCTGAGACCTGCCAAGATTTTTGAGTACCACTGTCAAGTGCACAAGCAATAATATAAACATTGTATTTTAATGCTTTAATATTGTTTTCCTTATAGAATAGAATATTCCACATGAATTGCTTCAAATTCTTAAATAATCTTGAGACATTTTTATAATACAATTTCAAATTTTATGTTGTTTAAAATATATTCAATTATTTTATGCTATTATTAAAATAGTTAATCAAAACAAAAACATATTTTCCTTTCAAAATATATTAAAATGTTTATATTGAATATAAATGCTTAGTATAACATAGTGACATATTATTAGATTGCTAATAACATTATGCTTATATGTGGTTAATTTTAATTGCCTGGAATATATGGTTCTCATTTGTTCTCACTAATTTGAAAACATCAGTCCTGTTACTAAATATTCCCAAAAAGTAAATAAAAAATGTATAAAATTAAATAATAACCATTCAGTACATAACACAATCTCTATAAAATGTCTAATGTATTTATAGAACTTTAGATAAAAATTATAAGCTTTATTTTCAAAATATGTTGTTTTAAATTACCTTTTAATTCTGAAAGATTTTATAACAATATTTAAATGGTATGATTTAACTTGCTAGGTGCCAGAATCTATGAAGTCTTCATTTATATTAGTCTATGCCTCATAATTGCAGTAGGCTGTGAACTGTCTTTCCTAAATTTGAAATATTACAGGGGCTGGGGAGATGGTTCTACAGTTAAGAGCACTGGCTGCTCTTCCAAAGGATCCAGTTCAAATGGCAGCACCCACATGGCAATTCATAGCTGTCTGTAATTACCCAGTGTGATGGCACATGCCTTTAATCTCAGCACTCAGGCTACACTGAGAAACCCTGCCTTCAACCACCAAAAAACAAACAAACAAGCAAACCCCAAAAACCAAAACAAACAAACAAAAAAATTTGCATGAAATTCTACTAAAGCACACTAATACCAGCAGTAAAGTTTTTGCAAATAAACAAGGGCTTCTCTACATTTTATACTTTTTTCCATAAAATCTGATGAAATAAGAGACTCAGTTTCAAATATAAGTCAATGCAGATGATAACAATCATTTTGATAGGCAACTCATGAACAAATCTAAAATCTTTATTAATTTCACACATGATCTAACAAACAGAAAATTACTAAAAGTTTTTCCCGCTCCCAGTAATGACTCAATACAAGGCACATGCCTCAGCATAATAAAGGGCATCAACCACAAGCTCAAACTAACAACTTCCTAAACAGAAACCCAATGCTTAATATCCAATAAAATTAGGATTAAGACAAGTAGATCAACTCTCTACATACTTATTTAATATAGTGTTTGAAGTCTTAACTAGAGCAATAACACATCTGAAGGAGATCAAGGGCATACAAATGGAAAAGGGAGAATTCAAAGAATCTTTACTTGTGATTTTTATATGAAAGAACCTAATACTTCACCAGAAAGCTTCCACAGCTGATAAATACTTTAAGCAGAGTAACAGGATACAAAATTAATTCATAGTAGCCAAAACTAAAAATCAATAGACATCCTATACTTGAATGACAGGCCGACTGAGAAAAAAAAATAATCAGGGAAACAGTAACAAGGTATTCCAACTAAACAATACAAAATATTCCAAGATTTCTGATATATAGATATATCCCCCCAAATATATATATATATATATATATATTCCAAGAATATAAATGTATATATCATATACATGTGTGTATGTGTATCTGAGCCAAGCAAATGAAAGAAATTTCTAAGAAATTTTTGAGACATTGGAAGAAGACAACAAAATTTGGAAAAGCTCCCATGAACACAGATCAATAAAAGTAAAAACATGAAAATGGCCATCCTACCAGAAGAAATCAACAGATTCAGTGTAATGCCCATTAGAATCCCAACTGAATTCTTCACAGAAATAAAATTAGTTTTTATTTTTATAGGGAAACACAAAAGCCTAGGATAGCTAAAACAGTCAAATCAATTAATACAGTTTTCATCATTCTATATTTACAATTGTACTAAAGACCTATAAGAATAGTAGTAGTAGTAGTAGTAGTAGTAGTAGTAGTAGTAGTAGTAGTGTTACTACTACTACTAATAATAACAATCATCATCATCATCATGGTATTGGCATATAGAAAACAAGATCAATGGAATTGAATTGAAGACATATGTCCATACTTATGAATACCTGGTTTTTGATAAAGGAAGCAAAGGTATATAGTTCAGAAAAAAATAGCATGTTCAACAAATGGTTCTGATAACTTGATGGCTCCATGTATAAAAATAGCAATAGCTCCATGTCTATAATGTTACCAACTCCAAGAGGATCAGGTGGCTTGAATACTAGTGCAATAGTGGCACAGATCTTATGGGAATAAGCAAGTACATTTTTATTATATTTAAGGCCAACTCCATGAGATGGAATGAATATTTGACTTTGGAGCATTCAATTCTAAATGTTGTGTTTTCATTGAACCCATCCCTTCAAGGGTCAATGATTATGTGGAAGAGGAATGCAGAAAGATTTTAAGGGCCAGTGGTGGTGGATGATTCCATGGAAACAGCATCTTCTAGATATGACAGGAATGATACACATATGAGCTCATAGAGACTATATACAAGACCTGCACAAGTTCAAACCAGACAAAATATTTTTGAACACATCTGATATTCAGTAATTTATTAGGAAAGTGTTAGAGGACTCACAGGAATCTTCTGTTCCCAACAGATAATAGCATTGGCAAAGGTGGTTTTCAAGTAAACACTTTATGCTTAATTTCATTTTAGTAAATTCAAGTTACATCTGATAAAGTGGAAAAAATGTCACCACTGATGCAGTAGCTAATAAAAGACACTTGAGGAGGAAGACCTGCTCTGCTTTCATAAAATAAACACCTCTCAATCTCCCCCCCCCAAAATGACTAGAGTAAGTGCAAACAAACAAACAACCAAACAAAAAAAAAACAAAACAAAAAACAACACTAGTAAGTGTACTTGCTTCTTGTCTACCGTTCCCTGTGGCCGTGTGTTATGCTTTTAGTGCCAGAACCAGGTAGAGAGGGCAGGGATGGCTTAGGAGAAGAGGAAATGTTGCCTTTCTAAGAAGAACAGAAGGTGGAGAGGCTGATAAGAGACAATCAGTTCTTAGGAAATGTCCTGTTGATACAGCAAGGTCAGGAAAATGTGTTGAAAATAAAAGCAAAGCTTGAGAAATTAATAAGAACACAAAAATTTATTTAAACACACACACATACACTCACACAAACCCTCAAAAACAGAGACTTAAAGAAAGATTGCTGTTAGACTTGGAAACATGACTTTTGTTGTACTGTTATGAGTGGAAGGATTAAAGCTACAAAGCTACAGATTTGTACCAAAGCTACAGCTGAGGCTCTATGAAGAAACTAGACTGTGTGCATAGGAAAAAGCTGGCAATTTCTTTTGAGTCCCAGGGATTGAACCCTGGTCATCAGTCTTGGTTACAAGTGCCTTGAACCAGGATGCCATCATACCAGCCCATTGCCTGTGTAGAGATAATTTAGACAGCATGATGTATGAAAGGGTAGGGTCTGAGCTGATAATCCCCTCTACAACATAGTCAAAGGTCTAGTGTGTTGAGAGGGTTGAGGCCCATCACATGGTTCCAACTGGGTATGTACGTGCTATACCACACTGGAAAAACAACCTGTTGATGCATTTCTGGAGAACCGGACAAAATTTTAACATCAAGAAGGGGAAATAGAAAATAAGTGCATTTTGGAAGTAGCAGCATAACTTCAGGAATAGGTTTCCACCTTCCATCTGTGGATCTTGGTTATCCATGTAAGATAATCAGGCTTACGGACAAACACCTTTATTCACTGAGTTGTTTGCAGCCCCAAAATTATTGCATAAATACAAACAATTCATTCCTCCGAAAAAGTTTCATCCTACTAATTGTAATATTTGAATTAATTTCTTAATATCAGTATTCTAATATTTCTAATGAATGGTATTTAAAAATAACTTAGCATGCTCCTCACCTTGTATTCAGATAAGGCTGAATTTGACTGCCTTCAAGATTAAATATTTCAATTTAATTCTGCAGAACTTTGAATTTTTGAGCTTCTATTCAGAAATAGAATAGTAAAATTAGTTATATAACTGAGACAGTACTATGCTCCTAAAATAATTCAACTATGCTTCATGAAATATGGTGAAATAGTACAATGGTGTACGATTAGTTTCTTATATTCACTTTAAAGAGCTCTTAAAGTAGGAAAATTAATAGTATAATTCTAATGTAAAGTAGAAACTATTTTATTTATAATTTATTGTATATTATACAACATAAATTATTATAACCCCTTCACAAACAAACACACTGCCCATGGACTATTAACAATATTACATCTAGCAGCTTAATGACTTTAAAATTCATTCCTTATAAACCCATTTAGTTTCTGGATCTTTCTACATGTATGTGATTAACAGGGTACACACTGAAGCTTGCGAAGGAAAATCCGTTGCTGGAATGTCTGAGAAGTGACCAATGCACAGTAAATAGTTCTGGAAAAAATAACATCTTTTGGAGTATGGCTCATAATTGATGGTGTAGTTTGGCTTCTTTAATAAGCACGGATGTAGACAAACAAAAGTAAAGGTATTGTTGGTAACTGACATAGCAAAAGATCTCCCAGTATCTTGAGGACTGTGGTAGGTGGGCAACAGTAAAATCAACCTTCCAGTACAAGCCCTCAGAGGGATCTAAAGGTGAAGGGAGTATGCTATCTATGTGTAAAGAGAGAGGTGAAACAAACCAGTCATGAGAATTATCTACACAAGAGAAGTGAAACAGCTTTTCTATCAGTGAGATTACTGTGTCTTCTGTTTGTTTTGGTCTGAGGGATTGAAAGAGTGCTGTGTTATTCAGGTTCAAACCCTTCCCTGACCTCTCAACTTCTACAAGATGCCTTAACAAGTTTAGACTTTGAGTCAGTGGTTCAAAGATAAAATGCTATGGGTTTACACAAGGTTTGTCCTCTTGGTTGCAAATAGGTCTAAGCAAACTAAATTCAATTTCATCTTCCTCTGACGTGGTGGGTAACTATTCGCTGTTCAAAGAAAAGTGATCTATGTTGTATTTTATAGATAAAATTTTCTCTACCCATGTGTACCCTACATTTCTTGTGTGTGCCATGCTTAAATGAAGGTTCTTATTCTCATTCAGAGAAAAATTACAAAATATCTGGCATTTTGCTATTAACAACAGAAAATAGAATGTGGCAGTTCTACTTAGCATCTGTGTCACTTTTACTGGGCATTCCAAAGGGGGAGAAAAAGGTGTTTTGACCTAACTGTTGGTCCAGTTAATGATATTATTTGAGGTATATTTATACACCAGTTAATTTGACACAGAGATTTGTAAAACACTGATTTACATTCAACACTTAATTTTAAAATACTTTTCATTTTAAAAATTTTGTTTTTCTCTAAAAAAAATTATGTTCATGGGTATTTTGTCTTCTTATATGCTTGTTTATCATGTGCATGCCTGTTCACTATGGAGGGCATCAAATTTTCCACAAAAAAAAAAAAATAAGTTACAGATAGTTGTTAGCTACATGTAGGTACAGGATATTGAAGCTGAGTCTTCTGGAAAAGCAATCAATGCTCTTAACTGCTGAATCATCTCTCCAGGCCCTCATTCTTTTTTTTTTTTTTTTTTGAGACTAGGTATTCAGATAGACTCAGGCTTTCCTCAAAGGTCACTCCCTGAATGTTAGCATTGTATACATAGCCATGCCTGCTTTATGTAGAGCTAGGGATTGAATTTAGGGCTTTATGTGAAAAAGGCAAGGAAACTTCCAACTGTCCTAATAGTAAGATTATTATAATAAATTAATTTTAAGGAGTTTAGCTTTACTAGTCTAGTCAGTCACCAAATAAGCAAAGCATTAAGCACTTTTTAAGAATGTGTGTGTGTGTGTGTGTGTGTGTGTGTGTGTGTGTGTGTGTGTGTGTGTGTGTGT
>CAJQZJ010033276.1:759751-847482 GCA_907164525.1 Lophiomys imhausi
TGTGTGTGTGTGTGTGTGTGTGTGTGTGTGTGTGTGTGTGTGTGTGTAGCATGTTTGCTGGTGATTAGAGAGTCAGGAAGGACCTAGATCCCTTGGAGCTGGAATTACAAGTAGTTGTGAGTTGCCTGATATGGGTTCTGGGAAATGAACTGAGGTCCTAAGGAAGAGCCTCACATGCTTTTAACTATAGAGCCATCTCTCCGCCTTGGTTACTAAGTTCTTAAATTTGCAATCCAGTTCATTTATTTATTGTTCTCCTCACACTCAGTCCCATTCCACACATCTATAAGCAAGTACACACTTCGAGTTTAACTCTCTAGGCACTGTGCCATTCCTTTTGCAGGAAAAATTAATCTCATCTGCATTCCTATTTTTGGATTGTATGGCTCTGTTTTTAAAATATACTTCTATCAATGATTCACTGGCAGAGACTATTAGATAAGCACATCTGAATATTTAATGTGGGGGATATTCCATATTTCCATACAGTTTCAATTCTTAAAGGGCTCTTTACAATTTGCAGACTTTCCATAATGAGAAACTTAAGTCATTTTTTCAAGGAAACATTAGGGGGACCTGGCATTATACAGTTGGGATTTATTCTATTTAAAATATAATGCTGCTATTTTTAAATATAGAGGTTTAAATATTTGTTTATTTTAATTTTATGTGTGAGTTTGTTTTATCTGCATGCTTGTATATGCACCAGATGCATACAGTGCCCAAGGAGACCAGAAAAGGGTTCCAGAACACCTGGTACTACAGCGTATAAGGTTTTAAAACTGCATGTAGGTGGCCACTAACTGAAGCTGGATATGCTGAAAGGCCAGCAGAATTCTAAAGAGCTAAGATAACCCTCAGCAACTAAATGTAGAGGTTTGGATCGTCTTTACTTCTGTATTTTAGTTAGCACCCCTTAAAAAATATCCAAGATACTAAAGAATATGTTAGCAAAAGAATAGACACATCTCTCCATTTTTTCTTTTATCTCTAGCATTATAACACAATTACATCATTTTCCCACCCCTTTCCTCATTCCAAGCATTGTCATATCACCTTTCATGTTCTCTTGAAAGCCTATGGCCTCATCTTTCCCTAAAAGTTATTCCACACAGTTAAAAGTGCAATTTTAAAAACAACATTTATGTTTGAATAAACATCTATATCTCTAAATATAATCTGTTCCATTTGTATAACTCCTATATATGTTCCAGGACTGATCATCTGCTGTTGGAAAGCTGATTGTCTTGCTGTTCCCCAAAAAAGACAATTTCTTCTCCCCCCCGACACACACAATTCTTTAGTTTCCAGCAGTTCTCTGAGTAGGATTGAGGCTTCCTGCACTTTCCACCATCCATGGCATTATATCTAGTTTTGTTGTGCTTGTTCATTCCAAATTTATAAAGCCATGCTGGTGAGACTGTAAAACTTCTGACATTACTTTGAGACTGTCTTACAGGTAAAGGCCTCCAATCCTCTGGCTCCTGGCTCTTATATTCTTTCTTTTCCTCTTCCTCAGTGATCACTGAGCCGTAAGGAAGAAAACTGCTTTGAAGATGCATCTGTTAGGACTGGGCTAATTAAGACATAGTTAGTTGGGATCTGTCTCCTCCATTATTTGAGATTTCATTTTGACCGCCTTCATATAAGTATATATTTTAGGAGGTTTCTACAAGCTTAGAGTATCATTCTACCCATCAAATGTTTCTAAATTTTAGTGATCAATTCCTACATTCCCTCCTTGTCCCCCTCTCCCCTCCTGATTCTTCTGTTCCATCCTACCCCTATGCATCTATTACTATGTATTCTACTTCCTTTACTTAAAAGATTTATCAGTACTTCTAAGGCTCATACTCTATACCTAACCTTTAAAGTTGCAGGGATTGTAGAATGATTATCATTAACTTAAGAGCTAACATTCGCAATAAACTCATACATACCATATTTGTCTTTCTGGGTTTGAGGTACCCCACTCAGGATGATTTTTTTTTTCTTGTTTCATCCATTTACCTGCAAATTTCATGATTTCATTATTTTAATGGCTGAGTAATACTCCATTTTAATGTAAATGTAACTTAAACAAGGAAAATCACATATTCTTTATCCATTCTTCTATTGAGGGATAGTTTGTTTCGAATTTCTGGATCTTATGACTAGAACAGCAGTGAGCATACTTCAGCAAATGTCTATGTAGTAAGATGAAGTATCTTTTGTATATATGCCCAACAATGGCACAGCTGAATTTTGGGATTCCTTGACTCCCATCTTCCTGAGGAACCACCACAGTGATTCCCATAGAAGCTGTAAAAGTTCGTACTCCCACAAGCAATGAATGAGCATTCCCTTTGCTGCTCCATGGCCTTGTCAACATGAGGTGATACTTGTTTTATTGATTGTATCCATTCTGACAGATGCAAAATGAAATTTCCAAGTAGTTTTGGCTTACATTTCTCTGGTGGCTTAGGATGTTGGGCATTTCTTTAAGTGTACCTCAACCATTTGGATTTCCTCTTCTGAGAATTCCATTTAGATCTGTACCATAACTTTTAATTGGAATGTTTGTTTTCTTCATAGTTTTTTGGGTTCATTATATATTTTGGATATTAGTCTTCAATTAGATGTATAGTTGGCAAAAGTATTTTTCCATTATGCTGGCTTCTGCTTTGTCTGAATGACAGTGTCTCTTGTTATGAAGACATTTCTCATTTTCATGAGGTCCATTTTATTATCTGTTGATCTTAGTGCCTGTCCTAATGGTGTTCTGTTCAGAAAGTCTTTTCCTGTGTCAATAAGTTTAAGGCTATTCCCTACTTTCTCTTCTGTCAGGTTCATTGTATCTTGTTTCATTTTGAGGTATTTTATCAATTCGGGTTGAGTTTTGTACACGGTGATGATAATGGATTTATTTGGATTCTTCTACAAGCAGTCATATAGCTTGATTAACCATTTGTTGTAAATTGTATATATTTTCCAGAAAGTGTTTTTAGCTTCTTTATAAATAATCTGGTGTCAGTAGTGTGTGGATTTATGTCTTGCTCTTCATTTTGATTAAATTGATCAGCATGTCTACTTTGTGTCAATATCACACTGTTTTTATTACTGTAGCTCTGTAGTATAAATTGAAATCAGAGTGAATGATATCTCCAGCAGTTCTTTAATAATTCAGGATTCCCTGAATTATAAATGGGAAATATAGCTATGCTGGGATATTTGCATTTCTATATGAAGCTGAAAATTATCCATTCATGATATGTTAAGAATTGTATTGAAATTATGCTAGGGATTGCATTGAATCTGTAGATTATTTTTGGAAGGATGGCCATTATATTTTCTGTTATTCCTACTGATTCATGACCATGGAAGAGCTTTCTCATCTTATAACTTCTTCAATTTATTTCTTGAATAGCTTGAAGTTTCTCTCATACTAGTCTTTTACTTGGTTGGGTAGAGTTACTACAAGATAGTTTATATTATTTGAGGCTATTGTGAAAGGTCATTTCTTTGATTTCTTTCTCAATCTGTTTGTCATTTGTATATATGAACGGTACTGATTATTTTTGTATCCTGATAAAATGTTGAAAGTGTTTATCAGTTGTGAGAGTTTTCTGGTGGAATTTTTGGGGTATTTTATTTATAAAATCATATCATATACAAATTAAGATATTCTGACATCTTCCTTTCAAATTTGTATCCCCTGATCTCCTTCAGGTGTCTTATTTCTCTAGTTAGGAGTTCAAGACTTATTTGTTGGGTATTTATCTGTGGTTTATATTTCAGGGCAACTGTGACCTCAACAATTATTTGGTAGTGTTTCTTCTGTATCTATTTTGTGAAATAATTTGAGGAGTATTGACATTAAATCTTCTTTGAATGTCTGGTAGAATTCTGTAATAAAACTATTTGACCCTGAACTTTTTTTTTTGGTAGGGAGACATTAACAACTGCTTCTGTTTCACTGTGGGATATATATCTGTTTAAATTTCTTACCTGTTCTTTATTTAACTAGGTTATTGAGAAAATTGTTAATAAACTTAAAATTTTTTAATTTGGTGAGTACAGGTTTTTAAAATATCTTTATAGTTCTTCAGCCTGTTGTTATATCCCCTTTTCATTTCAAATTTTGTTAAGTTACATATTCTCTCTTTATTTTTAGTTCATTTGGCTAATGGTTTGTCAATCTTATTCATGTTTCTCAAAAACTCAATTCTTTTTTATTGATTCTTTATATTTTTGATTTTTAAAAAATATTTATTACTTCAGGTTACATCTCCATCACATTGTCCTATTTCCACCCCTCCCAGCCACCCCTCCCACCCTCTACCCCTATCCCTTCTACCCTACTCCTCTGGAGTGGAGTGTCCCTACATAACAGACCCCCACCGCAGTTCACCAGTCATATGAGCGACAAGAGCCTCCTCATACAGTGGAGGCCTACAAAGCAGTACCACTAGGGCAAAGTGTCTCATCAAGAAAGTCTATGTTCCTGTTCCTTTTGGTGTGTTGGTTGTACAATAGCTATCCTGTACTGTATGGCTAAAATCCAATTATAAGTGAATAGATGATATGTGCATCTTTCTGAGTCTGGGTTAGTTCACTCAGGATGAGCTTTCCTAGTTCCATCCATTTGGCTGCAAATTGCATGATTTCCTTGTTTCTGATAGCTGAGTAGTATTCCATTGTGCAGATGTAGCACAGTTTTTTTTTAATCCTTTCTTTGGCTGAGGGACATCTGGTTGTTTCCAGTTTCTAGCTATTACAAACAAGGCTGCTATGATCATAGATGAGGACATGTCCTTGGGTTTTGGTGAGGAATCATTTGGATGCATACCCAGAAGTGGTATGGCTGGGTCTTGAGGTAGAGCTTTTCCAAGTTTTCTAAGATATTGCCAGACTGATTTCCATAGTGGTTGTATAAGTTTGCAGCCCTGCCAGCAATAGGTTCCCCTTTCTTCACAACCTCACCAGCATGTGCTGTCATTAGAATTTTTGATCTTAGCCATTCTGACAAGTGTGAGATGGAATCTCAGAGTTGTCTCGCCTTTCATTCCTCTAATGATTAAGGATGCTGAGCATTTCTTCAAGTGTCTCTCAGCCATTTGAAATAAAAGTCTTCCAACCAAAAAAAAAGCCCAGGGGCAGATGGTTTCATCACAGAATTCTACCAGACTTTCAAAGAAGAGCTAATACTAATAATCTTCAAACTCTTCCACAAAATAGAAACAGAAGGAACACTGCCATTCTCATTCTATGTGGCCACAGTCACCCTGATACCTAAACCACACAAAGACCCAACAAAGAAAGAGAACTTCAGACCAATTTCCCTCATGAACATAGATGCAAAAATACTTAATAAAATATTGGCAAACTGAATCCAAGAACACATCAAAAGTATCATACAACATCATCAAGTAGGCTTTATCCCAGGAATGCAAGGATGGTTCAACATATGAAAATCCATCAACATAATTCACCATATAAACAAGTTGAAAGAAAAAAATAACATGATCATCTCTCTAGATGATGAAAAAGCATTTGACAATATCCAACACCCCTTCATGCTAAAAGTCCTGGAGAGAGCTGGCATACAAGGATCATACCTAGAAATAATAAAGGTGATATACAGTAAGCCAGTAGCCAACATCAAATTGAATGGAGAGAAACTTAAAGCATTTTATGTAAACTCAAGGACAAGGAAAGGATGCCCACTTTTGCTATATCTCTTCAACTTAGTACTTGAAGTTCTTGCTATCTATGAGTTTTTAAACATTCTGTTGTTTCTGCTGTTATTAGTATTTATCTTTAATCCATGGTGGTCAGATAGGATTCAATGTATTATTTTAATTTACTTGCATCTGTTGAAACTTATTTTATTTCCAAATAGTTTATGAAGTGCTGATTAGGTCTGTCATTTTTGTGAAATATACTGTTAATTGTAGAAAAAAAATAAATTATGTTGTGTGACATTTGTAGAAATAATTAATTACATTGTTTAACAGCATTTAGATTATTGTTAATTGATTGACAGCCATTAATCCTTAACCCACCATTATAAATGAGTACTGATGGGGTAGTGTTAAACATTGTAAATGTTAATTGGTCCTGTTTGCTGTCTGTTATGTAATTGACTCTGATTGGTTTAATAAATGCTGAGGCCTGAGATTGGGCAAAGACAGAGAAAGGTGGGAATTCCTGAGATTAGAACAGGAAACCTAAACTTTAGACAGAGGATTAATTCATTCCGGCCAGGAGCAGCAGGAAGGAGGATGCACACCATGGGTTAGAAAAAAGAACCTCATTCCACATGGCCAGGGGCATTGACATATTGTGGAGAATGGCAGTCCAAGGTGACTATTCCAACCAAGACTTCAATAAAGTTCTGAACTTTCCTACCTAAAGTTCAGTGTCAGACTACAAATTGCTCAGAACATTCAAATTACTGAGCACATAAAGACTGGAAAACAAATATTACAATTTACTTGTGTAACCATTTTTTTCCATTTTATTTGGGCCCCCAAACAGGTTTTCTGCATCCCAATTCAGCAGTAAGCAGTTTAAAAAGAGAAAAAATGTCATCTATCTATCTTGGTGTGCTAAAATCTAAACCTAAATAATTTCTATCATATCCTATAATTATAAACCTAAATATTTTATTTAGACTTGAAAATATCCTGTTAAATCCTAAACAACTCAAGTTCAATTGAAATTTTATAACTATTATGCCTTCAACCCCATCAAGGACATAAAAAGGAATAAAGTTATTATTGAGTGAGTAGAAAGCATAGGAGAACAGCTTCCAAAAAGATATATGACAGTTTGTTACCTAGACAGTCCCAAAGATCTCTTGATATTGTTGGAGCATCATCTTCAGCCTTCTGGCCAAGCATATTTCACAGACTAAACTGTGCAGCAGGAAACAAGAAGGATTTCCCCATTCTGTCTCTACAGAATCAGGACATTGACTTACCTGCATCTAAAGCTCTGGTCCATCTTTGGACTGTCTATAGTCTGTTGAGAGAGCAGGGACATTTTTGCCCAATAGGAATTATCTCCTGATGGGAGATTTCTTTTTGATGATCATTGTTTAATTCCAAGTCAAATGGGACCTGTCAGGAGCTGTCTGTCTTAAGTCATACAATTCTTAAAATAATAACAACATCTTTAAATTACATTTTCTATATGCCTCTGAGGGTTTTGAAGACATCTATCGATTTATTTATAAATCTATCTATCATCTATCTTCTGTGATCTATGAACAAACTGTGTGCATTTTTTAACCATTTATTATCTGTTTAACCTAATAAGTCTATTTTGTGATAAATTAAGACTAGTATTTGACATAACCAGAAGCTTAACTGGTTAGTCAACTTGTGTTATCCAGACTCCTAAATAGATTGCAATAGCAACCCATAAAAGGATTGGAAATAAACCTATAGTTTTTTATATAATTTATTTTTTATTTAAGTTACATCTCAATCACAATTCCCTCCCTACTCCCCCTCCAGTCCCACCATTCCACCCTCTTCCCCCTCAACCCACCATCCTCTTCCCTTTTTTTTTAAGTTTAAGGTATATCTTTTCCCCCCTAACAGCTCCCCCTTTCAGTCCAACAAATGGTCCTTTCTCTTATAATAATAAATACAATACAATACAACAGAAATAAATAGGCCACATTATGAGAGTTATATGGCTTAGCATACATTCCCAATGTCCAGTCCCAATGTCCAGTCCATATGTATTTGGCACCTGACTTTAACATTCTACTATCTAACCACCTCCATGAGTTTAAAGTTACCTTATATAAGAGTTGAAATATACATATTATGTGTCAAAATATAAAATTCTACACTAATGAATCAAAACTAATCTTATTTTTGTATCAATATACAAAATTCTATACCAATGTATCAAAAGATAACCTTATTTAAAAAATAACAATAATTTTGAGTTTCAGACCAGATTCAATAATCTATCCTTATATCTCATCATTTATGTACTATATACATATATACCCCTCTTTTTCATTTCAAGTCTTTCCCCCGTATTTAAGAGAGAAAGAAGGATGGAGAAGAAATAGAAAAATCCTTGAATCTAATCTACTATATCTTGCTTAACAAGACCATTTAATAATTTGTAACCATTACCCCTAAACAACATCTATCATTCACCCCACTTTTGGGAATGGGACGTCACTCTCTTAAACCTGCTTCCTGCTGAATTGGAACACAGAAAACCTGTTTGGGGTCCCAATATATTAGAAAAATGGTTAAACAAGTTAATTGTAACATTTGTTGTCCAGTCTCTATGTGCTCAGCAATTTGAATGTCCTGAGCAGCTTTTAGTCCAAAACTGAACTTTGGGTGAGAAAGTTCAGGGCTTTATAGAAGTCCTGTGTGGAACCGTCTTTGAGGCTGGGCCATCTCAGCAAGATGTTTGAAGTTGTTCTGGATGCCGATTTTTGAAGAAACAGCTATTGAGGCTGCATCATTAGGGTTACTTGTCTTATCTTCTTTGGACTCTTGCCCCCGTTTTTCTGAAAATATATAATTTCTCACAAGTAACATATATTTCTGCAATTATCAAAATGCCTTGGATGTGCAGGATGCACAAATCAATTAAGGTATATTTTCTGTTCTTTGAACAGAAGAAAGACTTTTGTAAGTTTCCACACCATATAAAAGGATGACATGTAATAGTATTACATATATATGTTACATATAACCTATTTCAAATTGCAAATACAGCATAAGGCTGTATGGAGTTTAAGTATTCTCCTCTACAGTTGACAGAAATTTATTAATTGATTAAAACGGGTTTATTCTGTGTTGTTCTGGCTTTTTGTAGATTAGGTTGGCCTCAAATTCAAAGGGAACCAATCTGTCTGTCTCTTTGTCTCCCATTTTTGGGATCAAAGGTATGTGTTTATATATTTTTTCTTTCCTTTTCTCCTTTTGTTGGAGATTTAATTTCTATTTGGATATATCTATCCTTGTTGAGACATGGTTTCTCTTTGTAGCTTGGGCTGTCTTGATTTGCTCTGTAGATCTCTGTATATTTAGATTGACCTTGAAAACACAAGGCATCTGTTTTTTTCCTTGTCTCCCAAGTTTTGAGATCAAGGTATTAAATTAAATAATTGACTTACCCTTATTAAATAATAACATTAATTAAACCATTTTGTATTAGTTTGAGTTCCAGTTCTCCCATCGAAACCCATTCTTAAGTAGACTGGTATACAATAGCATAATATGCTATTTTATGTTAGCTTTTCTTAACTGTTGGCTGTGGGAGGCATGCAATTTACATGTTCTTCCCCAGCCTAACTCTGGGTTCTTACATTGGTTAACAGAATCCTCTCTCTCTCTCTCTCTCTCTCTCTCTCTCTCCAACACAGGATTTCTCTGTGTATCTTTGTCCTGAAATCACTTTGCAGACCAGGCTGACCTTGGTGAAGGTCAGGGATCCCCTGTCTTTGTTTCCCAAGTGCTGGGATTAAAGGTGTGCACTGTCATGCCCAGAGATTAACATATCTCCTTCAGGGCAAAATGTCTCTGGAAACCAGTCCTCCAGTGGGAACCCCACACCTGAGACTGGCTTGTGACCCCTTTCTTTTTACATAAATTTATGATTATGTGTATTTATCCACTAGATCAGTAAGGACATTATTAAACTTAACATCAAGGAAAAAAATGTGTCATTTTTAAATTCTAGACTGTCTTTAGTAAGCAGGTTTATCATCTCAGCAGGGTTCCTGCCCTGTCTTCATTGTTTAAACCAGGCTGGTCTAGAATTCAGAGATCTGCCTATTTCTTCCTCTCCTGTGATGGGATTAAAGGTGTGCACTAGTACCACCCTGCTCAAATATTTCACTTAAATCCCAGATATTAGTAACTCTGTAACCCAGAGAGAAACTTTGAACTGTAGTGATAATTTGAAATCAGCCCAAAATCTTCAAAAATCTCTTAAGTTTTAGCAATGCCAAACCAGGAAAATATCCTTTCTACCTCCCGATATAGGAAAATCAAAGACATCTAAACAAAAATCAAGCAAAGAAACACTCCAAAAGCCTTAGCATGTCTAACCATGCCATCCATGCTGCAATTAAAGGTTTGTTCATTATTCCTTGGAATCTAGTTTTGGCTGCATTTCACTGGTGGGCCGATACTAGAAACACCTGATAAGCACCTAGTACCCAGGGAGCTCTTAGCTCCAGCTGCCATCAATTTTGTATTATCTATTAAGAAGGGCCTCCCTCTTCCTCCATTATCATCGTTGGCAATTTAGCATTCCATCTGTAAATTCTTTCCTTTAACACTATTCTAGTCTGAACTTTCTCAAAAAAGATATACAGAACCACAATTGTCAGAGTAAAAATCATATACATGCTAAGAGGAACAAACTCAGTTGGAATCCAAATGTATTGAGGCATTTTGAATTCCTCCATTTTTAATCTAGGCGATTAATTCTGCTCTCAAGCTCTGTTTAGAAGGCTGCCAGTTTATTAGTACATAAGGTGATCTTGAAAGACCCGGGGGAGGGAAGTCCCTCTCCCAACACTCGGGATATCACGGCCACCCAAAAACTCTCAAGAGACCTTCTTGATGCAATCACAAGAGGTTTACTTCGGGGGGGGGGGATCAGTGCACTGAGGATGCCACTCATATCCCACGCAGGGGTAGTGGAGCAGCGACACAATTTGGGGGAGAGTAGGGTATTTAAACCACAGTCCAAGGGGGTGAGGGGAAATACAAGTGGAAAGTACCAGCCCATTGTGTACCACAACCGAAGGGGATGAGGGGAAATACAGGTGGAATGTACCAGCCCATTAGTTAATCAGCAGGAAACATCCTCTACTTGTTTTCCTCAGGAATGAATTTAATCTTACTTTACTATCGGCTTTGTGGTTAGCTAGTCCTGGAGCGTGGCTGGCCTGACTCCACTGCCTGCCACAGGGGTCTCTAAAATTTTTATTCCTCTCATTCCCCACTCCTTCTTGTCCATTGTTCCAATCTTAGAACCTATACATTTGTTTCATCAAATTTATCATCATCGTACCCCCACCAACATTGATATCGTTGTTTAAGCATTAAGATCTGTACAGCACTTATTTTTTCTCTAACAAAAGTAACTAGTCTATTTAAGATACAGGGTCCTAAGGTAAGGATTAATAAGAGGATTAGAAGGGGTCCTATTAGAGTTGAAATGAGGGTGGTCATCCATGGGGATTTACTGAACCATCCTTTAAACCATCCCTGTTGAGCGCTTCTCTCTCTTTGTCTTTGGTCTAGCCTTTCTTTGAGTTTTTTCATAGAGTCTCTAATAACCCCAGAGTGGTCAATATAAAAGCAGCATTCCTCTTTCAGTGCTTCACATAACCCTCCGTTCTGTAAAAATAACAGGTCTAGACCTCTCCTTTTCTGTAAAACAACCTCTGATAGAGACATTAGTGATTCTTTAAGTCTGACAATGGACTGTTGGAGGAAACTCAGATCTTCATTCATAGCTGCCCTTAGCTCCTTAAAATTATCTTGGCTCATTACCAAGGCAGCAGTCCCTGTTCCCACCACAGCTGCTATGTCCAATCCTACTATCACTGCCAGTGTGAGGGAAACTGGTTCTCACCAATATCTTCTAGGCTGGAAGTCGAATTTATCTATGAAGGTATCATCTGGGTGATAGAGTACTCTAGGCAGAAGTTGTATTAATACACAGTAATCTTTAGTATTATTAAAGACATTGGTAGCAACACAGGGAGTCAACCCTGAGCTACAGGCCCACCATTTATCTATGCCAGGATATAAGTATCTGGTATCAGAAGTCTTTGGGGATTCCAAGGTCTCATTGCATAAGTGTCTATAGGCAGCGGGTGGGTTTCCTAAACAAGTCCCTTGTCCTGATACCTCAGTTAGGGTCAGTCTAATTTTTTTATGCCATGAACAGGCCTCATGGCTGGTGGTGTTATTAAAAGTACCTGATACAGCAATATCCTCATAGTAAGGGGGTCCAGAGGCTAGACAGAGCCAACAAGAATCTGTCATGTTGGGGTTGGATCCATTTAGGACCTGAAAAGCTCCTTGGATCAAGCTTAATAGCCTTTGTCCCATAGAAGATAGAGCCAGGGGGGTAGAGTTCAGTCCCGTCACCAGGCTCAAAGTGGCAGCCTCGGAAGGAGGTTGAATCTATTTTAGTGGTGGCACAGGTGCAGGGGCCGGTGGGGGGGGGGGGTCTTGTTCAGGGAGTACCTTATTAGGGCCCACCGGAACAGCAGGGAGAGACTCAACTGTTAGTTTAAGGGTTATTGTTAGGCCAGGGTCAGGGCCACTTACATAGAACCAGAGTCCCCATTGATAGCCTTTGATCCACCCTCTGTCTAATTTTCCTTTTTCAGTGAAGGTAAGATTAAGTGGGTTACACCACCCATTCCGCTCACAGGTGTGGAGCAGATTTCCAGGTTTAGTTTCATTCCAACTCATTCTGATAAGATCCCAAGATGAAGATGGGTTCCAGTAGGCCTGTCCCATGGTCTCACAGCCCCATAAGGAACAGTAATAGGATTCTAGGGCTCCAATCTCTGAGCCTGTTCTCTGGTCCTCCCATCCCGGGGACAAATGTAAAAGGATGATGTCTTTATCCGACTTCTTGCCCTAGGGTAACTACACTCAATGGTGCCATATCCAGCCTGTTGATTGGCGGTAGAATAGTCATGGTTGAGGGGTCTCACCTGTTTGGATTCCTCCACAGAGAGACTGGGTATGTCCAACGGCTGGCTTTCTATTCCCGCAACCAGGGCACAGACGTCAGGTGTCAAAGGGGGCCACCATGTCCAAGGGGGGCCTACATTAGAGACTGACCAGACGACTTCCCTAGTTTGGGAAGCCACCTGCCAGGTGTGTTTTTGAGGAGCATGGGGGTTTTCATTTTTTATCTGAAGAGCACCGGCAACACAGGTGCAACTTAAGAGGGTCCACAGTCTTTTCCAATCCCCACTCATCCTTAGGAGGTTCAGGAGCTTTCTTTATGTGTGAGGCGTGGATCCAAGCAGAGATGCCCTCTACGTTCACTGCGGTGGGGGTGGTCAGGAGCACCAGATATGGTCCTTTCCAGTGAGGCTCAAGGTTCCCAGCTCGATGGCACCGGATGAGTACAGCTTCTCCAACCTGGAACTGATGAGGCACGCTCAGGTCTCCAGCTTCATACGCCTCTCTGAGCTTCTCCCAGGCCTCACGCTGGACCACTTCTAGGGCTTTCATGCGGGTGAACAAGGGTTTAGAAAGGACAAAATCAGGATCAAGTCCTCCGCCTGCCTCAGTAAGAGGAGGAGGACTCCCACAGAGAATTTCATAAGGTGTCAGCTTGAGTTGGCCTGGGGTATTTCTGACCCGGAACAGGGCAAAAGGAAGGAGGGCTGTCCAGTCTCTCCTGCAGGTCTCTAATGCTAATTTAGTCAAGGTCTCTTTTAGGGTTCTATTTATCCTTTCTACCTGTCCTGAACTCTGGGGACGATAGGCACAATGTAATTTTCATTTAATCCCCAGTTGAGTGGCCAGTCCCTGACTTACCTGGCCAATGAAAGCAGGTCCATTATCAGACCAAATTTCCTTGGGTATTTCAAATCTCGGAAAATTTTCTTCAAGAATCTTCTTAGCCACTACATTAGCTGTCTCAGTCCTTGTAGGGAAGGCCTCTACCAACCCTGAAAGTGTATCTATAAAAACTAAAACATATTTGTTTCCATATTTAGCCAGTTTAATTTCTGTAAAATCCACTTCCCAACAGGCCCCCGGTCTATCACCCGGAGTCTTTTTCCCAGGTTATACATGGAAGGTATGGCATTAGTCAGGGCACAAGCTTTGCAGTTCCTGACTGTCTCCACTGTTAAATCAGAAAGTCCAATTACATAATAGTCAGAGGACCTTACCACATCTTTCAGTTTCTTTTCTCCTAGGTGAGTCAGACGGTGTAAATTGGTGACATACTCGTGTCCTTCTTCTTGAGGCAGGACTCGTTTACCATCCTCTGTTTTAACCATACCACAAGGTGATTTTCCAGCCATCCCTAGTTTTTTAATGGCCTGTAAGTCTTCAGGGGTATACCTGATGCTGGTTTCTCTGATATTTTTAGAACCAAGGGTGGTTAAGATCATTGTCCCTTGGGAAGCTCATTTGGCTTCTAGATCTGCCATCTGATTTCCTTTAGCCACTGCATCCTGTGCCTTCTGATGTCCAAGGCAGTGGATAATAGCCACCTTCTTTGGCAAATGTATAGCCTCAAGGAGGCTCAGAATATCTTTTTTATTTTTAATGTCCTTCCCCGCTGATGTCAACAGCCCCCTTTGTCTATATATTGCCCAATGCACATGAGTGGTGGCAAAAGCATACCTGTTATCAGTATAAATATTGATGGACTTTCCCTCTGCCATCTACAGGGCTTGTGTTAACACGATAAGTTCAGCTTTCTGGGCAGAAGTTCCTTCTGGCAGGCTGCTAGCCCAAATCACTTGCCTCCCATCCACCACTGCAGACTCACCATCCACTTACCTTTAACCACGAGGCTGCTTCCATCAGTGTACCAGTTCAGACTTCCTGGCCAGGGTCAGTCCTTTAGGTCACTCCTGGGACCTGTTTATTCTGCGAGGATGTCAAGGCAGTGGTGGACAGGAGCAGAGTCATCTGCCTCAGGTAGTAGGGTAGCAGGATTCAGGGCAATCAGGGGGGCGAACATCACCCTCTCAGTCAATAATAGGCTTTGGTAATGGATCATTCTGGCATTAGTCATCCACTGGTCAGGAGGCTGCCCAATAATGCTCTCAAGGGCATGGGGTGCCACTACTGTAATCTGCTGTCCCAGAGTCAGTTTATCAGTATCTTTGACAAGTAAGGCCACAGCCGCAATAGCTTTCAGGCATCTGGGCCATCTGCTTGCAACAGGATCCAGTTTCTTAGATAAGTAGGCCACTGGCCTCTTCCAAGGCCCTAAAGTCTGAGTAAGAATGCCTCTGGCAGCCCCTGCCCATTTATCTACATATATTGTGAAAGGCTTGGTTAAGTCCGGTAGGGCTAAGGCTGGTGCCGTTAACAAGGCCTTTTTGATATCTTCAAAGGCCTTCTGATGTTCAGAGGTCCAGGTGAACCCTCCTCCCTCCTTCGTGAGGGGAAATAAGGGGGCTGCCAGTGTAGCAAAACCCAGAATCCATAGTCTACAAAAACCAGCTGTGCCCAGGAATTCTCTTACCTGGCATGGGGTAGTCGGGACAGGAATCTGGGTGACAGTCCTTTTTCTGGCTTCTGTCAGCCATCGCCTTCCATCTCTCAGGGTGTATCCCAGATAGGTGACCTCAGTTTTGCACAACTGAGCCTTCTTAGCATAAGCCCGATACCCCAACTCACCAAGTTCCACCAGCAGTCTCTTGGTTCCTTGGAGGCACTCAGGTTTAGTTGATGCTGCCAAGAGTAAATCATCAACGTACTGCAACAATGTTAGCTGAGGATTTTCAGCTCTGAAGGAGGCCAGATCCCGATGAAGTGCCTCATCAAAGATAGGGGAGTTTTTGAATCCTTGTGGCAATCTAGTCTAAGTCAACTGTCACGTTAGTCCATTGTCAGGGTCTCTCCATTCAAAAGCAAAGATGGGTTGACTGTCTGGATGTAACTTTAAGCAGAAAAAAGCATCTTTTAAATCTAGAACAGAGTACCAATTCCTTTCTGGTG
Organism: Lophiomys imhausi; assembly: GCA_907164525.1. NCBI lineage: Eukaryota > Metazoa > Chordata > Mammalia > Rodentia > Muridae > Lophiomys > Lophiomys imhausi. The sequence goes on from CAJQZJ010033276.1 coordinate 775,456, forward strand.
GAAGCAAGCTAAGGAGGTTATAAGGGTTAGGCACAGTTGGATAAATATCTTGAACTCTCTTATTAACTTCTCTTAAATCTTGTACTGGCCTGTAGTCATTAGTGCCTGGCTTCTTTACCGGTAGGAGGGGGGTGTTCCAAGGTGACTGGCAGGGAACCAAGATGCCCTGTTGTAACAGTCTGTGAATGTGAGGTCTGATCCCCTCTCTGGCTTCACGACTCTTTGGGTACTGTCTTACCCTAATAGGATAGGCACTGGTTTTTAGTCCCACTACTATGGGAGGAACTCTTTCTGCCATCCCCAGACCTCCAGTTTCAGTCCAGACCTTTGGGAATTCTGCCAACCAGTCACTGATATCCAGGGCCTTTTGTTGCCTGGGAGGCTCGTGGAGCCGATACTCTTCTTTAAGTTTTAAAGCCAATATCATAGAGGTAGGGGTTCCCCACATCACCTCTGGCCCTTCCTTAGCAAACTGAATCTGTGCCTTCAGCTTGGTTAATAAGTCTCTTCCCAACAAAGGCATAGGGCACTCAGGAATGACCAGGAAAGAATGGGACACCTGTCCTTTCCCCAGGTCAACCATTCGTGATATGGTCCTAGGATATTGCTTTTGCCCAGTTGCCCATACAACTATAGTCATTTTGTTTCTTAATTTCCCCAATGGTTGTTTCAGGACTGCTATTCTGCTCCAGTGTCCACCAGAAAGTTTACAGGGGTCCCCTCCATGTTCAGGGTTACCCTAGGCTCAGGGAGGGGGTCCGAGCCCCATCGCCCCTAATCATCTTCCTCAAGAGCCAGGACCTTAGGGGCCCTGCCCTTCTGCTTTGGGCAATCTCTAGCCCAATGTCCTTTTTCTTTACAGTAGGCACACTGATCTTTTTCCAGCTGGTGTCTCTGTTCTCCATTTTCCTTCAGTCTAGGTCTTCTGTTGCCCAGGTTCCCTGTATGTCTAGGCCCTGTTCTTTCTCTCTCTCTCTCTCTCTCTCATCTCCTACAACTGCGGCCAGTATCCTAGTCAAGTTTCTTTCTTGTTTGCAATCCCGACTATCCTCTCTCACTTTTTTCTCTCTCTTCTCTTTCCTGTTTCTCTTTCTCAGTCTCTCTTCTATGATACAGTTTTTCTGCCTTTCTAACAAGATTCCTATAAAGGCCATAGCCACAGCTGCTTGTTGTCCACAGAGGTTGGATCAAAGGGAGTGTAATGCCTATAGGCCTCCATCAACCTCTCAAGGAATATGGACGGTGGCTCAACAGGACCCTGAAGTACTTCTCTTACATTTGCCAAATTGGTGGGGTGCCAAGCACACCTCTGAGACCTGCCACTAGAGTCCAACGGAAAAACTGTCAGCCGTTCCCTACCTGCAGCCACGTTGAAGTCACAATCTGGTCGATCAAGGGAGAACCCAGCGTCGATCTCATTCAGGAGGTTAGTGGGGGTCCCATTGTCTCCTGGGACATTCTTTCATGCCTCTAATAGGATTCTCTACTCCTCTGTGGTGAAGAGAACCTGAAAAGGCTGCTGACAATCATCCCAGGTGGGTTGGTGAGAAAACATCAGGGATTCCACCAAACCTGTAAAATTAGCAGGGTTTTCAGAGAAAGGCGGGTGATTAGCTTTCCAATTATATGAATCAGCAGAGGAGAAAGGCCAATATTGTAAGGGTTGCAAAGCTGGTGGGTCCATGGGAGGGTGGGGTGGTAGGGGGCAACTGTTCAGAGAAGTAGGGCCACAGTGGAATTGGGTCCCTCTGGGCTCAACCCTTTCCTGGCTCCGAGTGCCAGTTGCCGGCCCTCCCCCCTCTGCTCTTTTTAGTTCCGGCTGGTGCCAGGGACACCTGGGGGTAAGGGGGTGGCAATGGCAGGCTCGGCCACTTGGGTGGCTCCTCAGTCTTGGGATAGATCTTAGGTGGAGCTGAAGGTGTTGTTTCTGAAGCCAGCTTTTGTTTTAATTTGGCCTCTGTGCCATGGAGAGCCAGGGCAGCCTGGCTTTCTTCCACTCACCCAAGGTTTCACCCATGGGGGCGGGTTCTGGACCAAGTCTTGCCAAACAGCAATATATGGCTGCTGATTGGAATGGGACCCTGGTTCTTCCTTGAAGACAATAGCTTTTACCTCAAAAATAATGGTCCAGTCAAAAGTCCCTTCGGGTGGCCACCCAATGTCAAATGTAGGCCACTCTGAAGCACAAAAAGTCTGCCATGGTTTTTTCGTAACCTCAACTGACAAATTATGAGCCCTAGTTCTAACTTCAGTCCGATGATCCAGTGTCAAACTTAGAGGAGTCGTTATGGTCTGTCCCATTGTCACAAGTAACACAAAGCATGAACACAAGATACATAGAAAAACACTACAAAAAAATCCTTTTCAATCTCTAATGCCGGCACCACTACAGAGAAACAAACGTCCTGGAGGTCTCTCACGTCCCCTCTCTCAAGAGGACTACTGTATCCTCCCTGGTAACCAAATGGGGCCCTCCCAGGTGTCCCTGGGGTCACCTGTCCTCCTGAGACGTCTCCCAGGGCTACAGCCGCTGATCCACTAGCACGTCTGCCTGATCACCCCATCCATCTCCTCAAGAGATGGAAACGGCTGTCAAACCTAAAGCAAACTTTGTGAAGTCAACTTTTGAGCAAACCATATACAGAACCAGACAACAGAGACAGAAATTTCACAAACCAGACAACAGAAATAGGCCCAAGACACAGAAATCTCACTTCCAAGTGGGTTCTTGTGGAGATTGGGGCAGCCGCAATTTCCTCGCCAATGCACCAAATGAAAGACCGGGGGGAGGGAAGTCCCTCTCCTGACACTTGGGATATCACGGCCACCCAAAAACTCTCAAGAGACCTTCTTGATGCAATCACAAGAGGTTTATTTGTGGGGGGGATCAGTGCACTGAGAACGCCACTCATATCTGACACAGGGGTAGTGGAGCAGCGACACAATTTGGGGGAGAGTAGGGTATTTAAACCACAGTCCAAGGGGGTGAGGGGAAATACAAGTGGAAAGTACCAGACCATTGTGTACCACAACCGAAGGGGATGAGGGGAAATACAGGTGGAATGTACCAGCCCATTAGTTAATCAGCAGGAAACATCCTATACTTGTTTTCCTCAGGAATGAATTTAATCTTACTTTACTATCGGCTTTTTGGTTAGCTAGTTCCTGGAGCGTGGCTGGCCTGACTCCACTGCCTGCCACAGGGGTCTCTAAAATTTTTATTCCTCTCAAGCTAAGCTTTACCTTTCTGCCTTTTCTGCAAGGCAACAGCTTCTGTTAAGTTAGCTGCACCTTTGAAATGCATTTGGGTTCAGTTCCCTGCTCTTTGGATAGGAAACCGGCTTTTGCCCAGGCCTCCTCAGGCTGGAAGCATGGATTCAAATTGGTGTAGTTAGGCGCCATATGTTAACAAAATAATTAATTAATTAATTAATTAAATTACTTTGGGCACCATTTGTAGAAAAAAATAGCTCTAAATAATTTACTAGTATTTATATTATATTTAATTGGTTCAGCTGCTGTTAATCCTTAACCCACCAATATAAATGAGCACACACAGACACCACTTGAATTTTAAAAAGCCTAGGCTTGAATTGAGCAATCTTGGCTCATCTAAGCTAGCTCTTAATTCTATTATCCAAATATGACCCCATATATACATACGTCCCCTTAGACTGCCATTCTCCACACTAGGATGTTCCAGGCCATGTGGAGTGAGGTTCTTTTTTATAACCCATGGTGTGTATCCTCTTTCTTCCTGCTCCTGGCTGGAATGCATTAATCATCTGTCTAAAGTACAGGCTTCCTGTTCTAATCTCAGGAAGTCCTATCTTTCTATGTCTTTGCCAAATCTTAGGCCTCAGCATTTATTTAACCAATCAGAGACAAAGTAGCAGACAGCAAACAGGACCAATTAACATTTAGAATGCTTAACACTATGCCATCATTTAATATCTGTGATTACAATGCCATTTGGTTTATAATGTCACTTACCTCCAACATTTCTCTGTTTGGTTTGCATTTGTATGAACTGTCTATCGATAAGAGTGGGGTGTTGAAGTGTCTCACTATCATTGTGTAATTTAATCTGAATAGTGTTTTATTTATAAACTTGGGTGCCCTTGTTTATTGGTGCTTATATTTTACAAATCACAATGTCTGCTTCATGGATTTTTCTTTGGTTGAGTATATAGCGTCCTTCCTTATCTCTTCTGATTAGTGTTGATTTGAAGTCTATTTTATGAGTGTCTTAGTTAGGGTTTCTGTTTCTGTGATGAAACACTAAAAAACAAAATTGGAGAGTAAAGGATTTGTCTTATTCCTCATATCATTCTTCATCCTCAAATGAAATCAGGACATGAACTGAACCATTGCAGGAACTTGGAGTCAGGAGCTGATATACAGGCCATGAAGGAGTGCTGCATATTGACTTTCTCAGCCTGGGTTCTTATAAAATCTATGATGAATAGCCCATGAGAAGCTCTATTCACAATGGTTAAGCCCTCCCACATCAACCATTAATTAAGAAAATGACCTCCAGCTGGGTTTTATGTGGGAATTTTCTCAACTGAGACTCTCTCCTCTCTTATGACTTTACATTTTGTCCAGTTGGTATAAAACTACCCAGGACAGTCAGAAGCTAAAATGGTACCATGACCTGCTACTTGGTCCTATTTGCTTGAAATGTCTATTTTCTTCTTTTTATTTTGAGGTACGGTAGGCTTTGGAGATAAGATACTGACTTGGTCTTTTACAAACTGGTATGTTTTTTAAATGAGATTTTATAAGAACCCAGGCTGAGAAAGTCAATATGCAGCACTCCTTCATGGCCTGTATATCAGCTCATGACTCCCAAGTTCCTGAAATGGTTGAGTTCATGTTGTGACTTCATTTGAGGACTGCTTTTGATAGTTCTGCATCTGATATGAACAGAGAAGGCTGGGGCAGAAGAGAAGCAGCATTCATTGGCACAGGCGTAGATATTGGATAGAGCTTAGGCTTAATGAGGTCAAATGAACAGAGCGGTGGACTGGGGTGGTGTACAGGATGTGTGACCTGGTGTGAGCATGATTTAATGCTATATCTTTGGGTTGTTTAATAGGCATGGAGGGAAGGATCTGGAGTATTCACACAGGAAGGTCGTAGAGAAAGATATACTGGATCTGGCTGCTTGGATATGTTGGATATGGCATGGTAGGACCCTGTGGGTGGAGAGCTGGCAGAACAGATCTAGCCAAAAGCCTAGATGTTGGTTTCAGAGCAGTCTGGGTTAGAAAGAGTTGTTGGGATAATGGATGTGGGATCCAGTCTAGATCTACATTGTTTGGGAAGGGGTGTGGATAGAGGACAAGGAACTCATCCAGCTAGACCCTGAAGGTGGGTGTCTAAAGTATTATTTTACTTCAATAACTTCCAATAAACTTACAGATATATATTAACCTTGTTAGTGTAAAATTAAAGAAGTAGAAATGTGGGCTAGTGTAGTACAAAGGAAAGAGCAACTCTTCACACACATAATCAATTTACATTTGATAAAGCATAGATGATGATAAGGTTAACCATTATTAAAAATCAATTTGAGTCTTCACAAAAATGGCCTTGCATCAATTAAATAATGCATTGAAAAAGTAGTTAGTATATTTAAATAGATATTTCATCAAAGAAGGGATGATTAATGAATAACATAAAAAATCTTATGAATATCATCTGTTAGTAGTAAAATGCAAACAGAATTAAATATCTTGAAATACCCACTAAAACTGTATTTTTTTTATTAGTCTTTGAAGAAAGAAATCCATGGATATAAACCGATTAAACTGCTGGCAAGGATTCAGACCACAGCTGGTAATAACAAGTAGATCAATCCATGTGGAAAACATCTTAGCAATGTCTTATCAACCTATAACATACTCTGAGACCTAGAAATATTACCTCCAGTTATTTATCCAACAGAAAAGAAATGATTTGTTCACACTAAAGAGAATTTGTTTGCTACTAGTAGGTCTATTTTTGGTAACTCAAAACCACACCCAAGTACACATAAACTTAGTATTGGATTAGAAATATTTGATTTTATGCATGCTTATTGCATTAGTCAGGGTCCTTGAAAGAAACAGAGCTATAAGTATGCTTTTGTTCTGTTTCTCTCTTCCTGAGTCTATCTTTCTCTGTCACTGTCTTTCTTACTCTATTTTCCTCTGTCTCTTTCTTTCTCTTCTTTCTCTCTCTCTCTTCTCTCTCTCTGTCTCTGTCTCTGTCATACACACACACATAACTTGGCTTTCATAATTGAAGCTGAATAGATCGACAATGACTTTGCCCACATAAAAGAATAATAATAAAAAAACAAGTATTTATTTAGTCTGAGAAGCTGAATACTTCAACAACCTGCCTAAACCTGAAGGCCTAGATGATCTCTAAAAATCACTGATAATAAATCCACTTTGAAAGATAAAGAAAGGATAACGGGACTCAGGATAGACAAACTTCCTCAGAATAAGGGAAAAGATAATGTGTTCTTTTTCCTCAGAGGTTATTTATGTATGTATGTATGTATGTATGTATGTATGTATGTATTTATTTATTTATTTATCTGTAATATATAATTTGCCTTTTGAAAGATGCCCCTCACCCCTCACCCACATACACACCTTGAAGGTTAGTTCTCTCCCCATTTTGTTAGCTATCTATGGATGGAGGATTAATCTGGAAGTACCCAAAACTGCTCTTAGGTGATTATAAACCTTGACAGTCAAGGCCAATTTCACTAAAACTGAAATAAAATATCAAGTGGTATGTGCAGCACAACAATAAATTTTGAAAGAATTATACTTAATGAGAGGAATTAGACATGAAAGTGTACACATTGGAGGTTCTGCAGATTCTGAGAAAGAAAAAGATCCAGGCGCAGATATGGAGCAATGACTTTGCCAATGACCATTTTGTATGCTCACGAAGGCTGTGGTCATAGAGACTGTGGTCACAATAGAGAGCCAGGCAGAGCATAAAAACATGGATTTCTTTTAGGATGTTAGTTATAGAACTTTCAAATTTTCTTAAAATTCTTTGTAATGCACACTAACCAATATTGAATTTTATTGAATGTATAAAATGCTCATTAAAAGTCTTGGTAGAGAGAAAAAGAACTGTATTTGTTGCTGATTAATTTCAAGGAATGTTTAGAGTTATTAGAAAGTCCCTAATGGATACCTATTCACCAGCAAACTCTATTCTATATACTTAGGTTGGTTAAAGAATCTTTTACCTTCTTAATCATAAGTGTAACATTTCATTAAATTAAAATATGAATTTGTACATAAAGAAGTAACAAATATATTTTCCTACTCTGAAGAAGGTTAGCTTGGACAATGCACAGAAACAAAATATCTATTCTTATTTTTTTTAGTTGGAAAATTGACAAATCATCAAACATCAATGAATGAAAAATTAAAATTAATTTTATCAGTGTTCTAATAATGTCCCATTCCACCATGAATCTGGTTCCACATCTGCTGGTTACAAGTAAGAGTTAAATGTGCTATGTCTACACATTGAAAACAACTATTGAATTTGATATGGTCAAATAAATTTGATGAATTTATACATGCAATTTTACCTTAAAATCTTAATGGAATAAAGTGTTGCTTGTCTAAGTGGAACATTTATCTCTGACTAGTCACTTAAAGCCCTGCTTTGTGATTTAGACCTCTTTCAAACATAATGAATTTGGCCTGTTGCATTTTGGGTACCACTTTAGCTATGTCTAGTGACAGAGAACACCTGTATGCATGTTATTTGAAATAGGTTTATTATTTACATAGTCAGCAAAGATCCAGAGAAATATAGAAACAATTGTAAGCAAAACTTCAAAGCTTGTTGATCTTCCTGCCTATGTCTCCTGATGGCTGGGATTAAAGGCATGTGGCATGATCACCCAGCTAAGCATTAAGGTATTTGCTTTAATTATAATTAAAATTCACCATATACTGTATAACATTTTAGAATCACTGTGGAAGTTAATATTTTCATCTAATGTTAGGAAAATTAATGTATTCAGCTCAATTTGGATGCACATCTGTGGACATGCTTTGTTGCCTCAACCTTGGAAAACAGTGAGGCCAATTTTTCATTGCATAGTAAAGCCCTCCATGCCATAAAAAAAAAAAAAAAAACTGTGCTCTACCATTCCCTCATAGCATCCTTAAGCATTTGAAATGTTCAAATCCTTCTTTGCATATCTTAGACTATCATTGACCTCAAGCTAATACCCTACAACCACAGAGTCTACACTATTCCTATACCAAGTATGTGGCAGACAACTTATCTCAGAACTGCTTAAAACCAACATTTCATGCAAGGGATGAGTTCTTATCAATTTTCTGCTATCCTGAAATGTATTTATAAATTCTATATTATTTGCTTCCTGTTTCTAACAGAATACTGAGAATGATGAAAATTCATGGCATCAATGTGCAACATTCTCACGTTAATTTTTAATTTCCTCCTAACAGAAACACAGTGGTTGGGTTATCACTCTTTTTAATTGATTTAAAAAAATATCACGAATAGATTGTTTATTTGGATGTCATTCTAATAGTGGTTTAAGAACATATTCTGTGAGTCAAGCTCAGTGTCAGAGGCTGAATGAGAAAATAAAGGAAGAACATAATCATTGCGTGGAAACAGGGACAGAAACTAACAGAATTCACATTGACCATAGTCAATTACTTGTTAGAAGCAAGTGCTACAGGCAGGGTGAATTATTACAGAGTTTATTTTGTCTTATAGGCCTGGTACATGTTGACAAGCCATGTCCGTCTGCTTGGCCGTCTTATGGGCAGAATTTTGTGATACTACAAAGCAACTTTTAGAGACAGATGGGATGGAAGCTACCTGACCAAATGATGGAGTCTCTTCTGGTCTCTTTGGGTATCAGGTATGTACTTGCTATGTATGTATGTATGTATGTATGTATGTATGTATGTATACATATACACGTGTGTGTGCAAAACATTAATAAGCATCAAACAAAAAATAATTAAATCTGAAAAGTATAATGATACCATGGGTATATCAGGAAGTGGGATTTTATAGATTATTATAATAAATATATTATATTATTATTTATTATTTATATATTTATTATAATAATATTATTGTTATTATTAGAATAAACTTGCTTTCGTCTTTTTTATGCAGGACTTAAAATTAACGCATAATATAAGTGTTAAAATGGAATTAAGCTTGGCCTATATACTCTGCAACTTATTTTCTCAGTTTGAAAAGATCTTCTTCTAAATCTACTCCATGTGTATTTGTCTTCACTCTGTGGAATACATTTAATATCTCTATAGGTTTGTGGTAAGAATTGGCAGTGAGTACTTGAAAAGAAGGTAAAAGAGGCAAATCTCAGAAAAATAATACTTCTTTGTTAAACTATAATTAAATCACTAGGGATGAGATTAGGAAACAGCATGAAGACATCCAGAAGGCGCTGCCTAAAATGGATTTGGAAACATTCAAGGTACCTCCCTGAAAGCCATTATGAAACAGTAAAATGAAAATCAACTGGTATTAAAAAACAATTAGTTTGTCAGATGTGCTATTAAGTAATATTTAACTTATGAAGAATGATTTTATGATGACAATTGCAATAGCCTCTTAGCTATTGAAACAGCAGGGAAAACTGATCATTTCTATGCTGTTTCTTTAGAGAAAGGAAACTCATTTGATATAATCTATTCCAAAATTAAGAAAAATAAGTTGAGAGAGTCTCAGATTTTATAATAAACAGTGAACAATTACAAGTTACAAAATTATCACATTATTTCTCTAGCAGATTGTGTCAAAGGTAGAAGAATCATACTATATTTAAAAATTTTACTATTTACTAGATTCTTTTCTGCCTCAGCTGTTTCATCGTTTTTATTTACACTGCACCTTGGAAAGGTGATGTGTCAATCACTGGGAGAAAAAACAGAATATGAATGTGGGTAACAAAGTTGTCTGTGATGTGGGCATGCAACAAACTTGTCAATGTGTTTGTTTATTTTGAATGTTTACAGCACATGAAAGAGCTAATAAAGTGTTTAGAAATACCAATTTATTGTTTCATAAAAGAGAATTTTGATATTAGAAGCCATGAAACTTTCAAAAAATTCCAAAATGATGCTGTGGTTTGTTTTCAGTACATTTTTAGACTCCTTACCAAGAGGGACATGAACTATAATTAAAATTTTAATTATCTAACAAAAGCAATGTGTAACACTTATTCTGACTGCCATTGCTGTTGCTGCCATTCTGAGAATGCCTGAGATTATGTCTAGATATTTATACATAAATCTGTATCTGGATGTGAATAGTCTGTGAGTATTCATCTTGTAGACAACTTGGTGTAAACAGATAAATGATTGAAAGAGTAACAATTTGTTTTATTTTATCAATGTTTATTTAATATTTATTTTGTAGTCCAAGCACATTGAGAATTTGACTTAAAGAAGTTTCCTTTTGAAAGTTACAAGCTAGCTTTCACTAAAACATTAATCCTCTGGCTATTTATCAGAGACTACAGGCGGTATGGAAAGTGAGGAATAGAAATATGTTCAGAGAATCACAAAAATACTTGTATATTTTTAGCTTAAGAATATTTTTGCATTACAAAAAATCTGGAAAACATGTGCTTTCATTTAAAATAAAAGTGTGAATTCTCAGCCAACTATGAAAAAAAAATAAAGAACAGACCACAAAAATTTATTACTTAGTGGTTTTCTCATAAAGGATTTTCTTTCAACACTCAGAAACTGCATACATACAAATGTTTAATGCAAAGAAGATATGGATAATACTATAACAGAAATTGAATTAAATATTATGGTAATGCTATTTTTTGATACTAACTATTGCTTTATGGGCAATCAGAATGATCAGAGAAGGCACTAATGGCCTTTAATGGAAAAAGTTTCAGAGCCTACAATTGCTAGCTATTTCAGGAATCTATATTTCAAAAGATGGTACAAAATAAGAGTATATTCAACAGGAACCATTAAAATAATGCCTTGGTGAAACAAGCACATTATTAAATGTGGGTTTTAGACTTTTAAAAATAGAAATATTCTAATTCACCTGTACAGAACATGTTTCAATTAAAAGTGACATATAATGGGGTTCAGTATGCCCTGAAAAGGACTGTAGGGCTGGTCTAGATAGGAAGGAGAAAGAAATGCAAATTCATAAACGTTTCACAGCAACATAGAATCACAGCTCACATATCCATACTAAAAACAATGAATCAAGTATAGCAAGACAAAGGATTACACAGGACATATATTGACACGTTTGTATTGTAACGAAGACAATTCTCAGACAGTTATGGACAGCCAGATTGAATATTTTATAGCATATCTCAGTCTGGGTATGCCATCACTCATACCTCTAATGCTGACAGTCAAGAAGCATTGAAGTGAATATATCTGTGTATCACTATTTTTTGTAAAGCAATTCATATGTTAACACAGATATGGAATTTACACATACATATAAAAGTTTCCAATGTGCTCTAATTTCACTGTTGTTTGAAATGAATATATATATTGTACAAAAACATAATCATCAGAGTATAACTTACATGTTAATTTTATATTGGGAAATAAATCACCACAAATTCATTAAAATTCTTATTTCAAAAGGCTGTACAGACAGCTTAGCAGTTAAGAACACTTGCTGCCCTTACAGAGGTCCTGACTCAGTTCCTAGCACTCTCATGATGGGTCATAATTAACTGTACACACACTTAGTGCATATACGTGCATCAGGAAAAACACTCATACACATCAAGTAAAATAAATAAATATTAAACATTAAAATTCTAAGTTCACTTTTCTTCAGCTTTACTTTCAGAACCAAGATTTTTAATAAATAATATATGACAATATTATTTCCAAATAATATCAATGCTCTAATTTGCAATTGGTAATGGAATACTACTTATTTGACAAGTTTTAAGTGTACCACTGCACTATTTAATGTCACAATTTAATTGTTCTTACTATGTATTTTCTTTATGATAGATGGGATGATTAGAAAATAATAAAATTATATATTACTAGCTTGACCCAATTTCAATATTGCCATGTTGTTATTTGCACTTAATATTTATAGTTTAAATATGAGTCTAATCAAATGGAGGTTTTTAAATTAATCTTTAAGATCAAATTTAAGCCTAATCAAGAAATCAGTTCTTCATTTCTCAACAAATGATACTTTGGACTCCAGTATAATTATTCTAATGTGTTACACAAATTATCAGTTGTTTAAATAATGCACCAATTCATATAGTGAAAGAGCAATAATTTTATTTAATTAGATTCAAGGACTTGAATTTTAGTGATCTCTATACTTTTAGGCAAATCTTCTGTTTTATAATAAAACACCAAATGTTTTTAATGTTTTGTCATTTGAATGATAGTAGACACTTTATGGTTTCAGTGACAATTTACTCTAGCAGGATTTAGAGTCTGTTTTCTTTGTGTACAATACCAAAGATTTTAGAAATGTAAAATATTTAAGAAAATAAAAAGGTTTTCTAATCCTATACTAATAACTCCTCAAGTTAAACTATATTGTGCTTGTGAGATCAGAGTCATTCATACCTATGTTGGTACTTACTTAGGATATCTGCAGTACCCAGAGTAATTGTGCTTGTTATGCTGAAAAGAACAAAGACAAAGACAAAAAATAAAACAGACCTGGAAGAAAGGGGAGAGGGGAGGATAGGAGGAGTGGAAGGAGGGGGAAATGGTGGGAATATATTACATAAGAGAATATATATATATAGAGAATACATATAATTTACATAATTAAATGTAGAATATATCTAACATATAATTAAAATAATAAAATATATAGAGAGATTATATATAATTCAATAAATAGAATTACTTTCTGTCTGTGTAAATGCATTCTCTATTTCAATTGCCTGTGTTTACAGTGAGCATAAGAGATGGAAAGAGGGAAAAAACTATATAATGACTGAAGGGAGAAAAAAGAGATTGTGAAATTAGAGGGTCAATTATATTTATATGTTTTCTTATACAGTTTTAAATTTTTCCTTTGCCTGAATAGATCCTCTATTGTAGGTGGCATAAAGGAAGTAGAAATATGTGTTATATGTATCACTAGCTTTTACATTTCTAAAAAAATACTACTTTAAAATGCAAACATTTATATGCCAGCTTCAAGTTGCATGTGTATGTGTTTGCATATATATATATATATACACATATATAATTTATCAATATTTTTTTCACAAAATTGTTAGGATTATATTTGGATTAAATTTTACTGAACTAAAGATAAAAATTACTTTTTTAAGTTGAAGTATAAGAGCTCTGCTTATTGTATGCATTCCTATTCATGATAAAGTAAATATTACTCACTGAAACAATGTTGAGCTACTGACATTATAAATTTAAAATAATTAACATTTCCCATTCCATCTCTTCAAACAAAAGATTATATTTGATAATTTTAAACATGGAGAAATCCCTAATTTAGAAATAAAACAAAAATTAATATGCTTTGTAATTTTAAAATATTTGTATACTACATTAGCAAAAACAGTTAATCTATAATCTATTCCCTTGGATGTACAGAAAGAACATATTTGTAATAAAAATAGATTAATAAGTTTAAAAAGAATGAATGTTGCCTAAAACCACCACTATATTTCTATACATATACAGTTATATGCATAGAAATCTTAATGAAAGCCTTCTTATTCTTAGGATAGTGTACTTTCTGATAAATGAATTGCATATATAGAAATCTTTATGAAAGTCTTCCTGTTCTTAAGAGACTGTACTTACAGATAAATGAATTAAATTAAAGAAAATTTCCCAAAGACATCCTTTCAAAACTGTTAGAATTAGAAAAGTGAACAGACAGAAACTAATCACATTTTCAGCTCTTTAGCAGTAAAATAAATATCAGAGATGTGTCAAGAGAAATACGCTAAATATATTTGCATATTTATATACAACAGCATGTATCAGTTGCACAAGTTTATTGATTTCCCAGTGATATTTCCAAACATGCACATGGTGCATGTTGTTCATACTCATCCTTTCCACATTCTTTATTAGCCTGTTCTCATTACAGTTCCTCTATTCTAAACCTCTCGCAATCCTTTTATTCTTCTGTTGAACTTTTCCCCTGCTACAGTCCACACATCAAAGGAAACATGTCACAGTTTATTTTTCTTAAAAGGACGATCTCAAGTTCAATCCATTTTCATGGAAATGATACTGCTTTTGCTTCTTATGACAGAATGGAATTCTCAAAGTGTACATATAACATATTTGGAGTGGGTCTTAATTACATTCAGAGATTGATTGCTCTAACTGTGCTAATGTGCAATTGCTCCCACAACATATGTGCCACTATTGCACCAGCATATTTTGCATGTGGGTCACTCTTGTAAGTCTCAGGGTTGTAGGTAAGTGGCAATTACTTCTCTCTTCTGATAAGATTCAGAGTACCTTACAGTACCATGAACGGTATTCAGTAGGGTCAAGGCACTAGTTAGGCACCAGCTTGATTGCTCTGTGTTCGATATTTGTAAGTATTGTCTTCAGCAGTGGAGCCTTATGATTAGTTTACAGGGGGCACCAATAACCTTGGCAAAAGCCTGAGATATTTGAAGGATTCTATGGGGTCTTTTGCCAGCAATTAGATTAGATACTGCCCATTAACTGACACGGAGTTTCATACACTGGCAGGAAATGTGTACTTGGGGATTTGTATCTCCTACTATTTGGTGATTCCATTTGGATTATCTCAATTAATGTATATATTGTAAGAAGATTCTACTGTAGTAAGTTTTTGCGTGACCCTTCAATTGGCCCTTAGTTTTAGCTGTCCCTCCCTGGATTCTCTCCCTCAGTCCTCTTTCCATTTAATCCTCCTGATTCCACCCCCACTTCATCTCTCTGTAACTATATTTTCAGTTTTGCCTTCTTTGTGAGATCTTTGCTTCCCTGCTAGTTCCATACTCTACACCTAGTCTTTGTGATTATTCAGATAATATCATGCTTATCAAAGACCTAACAGCTAGCACCTACATAAAAGTGAATACAGACCATATTTACCTATTTTGGTATGGGTTCTCACTTAAGATGATTGTTTTTAGTTCCATTAATTTATTGTGAATTTCATGATTTTCTTTTTTAGAGAGCTGAATAATATTCCATTATATAAATATATATTTTCCTTATCTACTTATCTGCTGGTAGGTATATAGGCTGGTTTTTATAGTTATTATGAATAGAGCAACAAACAACATGTATTAAAGTTTTTATTATTCAAATCTTTCATTTGTTTGGTTAGAGTTAATCTACACTTTTTTTTCCTCTTGAGGCTATCGTGAAAGTTATTGTTTCCCTAATTTCTTTATCAGTCCATCTACCTTTTTTTCCAGAAGACTATTATTTTTGTGGTAATTTGATATCCTTCTTATTTGCAGAAAGTATTTATAAGCCATAGCAGTTTCCTGGTGGAGTTTTGAGGGTCATTTATGTATGTTATCATATTATCTGGAAATGAAGAGAGTTCAAACTTTTCCCTTCTTTTTGTATACACTTGATGTCTTTCAGTAGTCTTTTAGCTCTAGCTAAAAGTTCAAGTAATATATTAAGTAGGCATGGAGAGAGTGGAAAACCTTGTCTGGGTCCTGATTTTAGTGGAAATGTTTTGATTCTCTCTCCATTAAGTTGTTGCTGGATGTGGTCTTGCTGTAAATCACTTTTATTATGCTGACGTATGTTAATGTTAATTTGTATACTTGTGATTTTGTTCTCAATTTCTCTCTTAACCTGTCTATCACCCAAACAATAGATATGATATTATTTGTTAGACAAACTTTACAGCTCAAATTTGAGCAGTTTAAGTCTGTTCTTAACCCTCTATGCTAGTCTGAATCCCAAGTGTATTTGTTCTTTGTGTTCTATTTGTTCCAGCTGAATCTTCCTTATGTCTCTTGGACGTCTATCATGGCAGAATCTCCTACTTCATCTCTAACTCTCCTCGTCTGGAGGGCAGGAAGTCCAGTCCTTTCTCTCCCCTGCACAGCCCAGCCATTGACTGTAACCTGCTTTATTGACATATCAGGGGAAAATTTGGCAGCAGTGTTTACACAACGTTGAGATAGGAGAATCTCAGAATAAGGAATGCAACCAGATGTGAGGGTAAGCATTTGAATTACACAATAACCTTATACCTACAGAGGTATGTCCTTTGAATTACTAGTCTCTCCAGCATTTTTATCATCAAGGGATGTTGGATTTTGTATATAGTGTCCTGTCTGCATGTTTGCCTGCAGGCCAGAAGAGGACACCAGATCCCATTAGAGATGATTGTGAGTCACCATGTGGTTGCTGGAAATTGAACTCAGGACCTCTCTCTGAAAGAACAGCCCGTGCTCTTAACCTCTGAGCCATCTCTCCAGCCCCAGGATGTTGGATTTTGTAAAAGGGATTTTATTCTTCTAATTAGATGATCAATGTTTATTTTTTGTTTGTTTTGTCTTTAAAAATGTTTATGTGGTAGGTTATATTTATTGATTTAAATACCCGGAACCATTCCTCCTCTTAATCTCTCAAATGAAGCCATTTAATCACTGCAAATGACTTATTTCTTCTATTTATGTATTTATTTAGGAAATATTTTATTGAGAGCTTTTGTATCTATGTGCATAAGTGATATTTGTTTATAATTTTCTTCCTCAGTTGGGTGTAGGTATCAGTATCTCATAAAAGGAATTAGGAAATGTTACTTCAATTTCTATTTTGAGAAATAATTTGAGGAGGATTGGTATTAATTCTTCATTGAAGGTCTTATAGAACATTGTGATGAATCTGCCTGAGACTTTTTTTTTTTTTTTGGTTGGCACTCCTTCAATATAAGCACTCAGGAGGCAGAAGCAGAAGGATATTTTTCATTTCAAAGACAGCCTTGTCTACAAAGTGAGTTAGAGAACAACCAGGGCTTCATAGTGAGACCTTGTGTTAAATTGCAACAACAACATGCCATTGTTTTGTGCTAGAGATGTAGCTCGGTGGATAGGATGTCTGTCTAGCCTTAAGAAAGCCATGAGTCTCATCACTAGCAACACGGAAACAGACATGAGGTTGCAGGGCTGTAATTCTAGTACTTGGCAAGCAGAGATAGAAGTGACAGGTAAAGATCAACTATTGCTACATGGAGAGTCCCAGGGAAGCTTGTATACAATACACCCATACCTTTTTTTTTTTCCCCTTAAATTACACTTGATCTTAGAAATATTTTTGCTATTTACTGATCACAAATGATAGCAAATACTTCTTTAAAGTTTTCATTTTCTGTGAATATTATAATTGCCTTTCACTTCTACTGTATTCTTTTTCTTAAAGTAAAGTTCTCAATTGATATTTATCTTCAGTGCTTTGCGTACTTCTGTGTCACTGGCTGCTGATCTTGATGATGCCTGACCGGAAGTTATCACTTAATCTTGCTGAGAATTGCTTTTACATGACATTTTACTTCATGATTCCCCTTTCAAAACTACTATTTTCTATTATGACTTTCAACATTCATGCTATATTGTTTCCCAGTGTGATTTTCTTTATCTTGATATGTGTTGATTCTTTTGGATGTATATGGATATAGGTTTTCATCAGATTTGAAAAGTATATAGGTATTATTGTGGCGTGCAGTGTTTTATCCATTATTTCTTCCCTGCACAGAAAAAGATGTGATTTCACATATATCTGAATCTATTTCCCTTTGTCTGTATCTTCTTACTTGTGACTATGAGAGTTGATATTTAAAACTCCCCTTTCCTTGTCCTCAGGTTCTGTAATTCTGTTGTTTACCTGCTCTGTTTTATTTGTATGTCCCTATAGGAAATTTTTCATCAGAACAACTATGATTTTCAACTACAGATATAGTACTTAATTCTTTTCACTGTAATTTAATCTCTATAGTATTATTATGAATTTGGTGAAAATTACTATAAGAATACATTTCATAATTATGTTTATTGTCAGGGTCATGTCTGTGGTACTAAATGTGGAAAGAAGTACCAGAGTTACAAATCAGTTCCGTGGAAATTTTACATTCATCATTCACAAAGCTAATAGTTGTTTTTGATCTGATTTGACAATATTCTCAGAACTACTTATTGTCACTAGTCTGATTGAGCAATATATTGGCATTCTCTGGATATGCACATATACCATCACTAATGTTTGGCTTTTCTTTTGTAACTCTAAAGGGAGGATTGGTTTTATTATAATGTCATCTTTCAAATCATCACTGAAGATAAATAAAAACCATTAAAATAATACATCCAAAGACATTAGTCAATATTTTTCTTTATTAATCAAGTATCTCTAAAATCATACTATTTATAAAAACCCTCATGTCTAAGCCACTAGTAACATAGATAAAATTATACCACTTTTTTTGAGAAATTTAGGTTTGATTTCTCAAATATACTTTGGCTCCTCAGAAATGGAAAAGTCAAAAGGAGCTAGAAGCCAAATGTGAGACTTATATCTGTAATTCCAGCATTTGAAAACTGAGGTAGCAAAATTACTATTAGGTCCAATCTGGGCTATGAAGTGAGATAGTCTCCAAAAAGTGTAAAAGAAAAGAAAATACAAAATTGTAGAAATAATTAATTAAATTGCATTGGGCACCATTTGCAGAAATAATTAATGAAATTGTTTAACAGTATTTATATCATCATTAATTGATTAGGCAGCCGTTAATCTTTAACCCACCATTATAAATGAGCACACATACATCACATAGATTTTAACAAGCTTTGGCCTGGATTGAGCAATCTTAGCTCATCTAACCTAGCTCTTAATTCTATTACCCAAATATGACCCCATATATATATATATACACATGTCCCCTTGGACTGCTATTCTCCATGCTACACCCATGTTCCTGGCCATGTGGAACAAGGTTCTTTTTTCTAACCCATGGTGTGTATCCACCTTCTTCCTGCTTGGGCGCCACACCTGAAACTGCAAGTTAATTATCAATTGTAGTTATTAGTAAGTATGAACTGTAAGATTAGGCTGGCGGAGCAGCGGGAGGCTTGGCCCGCCTTAACCGGTTGCCTGATTTGTCCTGGGGAAAGAGCCCCAGGACCAAGGGTGGTCTACACCACCTGTAACCTAAACTCTGTTAATTAATATAAGTTGTTATATTAGGCCAGTAGAATTACCAGCAGCTTGGTGGGAGATTCGCCTGGGTTCAAGGGGAGTCCAGGACTGAGGGCCTATAAGCCTCAGTCCTTTCCCCAATAATTAAATACACCAAGACCTTTTGATGTTTTAACCCTTAGCACATAGTTAGGCAGACTCTCAATTAGCTACTCTAAGTTAACCCAGATCACCTAATCCCAAACCATCATATGCCTATGATTACCTTCCAGCATTCTCAAAGATGTCTCACTACTTCTGTGTCTCCTGGCAGAAAGGAAGATTCTCTCTATAAAGTGCAGGCAGGGTTCCTGTTCTAATCTCAGGAAGTCCCTCCTTCCCATACTCTTTCTGCCCAGCTAATTGACCTTTAGTGACTTTTATTAACAAATCAAGAGAATGCCTCAGAAGGGGTAGTAACCAGATCTCAGCATTGAAATCAACCTACCAGAAGTGATGATATTAGACGTTCCCTCAACATAAAATGAAGACAGAGAAACTTGGGAAAAATATGAGTGAGTGAGTGTAGGAAGTGCGGTGAGTGTCAGAAAATAAGTAAGATTTATGAATATCAGAGCATGTTAGAATCATAGTCTTGCCCTGGAGTCAGATTATGAAGTCAGCCAAATAAATCCCAGATGAATAGGCCTGACAGAGTCGGAGCTTTTTTGAGAGTTAGTGTTGGGACCTGTAACTGCTCCTTCAGCCTGACCACATGACTGTGTGTGCCACTGCTCCATCATTCTAAAATAGATGGGAAGTTGCCTATACACGGTGTCTTTTTTTTTTTTTTAATCAAAAAGAAAAATGGAATCCCTCCCTTGTCTCAGTTGTATTATTCTTCATTAGCGTGTTGTATGTGTCACTGTACACTTCAAACAAAATACCATGTTCCCCCTCCAATACAAAAACAAACAAATAAACAAAAACATCTCATTAAGTATAATTATGGCCTAACAAAGTGCTACCAGCTCAACTCTTCCAAGAGCTGTATCCAAAATGTATGCTGTCTTTTTCTTTTTTTTTATTTCTTCAAGTTACATCTCAATGGCAATCCCCTCCCTACTCCCCCCTCAAGTCGCACCCTCCCACCCTCAACCCCCCATCCTCTTCCCTTTTTTTTTTTTTTAAAGTTTAAGGTATATCTTATTTCCCCCTACAGTTTCCCCTTTCAGTCCAACAAATGGCTCTTTTTCTTATAATAATAGATACAATACAAAACAACAGAGGTAATTAGGCCACAGTTATGAGGGTTATATGGCTTAGCGTACATTCCCAATGTCCAGTCCATATGTACTTGGCACCTGACTTTAATTTTCTACTATCTAACCATCTCCATGAGTTTAAAGTTCTATATCTAACTCAACATTCATACTAACTTGCAACACAATTTTAAAAGCATCTTCTTAGGTCTATAACACTCTCTTGACTCCTAAACAACTCAAAATTTAATTATGAGACTCTAGCTATCTATTCTTCAACCACCTCAGAGACCTGAGAAGGATAAATATATCTGATTATATAGAAAATATAGGGCCTGCAGCTTCCAAAACTAAGAAATGACATAACAGTGGCTGCCTGGACAGTTCCCATTTTCTCCCTTGGTAGGAAAAGCCCCTTGCTCCAACTGTAGACAGAATGCTGTTCAAAAAGGACAAAACTTAGAAGCAGGTAAGTCGACAGCCTAGCTCTGCCAAGACAGGGTAGGCAAGTCCTTCATAATTCCTGCTCTACAATCAATGTCTGTCAGAGAAATGGGGCCAATGAGTGAAGATCAATGCTGTAATGTATGGAGAGAAAATGGCAAGTGCTGTCTTTTTCAATAGGAGTTTACCGTCAAGATCTGTCATGCAACTAAGGACAATGCCATATCCTCTTTGAGAGCTACTTTGACTCCCCTAGACAACAACCTGGAAGGAAGTCTCTTGCCTGGCACTGGGTCTTGTTTTTTAATAAGTCTGTGGTCATATGAGAGCATCATCACCCTGTGTAGTCTAGCCCTATTCTAACCCCATATGTATTTTAAACCAAGGTAATAAAATAATGTTTTTCTATGGTTTTCTCCTACTAATCCCTCTATTACTGCCCCTTAATCCCTCTCAAGTTCTTTTTTTATAATTATTATTGTTTGACACCACACACACACACACACACACACACACACACACACACACACACACAAATATACAAATACAGCCTGCTTTCAAACTGCTGTACTTGTTTGGTGTTACTTGTATATATGGTAACTTTTAGCTCACCATCCAGTGTTAGTTAACCAATTAGGGGGCCTAGCCTCAAGGAAAACACTCTCAGCTTTACTTGGCAGCCTGTAGTTCTTTTTCTAGTAGTGAGGGTCCATGACACACCCCATTTATATGTTAATATAGCTATTGTTATTCTCCTGTTCTAGTCTTGATTAGGCAATGTTGTTAAGTTCTTTCCCTTGGGGAGATAAAAGGCAATTTGCCCCCATTTTTCCAAGGTTCTAATAACAACTATAGGCACAATTCATCCAAAATTCATGTGGAGAAACAATTAATTTATTGGGCTTCCATACAGAGCCTAGAGTGGGGTTAATTATATGGCTGCAGGCACTCCTCCACCAACCAGCTACTCCTTAAAAGCCTTACTCAGTAACAATAATGGTTTCTCATAGCTTCAGAGATGAAACCTTTATTCTAGTCTTCTCTGCCCTGTATACTAGACTGCACACCCCAACTGTCCCTATCCAGGCCACATGAGGCATTGCCAGGTGATAGAAAGTAGCAGGATACTCAAGGGAGGGTCTGTTGTCATACTCTGCCACTCTGTGCAGAGCTGTACATGTTCAGCATGCCCAGCTGGGTTGACAGGATGATATTTTTCAAGTTGGGCTCAGATGAAGTCCCTAAAATAAAGGTTACTTATCTTGTGGGATAGTCGCTCACAATACATTGTTACATTGTTATTTTATTATAGGTATGACTTTCCTGTCCTTTCTAGGAGACACACTCTCACAGTGGACTTCCAATTCTTGTGGCTTTTCTAATCTTTCAGTAACATTCCACCCATTCACTAACATTTCTTGAATCTTAGGTGCAGGAGGTATGTTGTTATCACTTTGAGCTGGACACCAACTGGTCAGTTCTCTGTATTTTAACTATATGTGGTTCTCTGTGATGGTCTCAGCTACAAAGTGGAACTTCATTGATGAGGAGTGAGAGCTGGACTTATTTGCCAGGATAATGTTAAGTATTTAGAATGCAGTTAGGAAATATGTTATTTTAATAATGTGGAGGTCCTTATAGCCTATGGCTTTTTCAAACACCTTTAATATAACTTGTATCTCCTTCCTCAATATCTCTCTCTGCATTATTTCCCAAAGACCACTTGCTAGTTAATACTAACACTCATTTTTCCAATTTCTTTCTCCATATACCTGTATACTAGTATTCAGTCCTCTAAAACTCTTTCTTTGAGTTCCTTACTTGATAGTCTTCCACTTTCCTGGCTCCAGTGTTTTCTTCAGATTGCATATACATATCTAAAAACTCAAAGCTAAGAGTCACAAGTAGAGAACATGTGGCACTTGTCTTTCTGAGTTTGGGTTATCCTACTTAAGATATGCTATAGTTCTATCAACTTACTTGCAAGTTTTATTTTCTTTATACCTGAATACAATTATTTTGTTTATATATACAACATTTTCATTATTATTTCATCAATTGAAGGACATTTAGAGTGTTTATACTTCTTGATAATTGTGAATAGAGGGTCATTCTTCCTGATGGTTAGCTCTCATAGCATTTGGAGTTTCTAGTCAATAGAATAGGGAAGAAGAACAATCAATAGTTCTATTACATCCAGGTGTCACAACAATGATCATCCTGACAAGACATCTCCAAAACTACAATAGTAGAGTTTTTATCTTGTGTAGTTGGGCCTGAGCCTTGCTCATTCAGAGGGAATACAGGCCTAATACTGCAAATTTGACCAACTGCCCATTGCTGATGAGGTTATGGATCCCAGAAAATAATCCACTATTGGAGTTTTGCTAAACAAGTATAACTTTTAACTGTGTTATAAATACATGTGTTTGTAGCAACAGATAAGTGTAGTTCTCTCCCCTCTTCAAAGAAGACTTCTTTTCACATTGCAGCTTATCATAGAGATCCACAATAGGTCAAAAATGCATAGAATATGTGACCATGAGGTTCCCAGGTTCAATTAATTCATCTCCAATGCAACCCGTAAACTATGGTTCAAGGAACATTTTAGAAGGGGTGATGGGATGCAAGAACTGGAGGACAAGGACCTCTGCAAAGAGATAGAATCTTTTATGCGTTATGGTGTTAGTGGTTGTGAAATTTCAAAAATACCAAAATAAAATGTTTACAGTGACTATACCTATTAGCATACCAACATGGATAGGAGAAGTGTCATGAAGACCCATCCCCAGATGAATAGCTACATTTAATTAATGATTACTAAGATGGGGAGTGAGTGTTCTCTTGGTATGTGCCCCTTATTACGCTGACTGATCTCAAGTGATCATTCCTTAACATCTAGTATAAGCAATATTAATAGACACATCTGCTTATGTTTATGAATACATATGTATGTAACAATAATTTAAACAGTTGCCAAGATGTTGTGAGGAAATGTGATACACAAAAGGAGGAGGAGGAAGAATGTGTGTTTGTGTAGTAAAATTCATATACATGTGGTAATCATGTGTGAAATCCTCAAAATTATTTTTAAAAAATGGAAAGTTGCGATGTTAATGAACTTATGATTTCAAAAGTTAAACATTTGTTACCAAATATTAATCTTTTTAGGGAAGTAAAGTACAAGGTCTGTTAATTAATGCAAATCTGTTTGGTCTGAGATTCCTGGCATTTACTCAAGTTTGCTGATGTGGGGATGGTCAAAAAGAAACATAAATATGTCATATTTCATTCAGTTCTTACCTCCTGTTTCCTCTTCTGTTTAAATATTCATTCAGGGCATAGAAAAAAAATGTACAGCCTAAAAAGATGGTGTTACTAAGAATGAGCTACTTCTCAGGAGGTGAGGTGCATGCCCTTAATCCCAACACTTGGCAGGCAGAGTCAGGCAGATCTTTGTGAGTTTGAAGTCAGCCTGGGCCACAAAACAAGTCCAGGACATCCAGGGAT
Source organism: Lophiomys imhausi (assembly GCA_907164525.1). Taxonomy (NCBI): domain Eukaryota; kingdom Metazoa; phylum Chordata; class Mammalia; order Rodentia; family Muridae; genus Lophiomys; species Lophiomys imhausi. The sequence goes on from CAJQZJ010033276.1 coordinate 799,859, forward strand.
CTGTTACACAGAAAATACCTGTCTCAAAAAACAAAACAAACAAAAAAAAATGAATGAGCTACTGATAAAGAAAAAGGATGTAGGTCTGGGTATTGTTCATTTGTCTGTGAGAATGACTTCGTAACAGAAGAAATTAAAAAATTCTGTCGATAGGAAATATGTCTGGTCAGGTTTAAACTTTATATGATGGTGATGATTAGAATTGGTATAAATTTGACAGTGTCTGTTTGTTTGGTTATCTCTCTTTTCATGGTTGTGAGAATTACCTAGATGGGTTAATTGAATTAAGAATTAACACCCATGCTCAATGTGACTAGCTATGCAGTATGTTCCTTGTCCTGCAGACACACTCTAAGTCAGTGGTTCTCAACCTGTGGGTTGCAACCACTTTGGGGATCAAATGACCCTTTCACAGGGGTCAAATATCAGTTATTCTGCATATGAGATATTTACATTATGGTTCAGAACAGTAGCAAAATTATAGTTATAAAGTAACAACAAAAACAATTTTATGGTTGTGAAGTCACTACAATATGAGGAATTGTACTAAAGGGTCGCAATCACTTCAATTAGGAATGTTGAGAACCATGATCTAAATAAAAAAGAAAACTCGTTTAGCACAAGCATTCATATTTCTCTATACATCTTGACTTTGGAAAGCATGTGACCTTCTGCTCCCAAGTTCCTGCCATCATGACTTCCTTCACCACAACAACCATGTGTTGTAACTGTGGTGAAAAACAAGCTCAAACAGCTTTGAGTTTCTTTTGTCTACTATTTTGCTACAGCAATGTGACAGCTAACTATGACAGTCATGGAAGAGGAAGGGTCACGATACAGTCTGTTATCTTGCACTGTATGATTAATTTAAAATCTCACAGTAAAAGAAGGTATGCGTATTCTAAGCTTTTTATAAATAAAAACATTAATGAGTGTAACGGATACAAAAACTATTTTGTAATCAAGGAGGGCATCAGACAAAATTACTAACCAGTCAACTTCTTCAATATGGCTTATGCTTGTATTGAACTCCTGATAGATATGTTTTAATATTACATTAAGTAAGACTGTTGTTTTATCAATGTAAGAGTATATAAATTTCTGGAACTTTGTTCATTTGATAGTCAATATTAATGGTTGGGTATCAGCATATATTTTAGTAACTTTAGCACTAATTATGCCAGCAAGACCACTCTTTAGCTAATTGGATGATGACAAGATTCCAAAGGAACATCAGTAAATCCTAGTATTTATTTATAGGAATAATGCATATGTAAACAACAAAGAAAAGAGACATTTTTCAAAATTATATGCCACAATTCTCAAATATCCATTAATTCTAAAGTATTAGCATAAAAACTTATATTTCTCTAAGGAGAAACTTACCTTATTTCTTTCTATTTACCATCAGTTGCCGTTTGTTTACTTTTGTTTTCCTCATCCATTACAATTGGTATTTCCCGTTCTCCAGTGTTTTCAGTCCAAAGTACTTTTAGATTTAAAATTATATTGAGATTAATTTTAAAAATTCATACTTTCAATTACTTGCCTGAAATGCAGCTAGAAGTTGAAACAAAATGTTTTTAATGGCTATGAACATATTTTTGAAGGCGTCCCTTCTGACAGGAGTTTGGTGAGCTTGCTGTGCATTTATGTGGATATAGTTTTGTTGGAATACAGCCATACACATTTCTTTATTTATTATTTCTGTCTGGTTTTAGTTGCAATGGTAGGTTTGAGTAGTTGCAACAGCAACCACGTAGCTCACTACAACAAAAATATTTACCCTTGGCTAGTGTGTCATCTTTGTCACCACTTCCTCTATGGCTGCAAAGAATGAAGTGTGAAGCATGGCACCACTTCTGTCTTTTTATACAAATATGCTCACACTCTAATGCTCTATTATCCTGAGCTTACTTCACAGTCAAGCATGTGAGTGGAAATCAACAAGTCTGTCCTCTTCTTCCTGTCTCGGTCTGTGCCTCCCACCCTGGGCAAATGGGCTCCATCTGTGTTCTGCTCCCCGTCCTCTCTCCTATCTCCTAGTGGGCTATCTTTTCCCTTTCACAAAGGCAAAGTCTTTACAAGACCTTCAGGTGTAATCCTATCTCTTCCAAGAGGCAGAATCAAAACCTGTAGGCTTGATTTTCATTTTTTCAAACATCCCATTCCATTTGTATTTTTTAAAGGAAAATAAGTACATTAAAATGCAAAAGCTTCAGACAAATTTTCAGGGAATTCAAAGAATTCACTGGATCTGCATATTACATTTAAAACTTCCAAAGTCCCTTCACATGCTTTCTTTCTCTTTAAGTGCTTTATAGGAATTTATAAGAAAATAAGATTCTCTATTCCTCCTTCCTACTCTGACATTTCTTCTTGATTCATTTCTACACCACTCATTATCTAGAATACACTGTTATTCATATGTAACCATGAAACACTAATTAAACATTTTCTTATGTAACTTAGCAAGTGGATAATTATTTTTTAACAAAACTTCTATCAGAAAGAAAGGAGATTATTTTATAATACCTAAATATTACGACTTGTTCTTTTATGATATTCTCAAAGAAAACTAAATGTTCAAAGTAATATGTAAGAGAAGAAGACAAAAAAAATTATAACCAGTATTCATGAATCAATTTCTCAATATAAGAACTGTTATTTAGCCTTTCAAATTTTTTCTATTTCTCTCTGTCCCAATTCAGGAACTATACAAAAGAATGGCATGAGATATGGGGCCCCATTAAATATGGATTTGCGTGTCATGATGTCATCCAAGTTTCTGTGTTCAATACGCATTTCTTTTCTCCTGGGCCTCTGCATGTCCAGCTGAATATAATATTCAATACTCTTCTTCTCATCTCATCTTGTCTCTAATTCTCATCCCTCTCTCATATCCCTCATCTAGTCTTCCTTTGTCCCACAATTTCACTATAAGAATATAAACCTGTAAAATTTCAATATTCTCTAGTGTTGTTCTATCATTTAATTTAACTATTGTTTAACTTTCTTGTTTTCCACATTGTAAGCAAACTGACGATAATAACTAAACACAGTATCCTATGGAATGTGTTCTTTTTCTTTAAGGTACATAATGGTAGGTATGGCAATGAACATGAAAATCTTGTTAAAAGATACAGGTATTATATCTTACAAAATATGTATCATTATATATTTGGGAAACAAAAATATCATCACCATTTTGTCAAATGTGTGCTTCCACAGAAGTCTATGTAACAAGTGTCAATATATAGACAATATCTGTATCCAAACTTGACAGTCACTTTTCATTTTCTGAGATTTTAGCATCACTCTGGGCACAAAAGTTTTCTTCAGAAATGTACTCTACTAGACGTAAAGGCATTAGAAACTTTAGATATAGACATGATACTTCTTCTGATGGGAATTAGGGTTCAGAGATTTGAAATAAGAGAAACTATATTATTAAAACATTATTAGAATGAATATAAGAGAAATTATTCGTGATCTATAGTTATGTAAATTATTATTCAGGACAACATTAGAAAATATGCAAAAAACAAAAAAGCAAAACAAAACAAAGCAAAAACAATGAACTTGATCCAAAATTAGGAACTGCTACTCTTGTATAAGCTTTGTTTACCCATGGAAAGTAAAGGTTCTGGTTGAACATGAATATTTTGCAGCATATATCAAAATGCAAGACTTGTCTGCACAACATCTAAAGAGATTTGCAAAAGTGACTGTAAAATAGAAACACTGTCGAAATAATTAACAGAATTCTTACATATATATATGTATATATATATTGGTTATGTGTTAAGTACATAAAAGTATCACCTGGACAATTGAATGTTTCACATCAATGGATTTGGAGTTAAAAACTAGGAAAACATCACTGACATATGTCTGTAGATGTTTGCATGTTCTCATAAGATCCAGCATGTATATGCCTGTACATTTATCCTAGAAAATGGAAAGTAACAAACATGTATTTGTGAATATGCACAATGGATATGTGTAATTACAAATGCAGGAAAACAGCAAGTAGAGATGTAACCCAGTTCTGGTACTGGTGAGGAATGTTTGCCACATCTACAGATGAAGGATTAAAGGGGACAAACATCTTAATCTCACATTGGAGAGGAGCAAGAAGCAGAACCTGCTTGTGTAAACCCTTTGTGTACCTGTACTGATCTATTTAAAAGACTCTAACATCTTGCCCTAAATGCCTCTTTTAAGGCCTGTCTTCTAATCACTAATGCATTGGGAAATAAGCCTACAACACAAGAATTTTGTGGGACATGTGTGCCACATCCATGTACATTCACAGATCTTGCTATAAGGACGAATGACTTTTAGGTGGGCAGGGATCCTTAAAATGTCACGGTAAACTCACCGTGGTTCAGGAAGACATTCCGACACACAGGCTCACTATCCAATAAATTGATTCATCTCCAATTCATACCTTTGGTAAGGTTGCATATATTAAGAAATATCATAAGTCCAAAAAGGACAAAACTTGGTAGCAGGGAAGTCAACAGCTAAGCTCTGCCAAGACAGGGTAGGTTAGTCCTTCACAATCCCTGCTCTACAATAAATGTCTGTCAGAGAAACAGGACCAAAAGGCTGAAGACTGATGCTGGAATATATGGAGAGAAAATGGGAACTGTCCAGGTAGTCACTGGTTTGTCATTTCTTAGTATTGGAAGCTGCAGGCCCTGCACTTCCTATACAATCAGATATATTTATCCTTCTCAGCTCTCTGAGGTGGTTGAAGAATAGACAGCTTGAGTCTCATAGCTAAATTTTGAGTTGTTTAGGAATCAAGAGGGCGTTCTAGATCTAAGAAGATGGTTATAATAGTGATGCAAGTTAGTATGAAAACTAAGTCAGTTATAGAACTTTAAACTCATGGAGATGGTTAGAAGGTAGAAGGTTAAAGTCAGGGGCCAAATGTGTATGAACTGGACATTGGGAAGGTACACCGGGCCATTTAACTCTCATAAATGTGGCATATTTAATTCTGCTGTTTTGTATAGAATTTACTGTTATAAGAGAAAGAACCATTTTTTGGAATGAAAAGAGAAGCTGTTGGGGGGGGAACAGGGTGGAAGGGTGGGACAAGAAGGGGGAATAGGGAAGGGTTTGCGACTGAGATGTAACTTGAAAAAAAAAATAAAGTACTTATTAAAAAAAAAAAAAAGAATTCCAAACCCAAAAAAAAAAAATTTATAGTTGTTCAGCAGTAAGGAAATAAATACACTAGGCAGTAACAGTGAATGAACAGCTTGTTCATAATATGATCTTATGCATTCCACTTCCCATAAGAATGTTTTAAAGAGACTCATACAAAGGTATTAATATTTGAAAAATTTGTCTCAAAATACATTCTCTCCTGAGTCTGGATATTTAAACTTAACTTCCATGTCAATGAAATTTTTTTTGTGATCTATTGCAAATACACTGGATGCCTGTGAACACTGAAAATCTGACTAGCTTTGCGTGGTTTACATAAGCTGTCATCCACATCTCCGTCTTGCTGTTACCATATCCTGACTGAAATTCCAAGTGTGATCACAACTGCCACTCTTCTTTCATTTAAGATTGAGGCTAGCAAGTAATTTTATCTCTCCAAGGTTCTTTTTGTTCTGTCACTCAGGGAAAGACTCCACAAGTCTTACAAAGCACTTGCCCTTTGGCATCTATTTCTTTGATGTTTCTCTTATATGTGCTTAGCCATGTAATTTGAATTGACTTGTAACATAAATATCTATGCCCTAAGATGAAACATGAAAAATAGATGCACAGAGCAACAAGCTCTTGCTTAGATATTTACTGAGATAATCTGCCCATTGAAATCTGATCAAAGCTGCGAAGACATGTAGACTTCATTGACCCAATTGGCAGAGTTGAGACAGTAGTCTTCTTTAGGTTGATAATCTACCGAGTCCCAAATATTTGCATTAGCCCTATCAAAGAGTGCTCATTCTTCCTGGCATTAGTTACCAAGCGGAAGCATGAGCAATGGCAGCCAGGACACATTTAGGTCAGCAAAACTCAGTGCATGCACCAGACAAAATTGCTTACTGTTTGTTACCTTTGCACTGTTGGTAGTATGTTAGGCTATATTATCATGTAAAACAATCTACTTGATACCCATGACACTTATTTAGTGACACACACAGCTTGCTACCAAATGGGGGAAATATGAGCTAAAGCTAACTTTTTCTGCCTTCTGGAAACTAAACTGTTTCTTCTTTGGGACTAAAACACAGGAAAGCCACTCTCTCCTAAGGAAGTAGGAGCACAAAGACTTCAGGAGGAAGCAGAGTACCAAGAATGTACCCACCTCCCCTGAGCATGTAAAGGTTATTTTTGGGTGGCTATTTTAAGTTCAGTCTGTTTTCTTTTGTTATTGTATTCATTTTTTTCTTTTCAAATATAAAAGAAAGGAGGAAATACAATTATGGCCACATCTTTATCAAATTGGAGGAAATGATAGAGAAAAATAGCACATATTTTGGTACAGGAAAAAAAAAATGAAGTTTCCCCAAACCCAGCACAGCTGAAGCATTGATTTTGTTTGCTTAGATCCTAGGGCACCTGGAACAAAGTTGCTACTATTGGTTTATTTCATTCTTATGAGTTCTATTTTGCACTTATTTTGTGCAATTATACACTCTACAACTTATGCTTGCATAAACTGGTGATAGAGAAAATACTTTTATTTGCTTTTTTCTTGTTAACTCTTGAAATCATATGAGTATTTGTACAGGTTTAAGTAAAAACCATGTTCAATTAGAAAAATTAGTCTCAGTAAAATAGATACCAGCAGGAAGGCATCAGGAAGGAACAGACGTTTCTACCATTTGCTATAATTACACCAAGGGGTTAATTTATCCTAACAAATTGATCATTGAATTTTTTTTATATAAGTACTTTATTTTTTTTCTTCAAGTTACATCTCAGTCACAAACCCTTCCCTATTCCCCCTTCCTGTCCCACCCTTCCACCCTCTTCCCCCTTAACAGCTTCCCTTTTCAATCCAACAAATGGTTCTTTCTCTTATAACAGTAAATTCTATACAAAACAGAAGAATTAAATATGCCACATTTATGAGAGTTAAATGGCCCAGTATACCTTCCCAATGTCCAGTTCATACATATTTGGCCCCTGACTTTAACCTTCTACCTTCTAACCATCTCCATGAGTTTAAAGTTCTATAACGGACTTAGCTTTCATACTAACTTGCATCACTATTATAACCATCTTCTTAGATCTAGAATGCCCTCTTGATTCCTAAACAACTCAAAATTTAGCTATGAGACTCAAGCTGTCTATTCTTCAACCACCTCAGAGAGCTGAGAAGGATAAATATATCTGATTGTATAGGAAGTGCAGGGCTTGCAGCTTCCAATACTAAGAAATGACAAACCAGTGACTACCTGGACATTTCCCATTTTCTCTCCATACCTTCCAGCATCAGTCTTCAGCCTTTTGGTCCTGTTTCTCTGACAGACATTTATTGTAGAGCAGGAATTATGAAGGACTAACCTACCCTGTCTTGGCAGAGCTAGACTGTCGACTTCCCTGCTACCAAGTTTTGTCCTTTTTGGACAGCAGTCTCTCTGCAGTTGAAGCAAGGAGTTTTTACATGACAAGAGATAAGCTTGCCACTAATTCAACCATCTCACACTGGAGATTCTTCGATGCTTATCTTCTACTTGGAGTAGAATAGGGGATGCTGTCAGGAGCTGATATGTCACGATATCAAAAAAAATCTTAATTTAAGACCACATCTTTGAATGCCATATTCTGCAGATTTCTTGGGGTTTTTGAAGATGCCCTATCTATCTCTTGTATTTAGATAAGCAAATGTTGCTTGTCTCTTAACAACTTTATTACTTAGTAGCTTAGAGAATATCTGTGATAGACTGTCATAGTAGCTAACAAGGTGACATGCATGCATGACTAGGAGTTTGTTTTTCTTAACTATCCTAAACAGTTTAAGACAGGTGGTATCAAGAGGCCAGAGCTTCACATTTAATTTTTAAGTATCTCTAGGTATGATACCATTAGGAAGCATTACCTTTAATTTTGTATCAATATACAAAGATCTATTCAAATGTGGTTAAATATACTCTTAATTTTGTATCTATATACAAAAATCAATGCCTATGTGGCCCAATACATCTTAATATTGCATCCATATACAAGGGTCAATACCATTGTGGCCAACTATAGTCTTAATTTTGTATCAATATACAAATATCAATACCGACGTAGTCCAATACAATCTTATTTTTGCACAATAAACAATGGTCAATAACACTTTAGCCAAATATACTACTAATTTTGTATCAATATACAAAGGTATAAGGGCATATTCAATAATCTGACCCTTCTTCTTGGTCCTTCCTGTGCTATGTCTATGTCTCAATTTTTCTCATGTCCGTGCATTCCTACATAGGAGATAAAGAAGGATACAGAAAAGGGAAAGAAGGAATACCCTGAGTCTAACCTCCAAAACCCATTAAACAGGACCATTTAACAACTTGTAATCTCTTCCCCTAAATAACAGAGTTTTCAGTTGTCCTTCAAATAACCAAAAAAGGGGGGAGTGGAGAAACACCCTCACCACCCTCTGGGTATGGGACGTTGCTCTCTTAAAATGACTTCCTGTTGATTTGGGTCGTAGTGGAAAGATCTCCCATGCTCATGGATAGGTAGGATCAACATAATAAAAATGGATATTCTACCAAAAGCAATATGTAGATTCAATGCAATTCCTATCAAAATACCAACACAATTATTTATAGACCTGGAAAAAGCTATACTCAACTTCATATGGAACAAATCAATCCTGTACAATAAAAAAGCAACTGGAGGTATCACCATCCCAGGTTTCAAGCTGTACTACAGAGCAATAGTAATAAAAACAGCATGGTACTGGCATAGAAACAGACCAGTGGATCAATGGAATCGAATTGAAGACCCAAATATGGACCTACACACCTATGGCCAAGTAATCTTTGACAAAGAAGCCAAAACCGCACAATGGAAGAAGGACAGCATCTTCAACAAATGGTGCTGGTCCAACTGGATGTCCACTTGCAAAAGAATGAAATTAGACCCATACCTATCACCTTGTACAAAACTTAATTCCAAGTGGATCAAAGACCTTAACATAAGGCCAGCCACACTAAAGATACTAGAAGAAAAAGTAGGAGAAACCCTCGAACTCATTGGCACAGGTGACAACTTCCTGAACAGAACACCAACAGCTCAGGACCTGAGATCAACAATCAATAAATGGGACCTCATGAAACTGAAAAGCTTCTGTAAGGCAAAAGACACAGTCATTAGAAAAAAACGGCAACCAACAGACTGGGAGAAAAAAAACAGCAACCAACAGACTGATAGAGGGCTATTATCTAAAATCTACAAAGAACTCAAGAAACTAAATGTCAAGAAACTAAATGCCAAGAAACCAAATAATCCAATCAAAAAATGGGAGATGGAGCTAAGTAGAGAATTCACAAAGGAGGAATCCCTAATGGCCAGGAGTCACCTGAAGAAATGCTCATCATCCTTAATCATCAGAGAAATGCAACTCAAGATGACCCTGAGATCATTGAAATTTATACTTCTGCTCACCCATTGTCCAAAGCCTTTAATTACACATTAATTATCCGAACACTCTAATCGTCCATGGATGGAAAATGAGAGTGAGCATAGAGTGCTCGTTCCAAAGCCCTCCCTTCAAGATTTCATTGGATTGATGAAGTTCAACTCTTCTGTTGAGATATAAGACTAATGTCTGTTTTCTGATCCAAAGTTTTAGCACCAGTCACTTCAAACACAGGAATGTCAATCACCTGGTCATTGTTGTATCATTTGTTTACCTTACTTGCAAATTCACATAAAGAATGTCTCCTGAGAGTAGAATAATCACACATTGTATTTGTCATCAGACTTCTCACAAATTTCCTGTTTGCTTAAACCATTAAAGTTTTATAAGAGTGATAAATGAGAATAAAATCTTGAAGGAAGCTCTTAGCCCTCATATAACTGCTGAACTGAAGGGGGCAGATATGTAGGACACCCCACACTGGAGGAATAGGATAGGTGGGACAAGAGGGAGAGGGTGGGAGGTTTGGGCAAGGAGGGGTGGAGGAAGAGGACTGTGATGGAGATATAACTTGAAGTAATAAGTAAACATTAAAAAGAGAGAAAGAGAGAAAATAAACTCTTGAGCTGCTTAGATGTTGCTTGTCTACTGAATGAATGTCAAGAAAGAAAATATAAAAATATTGAATACTATCACCATGATTTGATCTCAATAGGAACAAAAGACAAGTTTATGACATGATATAACATTGTTACCATTGTTTTGAAGGCTACTGAACAAAGGCAAGTTTATACTATGTTCTGACTATATAATACTGGTGGTAATTTAAATGTCTGCCTTCCCATCTGCATAATAAACTCTCAACTACTTAGTCTCTTGAGCTTCAGGAAGATTCTTGTATCTGAGTAATTATCAAGACATACATAGACTTTCTTTTTTTTAATAAATAAATTTATTTATTTGTTGCTTCAAGTTACATCTCTATCATATTGTCCTCTTTCCCCCCTTCCCAGCCCTGCCCTCCAACCCTCTACCCCTTTACCCTTCCATCCCACTCCTCTGGAGTGGAGTGTCCCTACATAACATTCCCTCGCCCCAGTTCAGAAGTCATATGAGGGCCAAAAGCCTTTCATACACTGGGGGCCTACAAGGCAGTACCACGAGTGAAAAGTGTCTCATTGCCAGGGAGAAAAAACAAACAAACAAACAAACAAACAAACAAAAAACTATGTCCATGTTCCCTTTGGTGCGTTGGTTGTAGTATAGATATCCTGTAGTATATGGCTAAAATCTGACTATAAGTGAATAGTTGTCATGTGCATCCTTCTGAGTCTGGGTTAGCTCACTCAGGATGAGCTTCTCTAGTTCCATCCATTTGGCTGCAAATTGCATGATTTCATTGTTTCTGATAGCTGAGTAATATTCCATTGTGTAGATGTACCACAGTTTTTAAATCCATTCTTCAGTTGAGGGACATCTGGGTTGTTTCCAGTTTCTAGCTATTACAAATAAGGCTGCTATGAACATAGATGAGGAAACTTCCTTATGATTCAGTGAGGAGTCATTTGGGTGTATACCCAGAAGTGGCATGGCTGGGTCCTGAGGCAAAGCTATTCCAAGTTTTCTAAGATATCGCCATACTGACCTCCATAGTGGTTGCACAAGCCTGCACTCCCACCAGCAATGGAGGAGGGTTCCCTTTTCTCCACACCCTTGCCAGCATATACATAGACTTTCATGACTACTGTTTGTCAAATAATTTGGTCTATATTATTTAAGAGTATTTTGTTTGAATTATATTAAATTGTATACTGATGGGGTGATGTTATGCATTCTAAATATTAATTAACGTTCTCCCAGAAGCCTCCTTGCTTCTACACTTGCTTCTACAGCAAGTGAAGGTGTGTTACCTTTCTTGCTTCTCATTGTCTCTGATTGGTTAAATAAATGCTGAGGCCAACAGAAAGGTACTTTTTGTATGGGGCAAAGGTTCGGGGACTTCTAGGGCAAACAGTGAGCATCTTGGGCAGTAGAAGAAGAAAAGAAGGCTCCAAAGAAGAGAAGAGGAGAAGCCAAGAACAGGAAAGGAGACACACGATGGCGTACATGTAAGAAGATCATGCCACGTGGCCTGTAACATAGGCATAGCATGAAGAAAAACAGTTCAGGGGTGGTATGTATATTATATGGGGCTTTAATCAGGGATAGAATTATGAGCTAGCTGAGAGGGGCTAAGATTGCACAACCCAGACCAAAGCTTGTTAAAATCCAACAGGTATCTTTGTGCTCATTTATAATGGAGGGTTAAGGATTAGGATCGCTGACCAATTAACGATAGTCTAAATACTGTTAAATAATTTAATTAGCCATTTCTTACAGTGTATGTTTTTAGAGTTTGGAGCTGGATAAGAATGCTTGCTGTGCATGTATGAAGACCTCAGTTGAAATCCTTAGAATACATATAAACATTCAGGTATGGTTCCACAGAACTGTATCCCCAGCTCTTCCCAGAGGGACAGGGTGGGGAAATTATTATGGCTTGGTAGCTAGAATTCTAGCTTCAGGTTCAATGAAGGACTTTTCCTCAACAGAAAAACCTAGAGTTTACTATAAAAATTATTCTCTGGCCTCAAGGTACTTTTACATACTGCTTCATATATGAGCCTCACACAGCACACATTTGTACAACATCCACATACACAAAAGAAAATATATTTCAAAATCATATATCTGTTTCTTTTGTCATGTAAGCATGTTATAACCAGAATGGTGAGCTGATATGTTAGTGTATCTTAGCTAAATAAAGAAAGCAGTAAGCTAGAAAGTTTTGCAAGATTAAATAACAGCTAATTTAAAAAAATAAAATTGGATCTTTGGAAAATCCAAATGATTCTTAAAAATAATGAGTCATATAGATCTTCAGTGTACTTCACTGAATGTTTTTTCATATTTAATAATTATGAGAAACTTCATGATCTATTACTAGTCTATCATCTCTCTGCTTGTCTGCCTGTGGGTTATTGAAATAAACATAGTGCATATCATGGGATATCTTGTGTGGTCCATTTGTCCTAATTCATGTCTATGAAACTTAAAGCAAGACATCCTATACTTGTTGTAGTGGCTGAGTCAGTGATTCTTATCATGTCTGAAGAAATACCACCCATCAGGGGTCACATTTACATGCTCTACTGAAAAAGAACTTTAGCTGAAAATTCTCTAATACTTCACATCCTGCTGTGAAACATATGTGGAGAGATATTAACCACCTACATGTGTTAGAAATGTAAGAAACATGGAAAAACTGTGCAGTTTTACAAAGTGGCAAAATAATTGAAACTTAATGAGGAGACTCTCTGGGTTGAAAGTGACCTCTTATTGCGGTGTCACTGCATTCCTATTTCCTATCTAGTAGCTGGGGGAGGGGGGGATGAATAAGAGTTTGAAGAGCAGTCTAAATCCCACAGAGCTCATTTGTTCTCCAGCATTGATTACCTTCTACTACTTTGATATTCAAAACCGGTTTTGCGCCTGGCTGATTTGACCGTAGTAAGTTTATAAAACACAGAAAAAATAAAACTTCCTTTCAGGTGTTCTTAGTGCTCAGATTACAGAATGTATGAATTCCAACCAACCAGACTCAGTCACAGTGGAACAGTTGCCAAGATCAAGGTGAACAGAAAGCATGGGGCCATTTATCTAGAAACAGATCTTTCATCTGGGAATAAACAATGATTTTGGATAGTAGCAAAAGACACGCTTGCACAGGTGATGGAAGGTGGGAATTATGAAAGCATAGAGGTATCTATGCATTGTTTTGAAATATTTTTTTTCATGTTTGCTTCCTATAGGATCTGGCAATGCGTACTTGATAAGAGGCAGTGTTGTGTGTAAAGTTACTCTTCAGATCATAGTTGACAGTTGACTCATTGGTTATGAAGTAAAGGCAGGCTAGAATGCATGCTGGCTCTCTGTTCTGTGACATAGTCTCAGGAGACACCTATGGTTGGCTTCTATATTCCTTTTGATGTCCCCTTTCTTCCTATTAATAAATGGCATTAATGAGTCCATTACACTTAAATTTTCATACAAGCACTTTTAAATAATGTGCTTCTTAGTACATAATCAAAGCATCAAACATTTCATATTTTTCTTCAGAGCTAAGTTCTGTTTCTAGTGCTTATTTTTTATGTTGCCTGCACAGTCAAGCTTCACAGACCATCTTTGGGATGCCCCATGTTCTCTGTGACCTGAACCTTGTAACCTTTGTTGCACTGTAGTCTAAATAGTTTTGAAAAATCTATTTACCAGCAATATTCCCCATTTATTTGGATATTTGACTGTTAGTGGAAGTATCTCATCAATGTTCACTCCTGCTTTTTTTTCTTCATTAAAATATCCTTTTAGTTCTTCGCTATTCTTTTTTCATTTTCCCCAGTATTGTTAGATTTTTGGCAAGCTGTGAAATGAGTGTTTACCATCTTTCTGTCTTTAATAGTCTGGAATGTTCTTCTAATCCTCCCTTTGCAAGGATTGGTAAATTCCTGGACTTGATGAACATCTAACTGCTCATCAGTCTACAAAATGCAGCCACTCCCAACATAAGCACTTTTTCATTTTATGTGACATAATACAGAACATGAGGCTCACTAGTAACTTTTGGTGTTTTAAAATTTGGGACCTGTTCTTGGGATTCTTTCCTTCTATTTGCTTGCCTTGTACAGCCTCCATGTAAAGACTTTTGTCTTGTCTTACTGTATCTTGTTTTTTTTTTTTTTTCTTGCTTGTTGTCTCTTAGAGCCTACTTTTCTGAAGACAAACAGAGGGGCATGGACCTAGACGACAGGAGAGGTTGGGGGGAATGAGAAGAGTGGAGGGAGGAGAAACTGTGTTCTGTGTTTAGGATGTATTGTAAGTGAGATGAATCAATTCTCAATTAATAAATAAATAAAAGTGGCTAGTTATTGACATCCTTGGGGATCTTGTAGGATGATAAGTATCCCAACAAAGACAATTTTATATTACCTATATTGTAGGATAAAATACAATAGAAAAATGTTAACACTATATCATCCGGAAACCTGACTGATTGCTCTCAATCCCACTTTGCTGTCCATATGTAGTAACTTCTAATTTTCTCTCAATCTTTTTTTTCATACCAATTTCTTTATACTATTACTAAATACTCATTGCTTTATTCATAACTAATCTCCCACATTTACTATGTGATTTAATTTTATTTTTTAACAAAATGTCTGGCTCATACTGTTTAAAGCATAAAACACAACCTCCAAATTGGTAATCACTATGACATATTGTACAACTTTTAATGGACCCAATCTATATAAAATATTACATAATTTCATAAGATATTTCAATTATCTGACTGGATATTGTGATTTATCATCATAAAAGACATTATTTCTTAGGTTGCTGATCCATTTCAAAGGATAAGAGTAGGGTGTAATATTCATAGAAGGTTCTAAATTTTATGTTGTGAGCTTGACAAATAAATACCATTCTACTTTCCCTGAAGTACAAATTACCTGATATACAATTTTTTTAAATATTTAATACTATTAGGAATTTAATTGTTCTTATTTTCAAAGAAAATATTGCAGGTTGGAGTTTCAGTTTCTTCTGTTCTCAATAACTTTGACATATGTTTAATAATTCTGAAATATATATGGCTTTTCTGTGAAAATTAATTGATTTCTGTCTGTTTCTCAAATTCTAAATTCTAGTGTATCACTACAGTACAAAATCAGCACACTTGTTTTATGCCTTATAAGTTTTTTATTTTGTTTTTGGTGTTGCCATGGCCACTGTATTATTTTGTTTTGTTTTGAGACATTGACTTACTATGTGCCCCAAGCTGTCAATGAAGTTCACATTTTTCTTTCCCCAGAATGCTGAGAACTCCTATAAAAACCATAAGCCATGATGTTAGGCTGGAATTTTTACTTACATAAAAATACTATAGAACACGCCTGTGCAATAACTAAACATATATACACACAAACAAGCACATATATACCCAGCACAAAGTGACGTTTAGCTACAATGTACATTGTAAACTGTTCATGTTAATCACCAGAGCTATGACTGAAAACTACCACCTCCTTACAGGGACAAGTCGTAAGAATTGCTCTTACTTGTTAAGGGATATACTGAGATATTTTAAGTTACTTGGAGCTATTGTGAAGGGTGTTGTTCCCTTAATTTCTTTCTCAGCCTGTTTACCTTTTGTATAAAAAAGGCATAGTGATTTTTTTTTTTTTTTTGGAGTTAGTTTTGAATCCAGCCACTTTGCTGAAGGTGTTTACTAGCTATAGGAGTTACTGGTACATTTTTTGGGGGGTCATTTTTGTATACTATCATATCATCTGAGAAAAGTGATACTTTGGCTTCTTCCTTTGCAATTTGTATCCCCTTGATCCCCTTTTAGTTGTCTTATTGTTCTGTATAGAACTTCAAGTACTATATTGAAGATATATGGAAAGAGTGGGCAGCATTTCTTGAAAGACTCTTACTGACTGCTTCTATTTCCTTAAGGGTTATAGGACCACTTAAATTATTTATCTGACCTTGCTTTAGCTTTGGTAAGTGGAATCTATCAAGAAACTCATCCATTTCATTTAGATTTTCCAATTTTGTGAAGTAAAGGCTTTTGAAGTAAGACCTAATGATTCTTTCAATT
Source organism: Lophiomys imhausi (assembly GCA_907164525.1). Classification (NCBI taxonomy): domain Eukaryota; kingdom Metazoa; phylum Chordata; class Mammalia; order Rodentia; family Muridae; genus Lophiomys; species Lophiomys imhausi. Next base: position 816,178 of record CAJQZJ010033276.1, read on the forward strand.
ATCTCAGAGTCTGCTGTAATGACCCCCTTTCCATTTCTGATTTTGTTAATTTGGATAGTATCTCTCACCTTTTAGTTAGTTTGGCCAAGGATTTGCCTATATTGTTGATTTCTCAAAGAACCAGCTCTGGTTTCATTGATTCTTTGTACTTTTTCTTTGTTTCTAATTTATTTATTTTAGCCCTGAATTTGATTATTACTGCCAAGGAGTACTCTTAGGTGTGCTTTATTCTTTTTGTTCTAGAGCTTTCAGGTGTGCTGTTAATTTGTTAATGTGAGATCTCTTCAATTTCTTTTTTAAGGCACTTAGTGCTATGAACTTTCCTCTTAGCACTGCTTTCATTGTGTTTCATAAGTTTCAGTATGTTGTGCCTTCATTTTCCTTGAATCTAAGGAACTCTTTAATTTCATTTTTTTTTCCTCTGACCCATTGGTCATGGAGTAGTGACTAGTTCAGTTTTCATGAGTGTGTAGGCTTTCTGTTGTTGAAGTCAAGCTTTAACCCATGGTGATCTCATAAAATGCAAAGGATTATTTCAATATTCTGGTGTCTGTTGAGGCTTGCTTTGTGACTGACTTTATGGTCAATTTTGCAGAAAATTCCTGTAGAAGGTGCTGAGAAAAGGTATATTCTTTTGTGTTTGGGTGAAAAGTTCTGTCAATATCAATTAGATTCAGTTGATTCATGAAGACCAACAGAACCAACCAACATAGGCCCCTGGAGGCTTACAGAAACTGAAAAATCTATATCGCCTCCCCAAAAACATATATAGACTGGCCATAGGCCCCCTACACTTATATAGCTGAAAGACCAATTGATCTTCATGCAGATCCCTTAGCTAGTGGAGAGGGGTGGTGGTGGTGGGGGAGTTTCTCTGACATGGAGTTTGTTGTCTGTTCATTGAACAGCTTACAATAACTGGGCTACCTTGTCATGCCACAGTGGAAGAGGAAACCCTTAACCCTCATGAGACTTGATGAACCAAGGTGAGTTGATATGGGCTAGGTCCCCTTATCTGAGGAGGAGAGGAGGGAGAGAAGAAGAGGGTAGCAGGGTGGGACCAGGTGGGAAGAAGGACAGAGCTGCAATCAGGATGCAACTCAGATAAATAAATAAATAATGATGATGATGATGATGATGATAATAATGATGATGATGATGATGATAATTATAATAAAAGGATTGCTCTCTCCTAAAACTGCAAACACTTAATTTAGTATTAATCGTAGCTAGTCTTTTATCACACTCAGTACCTTGAGAACCTATTTAATAAGTTTTTACCTTTTAGCCCAACCTCATTACCCACCCAGTTCTGTAACTCATGTAAAAATATCTAAAATGAGTGTATTTGATAGGAAGCTAATGTCCACAATATATACAGAACCTCTGAAAATCAATAGAAACAAAATGCTTCAAAGTGAATAAATTATCTCAATAAATAGTATTCTAATGAACATATGAACATAGTCATAGAAGACATTTTGTTTTGTTTTGTTTGGTATGGTTGCACTACTTCCTTGAATGGCTTGGGTCCCAGAAAGGTGACTGGGGGCAGCATAAAGCTGAAATTTGGTGGAGTGGAGTGGGCTCAGGTGGTAAGGCAACAGTACACTGGATGCCTGGAGTACTTGTTATATACATTTGATCAGAGAAGCGGGATTATTGCATAGAGCAGAATGAAGGAGAAGGTTGATGGTATAGAATGAATGAACAAGGAGGCAAAATAGCTAAACTTGATAGAAGCAGTCTCCTTAGGGGAGGATTTTTTCAGGCTATAAATATAAAGAAGCAGAGAGAAAACTACATAGACATTTTTTGTACACATTATCAGCATTCACAAACAGACAAGAGGAAGGCTTTTACATCATACTAAGCTTCATCTGGGGTGAAAGCTTTTGTAATTTTCCATGGATCTGAGATTTTGGTCCCCAGAGGACTGCCTGTGAATTCACGCCTCTCTGCAAAAAGCTTTTGAAGAGACAAAGCCCAGGGGCATAACTTGAAAAGAGCAGGAAAGCTTCTGGTGAAGGTATTTAAGTCAAGATTCACAGAGACAGAGTGGGCTCCTCTTTCTTTTTCACCTCCTCCTCGTCTGGCAGAGAACTCACATCAATCTCAATGGAAAGCTTCACCCTCTGATGTTGACCCGTTTCAGGTCGGGAGAGGAAAGGGATTCTCCCTGAGATTCTGGAGGGCCTAGATGTGGAATTGTCTTTCCTCAGAGCCCAGGGATCAGAGGGAATACTGAAATAGGACCTTTGCAGGCCATAAGCATCTGAATAGATGAGCTGCCTGGGAGACTTTTCATATGTTAAATAATTGGTTTTAATACCACAAAAGTGATTCCTGCTTGATAAACTGTCTTAGGATCTGATGAATGAAATTCAGAGACTTTAAGACTGAGAAATTGAGAAATTTATTCCTCTCAGGTCTCTGAGGTGGTTGAAGAATAGATAGCTAGAGTCTCATAGTTAAATTTTGAGTTGTTTAGGAATCAAGAGGGTTTTCTGGATCTAAGAAGATGTTTTTAAAATTGTGAGGCAAGTTAGTATGAAAGCTGAGTTAGATATTGAACTTTAAACTCATGGAGATGGTTAGATAGTAGAATGTTAAAGTTAGGTGCCAAATACATATGGACTGGACATTGGGATTGTATGCTAAGCCATATAACTCTCATAATTGTGGCCTATTTATTTCTGTTTTTTTTTTTTGTATTGTATTTATTGTTATAAGAGAAAGAACTATTTGTTGGACTGAAAGGGGGAGCAGTTGGGGTGAAAAAGATATACCTTAAACTAAAAAAAAAAAAAAAAAAAAGGGGTAGAGGATGGGGGTTGAAGGGAAAGAGGGTGGAAGGGTGGGACTGGAGGGAGGAGTAGGGAGGGGATTGTGATTGAGATGTAACTTGAAAAAATAAAAAATAAACTACAAAAAAAAATTGAGAAACTGTATGAAGACCAGCCATCCCTAGGGACCCTTACCCAGAGGAAAATACCTTTTAGAGAAACCTTAGGTTACTGTTAAATATTTGTATAAAGTTTTACGTGCTAGGCTTTAGAGTTAGGGTTTAGGTTTAGGATTTAGGAAATTTATAGGCAATTGTTAAGTAATTGTTAAGTTTCAATAAATATATGTATGGTAAATAAAATTTACTGCTACACTACTGTATGACTGACTCATACGTTTCGTGGACACATCCTCAAAAGTATTGAAATCAACTTGTTAAACTGATGTTTGTTGCTCTGTGTTCATAGTAAACAACATGTTGAAAATGCTATATGAAATGGAAATTCCATATATTTTGTCAAATTACAAAATACAAAACATACAGTTGCAACTATTGGATATTGTTTTGAAATATATAAGGGTGGAAATTATGGATAAGAGGATATATAAAAGGAAAATAAAATAATTATGGTATGCATTGGAATGACAGTTAATAATCATAAATGAATATACTATGCTTACTTAGAAAATGTGTTTTCAAACACTGACAGACTCAAAATTCTTTTGTACTTTGCTGTTTAAAAGGTCATGGCTACCCAAGTATAGTGATACATTGCTTTCATCCCAGCACTCAGGAAGCAGACACAATGGGAAGTAAGTTTGAGGCCAGCCAGGTCTAAGTAGTGTGAATCTGTTTCCCAAACAAAACAAAACATGTAACAGCTCTATAAATGACTATTTTAATGTATGCCCTCTATTATAGCTTTTTCTTAAGACTAAATATTAAAACCAAACCAAAACAAGCAATGAAGACTAGTAAACGTGCCATGTGTGACATTGACTATTACCCATTTTAAAATTCAGTTAAAGTCAATTTGAAGATACCAGTGTAACTTACTGAAAACATTTACACCTTATAAACAGAGTAGAGACCCTGGACAATCTATTGAATTAATTATTAATCAAAATAAGTACATGAATTTTTGGAGTGAGATGGGCTGATATTCCCTGGGAGTTGTATAAATAGTGGCAGGTGGGAAGAGGGGATAAGGTCAAAATATATTGAATATTTATGCCAACTTTGAAAGAATAATTTAAAAAATGTAATAAGAAATACATATCTCTGAGTTCAAGGTGAGCCTGGTCTACAAAGTGACTCCAGGGCAGCCAGGACTACACAGAGAAACCTTGCTTTGGAAAAAAAGTAATAATAAAAATAAATAAATATCTCTATCTGTACAAATTTTTATCTTTAAGAATTTGCATTATTATGTCTAATTTCTTACATGCTCAGTAAGTTTAACAGTTTCTCTTTGTCCACTTATTTGAAAGTTCTAATTAGTTCATACCCTGGGCATTTTTTCAATCTTCAACATATTTCTTGCTGAGTTTTGCTAACGGTGGTAATCCTTCCCACCTGGTCTCCATGGTTTTCCTAGAGTGGCCTAAATTGCATGCTTTGAAATTCAGGATGTGTAGGTAGTTTAGGTCCATAATTGTTTTTAATGTGTTGCTTTCTTTAAAAAACACAGTTGGTTACTAAACACAGCAAACAAAACAGAGTTACACTAAGAAAATTAGGGGATTTTGAGAGTTAGTATAAATGGAACTTTGTTAAGTACAAAGTCCCCTTCATTTCTTTTTAATTCAACACATGCTAAATAACATTGTTCAGTAAGGATTTGGGAGAGTTTCTGACAACAGTAACCTGCCAGAATAATGCAAGAATCAAATGTCTTTTCTCTTAATGGACTCATTTCTTTAAAGGTCAGTTTGTGTATGAAGTGAGTTTTCCCTACATCATGGACAGGAAAAGCATGGATATGTTTGACAAGATTGACTGAACTAGTTCCAGGTTGTCTTGCCTCTATATATGAGCTTTGATAATCTTGACCTCAAAGTGAACCAAATCCTGGCTAGATAAGCATATGCTAATCAAGTGCATTCTTATGGAAATCTCTAAGAAATTTTACAAAAGTAATTCTTTGACTAAATGGAAAACAAATCATTCTGAAATTAAATTATAAAGTGTCAGTTTTGTGACTATACATATTCATTTTTTTAATGTGAAAAAGAAAAAAAATCAAGATGTTGTTGATGAGATAGGTGAGAGCAGAATCACTAAATTTTCAAGAATTTCAAATAAGTTTTAAAAATATAAGTTTTCAAAAAAACATCTATGGTATGACATTTACATTGATTAATTTATTCCTCATTTTAACCATGTGTATAAGAATATTTTTGCCAAGTTTTGAGGAGTTTTAATGATTATCTATAGTTATGTTTAATGGATTTGAGTTCATTGAAAATGAATCTATTTTTCTAGAATATTTTCCCTAAAGTCTAAACCCAGATGTATTTTAAAGCACCATTTCTTGCATATGTTTCTAATTCTTCTATAAACGTGGAATAAAGCATACCACAGAAATGGCAGTAGGCAGTCAAAGCCTAGACTCTTTTTCCATAGAAGAACAAAAGTTTTGATAGCCAAATATGAATAAATATGATTCCAACATATTTTTGATAATTGGTTGCACAAAGAATAGAGCTGGTTTCAGTCAGTATGTTCACAGTTTAAACTTGCATTCTACTTATATTTGCAACTGTTTCTCACAATCTTTACTTATGCTGGGAGGAGTAATGCTGTCCACTCTGTAAACACCATTTGTTTTCCAAACATCTTTTTAAAATAATCTGCTTTGTAGCTTATCTGATTGTTTGAACCAGGAATTTACAGAAATACAGAAAACCAAATTAGAATTACATGATCCATCAAGCTTAATATTTAGCTCCTAATTTTAAAAAGGAAATTACTAGAAGCCAAAGCTATATTATATGGATATTTATCATGTACTTGAAGCTAAATTAAACAGTATATATTTTTCATATGTTTACATTATGCTTAGATGATTACCTTAATATTGAGTTCAGATGTATCCTAATAAAGGAATAGAGTTTCCTGTACTGGAACTATACTCATTTCTTTAGCAACTCGATGATCAGCAAGATTGATTTTTACTCTTGTCACATTTCAATTACCCACATAAGCTCCCAAATGTTTCTGTTGGTTGGCTTAACAATTTAAATTACAAATGAATCAGTAATAGTCTGCATACATCTTTTAGTATATAAAGTTCAAATCCTGGCTTGAGGACCCTGGTCCATATATATTATTCAGAAAAGCAGAAGTCAAGACCATTCCTCTAACTCCTACAGACCTCTGCTGTTAGGGTTGGTGGGAGCACTCATCAATGAAAATCTCCAGGTCCAGTCAGCCAGATTTATCCAGAAACACCAGAGATGAGAGAACTAGATAGTGCTCTAGCTGAGAAATGCACTGGCCATTCTATTTTTCCATGGTCCGTTAGGCTAGTTACAGACCTGAGTATGTGATGCAAAATAAAATGGACATTTGAGGCAATTAGCTGAACAATTCTGGTGAAAAGAAAGCTTGTTATAGGGAAAAAAGTAAGTTGGGGGGCACCTTAATTATCCGTATTGAATTTCTATATTGATCACATACACAAGACGATTGCTTGATTTGCCACTTCATTTTGCTTGGGTGGACATGGGCTAAGATAATTGAAAGCAATTAAACAAAAGTGTCTCAGGAACCATAAGTGACATTTGTTATGGAGTCAGGGTAGCTTTATCAGCAAGTATCTCTCAGCCACTAATTTAGCCTGCAGTTAGGAAATTCTCTCAGAAAACCTGCAGAAATGGATATGACACTAGCAGAAAGAAAACACTAGTCAAAAGTTAGACTGCTACCAGAACAATTCAAGAGGAGTGCTGAGGAGAAGAACATATTTTAGGTAACACATTTTTCTCTTCCTAAAGTTTCATAGAGCTGAGAGAGATTGCAGCTAAGCATTGGATTGGATTTCTAAAAAGCATCCTGTTATTTGAGAAAGGGCAGGAAAATTTCTTACTTCACATTTATGAACAAAGTGATAGCTGAAACTGTAGCATCTTTTGAATGAAACAATGCCAGTCATGGCCCTCCTTCATAAAAAGTCTGTGTTAGAAGAGGCAGACACTACACTAGATCTCTATGGTCTTTCCTTAAGGAGAGTGAGATATCACCTCCTATGTATAGAATGTCAGGTAAGAACACAGTCTTGAGAGCACTGGATACCCTGGGGCAGTAACTGAGTGATGAAGAAAGAATAAGTTTGGACTGGAAATAAATTCTGCACTCAAAAGACAATTTTGCCTTAAGGCATCCAAGATGATGATCAGACCATGAAGGACCAGATGAGTATTGTGGAAGAAAGTAAGATCACCAACCTCCCCCTGAAAGGATGGAAGAAAGATTTTACCAATCTATGGCTCATAATATTTCCTTCTAATAAAAATATTACCTGATCACCCATAGTAGCTTCATTTATCCTGAACACTGTATTTTTACTCTTGAATAAAAAAGGACTAATATCACAATGGGAAATAAGTAACAATTGAAGGATAGATACATTACTAAATTATACACATGCTCAATATTCTAATCTACTATTATTTTATTGATTCTCTCATTTTAATTATTTAAAATCCAAAAGAAGATCTGTTTCTTGTTACAAGATTGGATATAAATATATTTTGAAAGACACGTGCCTGCTATTTGAAATGAAATAATTTTGAGAAGATGTGTATTTCTGCCCTCAGGCTTAGAGGTTCCCCTCTATGAATACTTATCTCCTTTGCTTTGGACCTGGAGTGATGTGGTATAGAGCCCCTCTCACTGTCATCATACTTCAGGCAGAATGGCCCAGATCAATAAAACAAATGACAAAACATGAAGTCAATGATGCAGGTGAAAGGGAAAACTTACTGCTTGTTGGTGGAAGAGCATTAGGAAATGTCACTCTCAGGGCAACCTACGAGAACAAAATTCTATGAATGATGTGGCTCAAACAATGACTATAAAGTCAAGGTGCCAGCCAAGTCAGTGTCTGGTGAGAGTTCTCTTCTGACCTATGTCTTTTAGAGCAAAAAGAAAACTCAGGGTTTTCCTGAACTCCTATAAAGGTACGATCCTTTAAAAAGGACTTCAAACTAAAGGCATCTTTTAATTTCAATTATCTCTAAAAGACATCCCTTCCTAATGCCATCACATTAGAGGGACGTGTTTTGGTGGACAGAGTATCCAGCTGTCCCAGGTAATAGTGCAGTATGAAAAAGAAAAGATAAGTATGCAACTATAAAATAATCCTATAGTGACAGAAGTGAGGTTATACCATATCTATCAGCAAAGTTTATGCTGCTACAATAGATACAGAATCAGAAGAAGCATCATCTTGTTTTCAGTAGGGTTGATTGACAGTACTGTTTGTATTTACTGAGCAGAGCACATGTCACTTGCTTTTTACAATTTTCATGCCTCTGCCTGAAACCACAGACCCTCATCTGTTCAGAACTAATCTCATAGGTGGAAGGGTTTGTAGTCAGAGATAAATTATTTTCCTTTTAAAAGTTATTTATTTAAAAATTGATCTGTTACATTTGTATCTCTGATTTAATGTGTTAGTGCCTCTCATCAATCAAATGATAGATTGGTACAAATATACATAAAAGCTCCAGTGGTATTACATTGCTATAAAGATAATTATTACCCTTTAGAATAATTATATCTCACCCTGAATCAACCTAAATTAGGACAGAGGAACCAAGGAGCTTACAATAGGCTTTACATGCTCATTCAACTGTTCAACTGTTGCTCTTCTGAAAGATATGAACCATACTGCAAATCCTCTGAGGCAATACAATTCTCTGTTTTAATGAATTCACTTGCACCCCACTGAGAATTAATTGCTTTGGAAGCAACCCAATGGTCTGGCTTGCTGAGATGCCCACTGGACTTTTTTTTTTCTTTTTAATAAAGAGCTCTAAGGAATTAACTACCTCTCAAAAAGGTAAAACTTTTATTTTAATTGATTCCTTCTACCTTTGGATCTCTCTCTCTCTCTCTCTCTCTCTCTCTCTCTCTCTCTTTCTCTCTCTCTCTCCACACACACACACACACACACACACACACACACACACAAACACATACACACACAACCACCTCCACTGCAGATATTATTTTAAAATATATATACCCATAAGCAAAAGTGGATTGTAAACATGTAGGTCAACTTTATCCTGGTTTTCCTTATGAGGAACATCCATAACAAAATACTTCTCAGTTTTGCTATATTTGATTTTTAGCTGTTGAATGTGGGTAGAAATAACTAACACTAAAGGCCTTTGTAAAGCCATATGGAAACATAAACCCATAGATGGTTGCTAAAATATATACACATATGAAAGGAATTTAAGTGCAGTCACCTTATAATGGAGGAGATAACATACCAATAGACAGTGAAAGGAATTTAAGTGCAGTCACCTTATAATGGAGGAGATAACATACCAATAGACAGCTTATGCTACTAACACCTCTAGTGATAGGAATGCATTACATTTTGTTGACTCTTTGTCCTAAGGTTTTCTACCGATTTCCCCAAATGTCACACGTTATTATCAAGGCTATTGGTTATTCTTTATCACCTAATGTAAGGCCCTATTGCTGAAGGGCCTTACTTATGCTATGGACATGGAGAAATCCTACTGGTGCTGAAGTAGACTTATTACTGCTGACTAGATTCAGTTGTACTACAAAGAATTTTGCACACTATCAGAAAAACAGTATTCATCACTATCACTCAGTTACAAAACTATGACATGCCTACAAGATATGATGGTGCAATAGTGGCACAAATGTTAAAGAAGTAATCAACCAGTTTTAATTAAATGGAACTTAGATATGACACTGATCAACAACCTAAGACTGGATGAGTCATGGTCTCTAGAAAAACCCACCACTATTATTATTCTACTAAAGAACCATAACAATATAATGACTTCTGATGGTATGCTGCTATCATGATATATTGCATCAATCAAAGGTCATCAGAAAAGCTTCCTCTTGCTTAGAAGATGGTAATTAAATCCAGGCCCATAAATGGACAATGTGCAAAGAGTGACTTTATACACTCATCTCTAAGTTCTGCCCTCCTCAAGGCTCGGTGATCTATATGGAAGAGGAAATAGAAAGACTGTAAGAACCAAAGATGGTAGATGACTCCAAAAAATCAGGATCATTTTCAAACATGCCTGATATGCATATTGAAATCTAGACACTGTGGCAGCATACACAAGCCCTTAACAGGTTCAAAACGGAGAAAATTCAAGATCTAAAAGTAGAAGTAGACACAAGTTCTCACCTCTAAACAAGAATCTATTTACAATTAATAACTTCTAACAAAAAGAAAAAATAGTTTTAACCAACTCAGTGATACTATTATATCCAATCTATACTCTGAGCAGGCCACACGCCTAGGAGTAGTTGGCTAGCACAAAATTGACTCTATGGGTCCTTTTCTTTGCGTATACTTTTTCTTTATTTTTTTCCTTTCTCTTTTTAATTTTTTTCTTGTTTGTTTTTGAAAATTATAAAAGAATGTGTATAACTTTGTTGGGAGTTTTCCTAGTCATGCAAGCATGTCACTTTGTTAGCTACTATGACAGTCTATCACAGATATTCTCTAAGCTACTCAGTAATCAAGTTGCTAAGAGACAAGCAACATTTGTTTATCTAAATACAAGAGACGGATAGGGCATCTTCAAAAACCCCAAGAGATCTGCAGAATATGGCATTCAAAGATGTTATCTTAAATTAAGATTTTTTTTGATATCAAGACATATCAGCTCCTGACAGCACCCTCTATTCTACTCCAAGTAGAAGATAAGCATCGAAGAATCTCCAGTGTGAGATGGTTGAATTAGTGGCAAGCCTATCTCTTGGCATGAAAAACTACTTGCTTCAACTGCAGACAGACTGCTGTCCAAAAAGGACAAAATTGGTAGCAGGGAAGTCGACAGCCTAGCTCTGCCAAGACAGGGTAGGTAAGTCCTTCATAATTCCTGCTCTACAGTCAATGTCTGTCAGAGAAACAGGACCAAAAGGCTGAAGACTGATGCTGGAATGTGTGGAGAGAAAAGGGAGACTGTCCAGGTAGTCACTGGTTTGTCATTTCTTAGTATTGAAAACTGCAGGCCCTGCACTTCCTATATAATCAGATATATTTATCCCTCTCAGGTCTCTGAGGTGGTTGAAGAATAGACAGCTAGAGTCTCATAGTTAAATTTTGAGTTGTTTAGGAATCAAGAGGGCATTCTAGATCTAAGAAGATGGTTATAATAGTGATGCAAGTTAGTATGAAAGCTAAGTCGGTTATAGAACTTTAAATTCATGGAGATGGTTAGATGGTAGAATGTTAAAGTCAGGGGCCAAATATGTATGAACTGGACATTGGAAAGGTATACTGGGCCATTTAACACTCATAAATGTGGTATATTTATTTCTGTTGTTTTGTATAGTATTTACTGTTATTAGAGAAGGAACCATTTGTTGGACTGAAAGGGGAAGCTGTTGGGGGGAAGAGGGTGGAAGGGTGGGACAGGAAGGGGGAATTGGGAAGGGTTTGTGACTGAGATGTAACTTGAAGAAAAAAAAATAAAGTATTTAATAAAAAAAAGTTTTGTTGGGTAGGGAGATTGGGAGTATCTGTGAAAAGTTAAGGAGTTGAAAGAATATGATCAAAATGTGTTGTTAAAAATTAATAAAAATATATAAATTAATTATATATTACAAGAACTATCTATTACAAGACTATATTTTGTTATACTTGCTTGTATACAATTAAGTGTACTCCTTTGTTTCTAAAATCAATTTTACTCATCTACTAGTTAAGTAGATGATTGTTCATTACCAATTATATATCAATATTTCACCCAAATTAGAAACTATAATAAAAGTCTGCTCCCAGACAATAATGTATAGAAAAAAAAAAAGCTAACAACTTCAGGTGACTCAGCTCGCCTATCATGACATAGGTAAGAATATATATTAGAAAATTATCTACATATTAATTTTTAAGTTTTTATTATTGTCTACATTGCTTAAATCATTTAAATACCTAGGCAGACAAGATAGATATCATTACTGAACCAAAGCTAACATATATTAGGTTCAAATAAAAACAGTAATAAATTAATGACACTTAGAGAAAAAAATAACTTTACATCATGTCCTCCACAGTTCATCATGATTGCATATTCACTTTCCTTCCCAAACAGAAAAAAAGAGGAATGTAATGACTTGCCAAAGTAATTTTGAATTGAAAATCAAATTAGTTTATCATATGTTATGTTTTTCTTATAAAATTATAAGATAAATATATACATAACCATTTCACCAAGACCTTTTTGAAGATGCCAAAGACCTAATGTACAGTTAGTGGATCTTTTATAAAGAGTGGGAATGATATACTTTACAAATATCTATCTCCAGCTATGTCACAGTAACAGGAATCATATTTACCATATATGAAATAAAAAAGCAAAATTAAACAACAACACAACTAAAAATTATGTAAAATAGATTTTTGTAGGGTTTTGGGCAAAAAAATATACTAATCCTGCCAAAAAATCTCTTGTTGTTGTCTGGAGAGGAGAGTTCCAATTTTGTGATGTGGGTACATATTTAAGCACAGCAGACATATACTGAAGAAATTGATATGGAATGTGAAGATTCCTAGGTGGCTAGACAAGTAACATATCTTAATAACCTAGATAATCAGATGATAGAAAACTCTGAATAGGTCTCTTTCTAGAACTAGAAAAAAAGAACAAACTGCTGTATTAAATTCTGTTCCATGGTTCTGCCTTTCAAAAGTATACAAAAGTAATGAAAAACAGAAACTAATATTTATGTAGCATTTTTTACTTAAAAAATCTCATAGATATTTTATAGAACACAAACTGTTGATGTCCATGCAAAATGGACTTTTAAAAACTAGTAAATTCTATTGCTATTTTTCCCGTCTTCCCACCAGAACTTGACTTGATGGTAAGACCTTATTGCTGGTGACTTGCCATACCTTGGTCTTGGAAAATGGAAAAATCCTGTTGGTGTTAACTGGAAAGCTCCTCTCTGCTGACTAGCTTTCATAGTATAAGAAGATGTTATATAGACTTTGTGGGAAGAAAAGTCTTATTCAGCTTTGAATCCTAGATGTTACAATAATGACTGATATAGAAAAGATGTCAGTGAGTGTCACTGTGACATGAATGCTGTGGGAGAACCAATAACATTCTTCTTTTTAAGGCCAACTTCACATAGAAACAAGGGTTTCTTTTGTGTAAACCTAGCCAGTAGTAACTCATACTGAGGAGCTCATACGCCCTGGGTTTGAATCTGGTACTATAATATTACTAAGTGGACATAGTATGAAACTGCCTTTTCAATTCATATTTATTCATAAATTCTGTATCCATATATTTGTGCAGTTCTCACAGAGTTTCCTTGTGCACTTGACAGTGGTTAAAGCAGAATCTCACAACTGCTTAAAGTGCTGACAATAACAATATGCAGATTTCATTAAAAATTATAACTTTTATTGTGTGTAAAATCCTTTTATATTTTAAACATAAAACAGTGATATCGAGGAAGTATTTCTAAAAATTCATGAAATAAAAGCAATATTGAGAATGTTCAAAGAGATCTCAATGCCTAATACTCAAACAATCATAATTTAGTTTGAAAATGAGTTAAAAATACAAATAGTTAATTAAATAATAAACATGACAAACAAATGAGCATTGTATATTGAACATCCTTAGGAAATTGCAATTTTTAACTAAAATGAGATGCTTTGAAATAGCTAGTAGAACAGCTTAATCAAAGAACAGTCTATACACCAAATACTTGTCAGAGTTCAGAAAACCTGGAACTCTTCCAAATTGCAGATGACAATGTATAATGATGCAGCAATTCTGCCAAACAACTCTACAGTTTCTTAAGGTATGAATGTACTGTTAGTCTATGACTCAAAACTGCCCTTGTAGGCATTTATCCTACAGAAATGAAGACATGAAACTTGTGAGCAGTTTTCTTGATGAGTGGTTGATTTATGTATAATAGCTCCAAGGTACCAAAAAAAAAAAAAGTTCTTCAGAAAGTAAATTTTAAACTGTGGTAGAGCCAGTTATTTATATTTGTTCTATTACACTACTTTTTTCCACATATACTTTTAAAATATTATTAAAAAGGATGTAATAGCCTTGCTTTACTAAGGGTCATGTAAATAGAGCCTCAGGTGAGACCCCACCAAAAGACATCCAACACTTCAGAGCCTGCCTTGGTTCCCCATCAGCATCCACTCACTTAATCTCCATATCCCAGTTCACAATTCTGGCAGAATCTCTTGCTTTATCAGAGGCCTTGTCAAAATCCAGAACCCCAGAATCCCTCTGCTTTATCAGAGGCAAGAGGCCTCCATACTGGTACATGGAACGCTGCAGTACACACAGGTATTCAAAATCACAGAGTCCCTCAGAACCCCAGAAAACCATGTTTTACCAGAGGACATATTGATATCTGGAATTCCAGATATGACAGCAGCTTCCAGAACCCCTGCACACAACTCCTGCACCTAAAACCCCAAAGGTCATACAGGCTGCCCAATGATCAACAGAGATACCCTTCTGAAGCTGGGGATTTTCCAGTCACCAGAAGCACAGAACCATAAGCCGTTCAGGAGAGAAGATAAGAAGCAGGAAAAATCATCTATCCAATAAAGATGAACCCAGAAATCAGCACCTAAACCTATAATTATTCCAAATACAGATGCTTAGAAGCCAGTATAAGAAAACAATAAAAAATAGGACAATATGGTTCATCCAGAACCCAGCTATCCTACTACAGCAAGCCCTGGATATTCCAATACAGCTGAAACACAAGAAAATGACCTTACAACCAATTGTATCATGATGATAGAAGCCTTAAAGAGGAAATGATTAATTCCTTAAAGAAATCCAGGAAAATAAAAAACAAATGAGAAAAATGAATAAGCCAAGATAATACATAAAAAATGTCAGGAAATGGATAAAACTGTTAAAAACCTGTAAGTGGAAATACAAGCAATAAATAAAACACAAACTGAGAAAATCCTGGAGACAGAAAATTTAAGTAACCATCATGAACAGAATAGAAGAGATGGAAGAAAAGAATCTCAGGTGTTAAAGACATGATAGAAAAAACTGATACATGGGTCAAAGAAAACATTAAATCCAAAAATCCCTGACACATAACATGCAGGAATCTGCAACACCATGAAAAGACTAAACCTAAGAATAATAAAAATGAGGAAGGAGAAGAAAAAGGGGAGGAGGAAAAAGAAGAAGAGGAAAAAGAAATATCCAAGCTCAAAAACTAAGAAAATATTTTGGACAAAATCATAGAAGTTTCTTAACTTTAAGAAAACATGTCTATAAAGGTACAAGGAGCTGAACCAGAAAAGAAAGTCCCTGCTATATAATAATCAAACCTCTAAACATACAGAACAAAGAAAAAATATTAAATGCAGCAAGAGCAATAGGCCAAGTAAAATATAAGGGCAGACCCATCAGAATTACACCTGAATTCCTAATAGAGAATCAAAAATCAGAAGGGCCTGGATGGATAACTTGCAGACTCTAAAAGACCACAGATAGCAGCATGGATTGCTATGCCCAGCAAAACTTTGAATAGCCATAGATGGAGAAAAGAAGGTATTCCATGAAAAAAAAATCAATTTAAACACTATTCATCTACAAATTCACCCCTAGAAAATTCCATCCCAAGAAGGCTTACTTTACCAATGAAAACACAGAAAATAAATAATCCCATACCACTAAAACTTAAGAAGGGAAGCACACACACAAACAATACCACCACAACCAAAATAACATAAATTAACAAATCATTGGTCATTAATATCTCCCAATGTCAATGAACTCAATTCCAAAATAAAAAAACACAGTTTAAAAGAATGGATGTGAAAACAGGATTCATTCTTCTTCTGCATACAGGAAACATACCCCAACATCAAACATAGATAGATATTACTTCAGAGTAAAGAGTTGGAAAAGATTTTCCAAGCAAATGGACTTAAGAAGCAAACTTGTGTAGCCATTCTAATATCTAACAAAATAGCCTTCCAACCAAAATGGATCAAAAGACATGGGGAAGTACATTTCATACTCTTCAAAGGAAAAATCCACTGTGATAAGATGATGCCTCTCAATTTTGGACATCTATGCTCCAAATGAGAGAACATACATATTTGTAAAAGAAAATTACTAAAGCTTAAATCAAACATTTTACCCAGAACACTAATAATGGGAGACTTCCACATTCCACTCAACCAATGGACAGGTAGGTCATCCAGACAATAACTAAACAGAGAAATAATTGAGCTAACATATATTATGACTCAAACAGACCTAACAAATATCTACAGAACATTTCACCCAAAAACAAAAGAATATACTTTTTTCTCAGCATCTTACAGAACTTTCTTCAAACTTGAATACATACTTGGTCACAAAGAAAGTCTCAACAGTTACAAGAAAATTGCACTAACCCCCTGTATCATATCAGACCACATAGACTAAAGCTGGATTTCTGTAACAAATATAACAGAAAGCCTAAAAACCTCATAGAAACTGAATATCTCTCTACTGAAAGACTGCTGGGTCAAGGCAGAAATAAAATAATTAAAGACTTGTAAGAATTAAGTGAAAATGACACATAGCATACCAAAGCTTATGGGGCACGATGAAAGTGGTGCTAACAGGAAATTTCATCATACTATGTACCTTCAGAAGTAATTGGAGAGATCTTGAACTAGCTACCTATCAGCACACCTGAAAGCTCTATAACAAAAAGAAGAAAACACACCAAAGATGGAGGAAATAATCAAACTTAGGGCTTGAATCAATAAAATATAAAGAAAGAGAAGCATCCAAAGAATTGATGAAACAAGTTCGTCCTTTCAGAAAATCAATAAGCTAGACAAACCCTTAGCCAAACTAACTAAAAGGCAGAGAGAGAATATTCAGATTAACAAAATCAAAAAAGAATAACTAAAAAGGGGGACATAAAAAAGCATTGAGGAAATCCAAAGAACCATTAGGTCATACATTAAAAATCTATACTCCACAAAATTAAAAATCTTAAAGAAATGGAAAATTTTCTTGATAGATATCACTTACCCAAGTTAAATCAAATTCAGATAAACAGTTTACATAGACTTATAATGCCTAAGAAAATAAAAGCAGTCATTAAATTTCTGACCACCACATCACCAAAGAAAAAAAAAAAAACCAAAAAAACCTGAGCTTGGCTGTTTCAGTGCAGAATGATACCAGACATTTAAAAAACAGCTAATACCAATATACCTCAAATTATTCCACAAAATGCATACATAAGGAACAGTGTCAAATTCATTTTATGAGGCCATGGTGACTTTTATATACAAGCAACACAAAGACCCCACAAAGAGAGAATTACAGACCAAATTTTCTCATGAACATTGATGCAAAAGTACTCCATAAAATATAAACCCAGTCCAAGAACACATGAAAAAGGCCATCCACCATAATCAAGTATGCTTCATCCTGAAGATACAAGGATGACTCAACATATCAAAATCCATCAAAATCATCCACCATATTAACCAACTGAAAGAGGCAAAGTGGAGGAAAGGGCTGAACAATACTAGAGGTATTTAAAACAATATGAAAACCTACTGTTGTTGCAGGATGTATGATCACATGGTGAACCCTGAGGTTGTGAACTGGAAAAAAAATCTGTTCCTAACTTTGGTATGATCCTAGAGCTTTTTGTTTACTATAAACAAGGACTTGTGGCATGGCTCAGCTCTAGCACACACCTTTAATCAAAGAGCTAACTAAAGTCAACCATAGGTCAAGAGGCAGAGCAAGTAACTAGCCCACAGGGAGTAAACAAAAGTAAACATGAAGGAAGGACATTGAGGAGGAGAGTATTTAAGACAGCATGGAGAGGAGGAACTGCTTTTTCTTCTGGGATGTCCTTGGAGTAGGGAGTTCAGCTGGGTAAGCTTTCTCTGCCTTTCAGGGCTAGCAGGTTTTCATCACAGCATTTGGCTCCTGAGTCTTCATTGGTAAATTCAAATGACTTTACATAAAAAACAACATACTATATCATTATTTCATGAACATTCTTAACAAACAATTATATACCATTTTATCAACATAAGCATAACAAGAAGAACACCAACAGGCACACCAAAGTGGATTGGAGAAAGCCCATGATGCCTCAACCTACACAAAGAACTACAGGTAACAAAAGAATGCTAAAGCCAGGAAAAATAGTCTTCCTCGGGGACGAATGCTCAAATTTGTTATGCAATACCAAATGGTCTGTCTTGACTACATACACATAAATAACCTCATGGACACCAATCTGTTTATATTTAGAGATATATGTGTATGTACATATACATCTGCACATATAATAACAATGAAAAGAAAAGGTCATAAATTTGAAATAGAGTCAAGAGAGTCTGGAGGGAAGAAAGGGAAGGGAGAAATGTAATTATACAAAACTTAAGTCCAAGTGGGTCAAAGACCTTAACATAAGGCCTAGCATACTAAATCTATTGGAATAGAAAGTTGGGAAAACCCTTGAACTCATTGACACAGGTGACAACATCCTGAACAAAACACCAACAGCTCAGGATGTAAGACCAACAATCAATAAACAAGACCTCATGAGACTGAAAAGCTTCGGTAAGGCAAAAGACACTGTCATTTGAAAAAACAGCAACCTACACATTGGGAAAAAACTTCACCAACCCCACATCTGATAGAGGGCAAATATCTAAAATTTACAAAGAACTCAAGAAATTAAATGTTAAGAAACTGAATAATCCAATCAAAAAATGGGAAAGAGAGCTAAACACAGAATTCACAAAGGAGGAATTCCTAAAGGCTGAGAGACACTTGAAGAAATGCTCAGCATCCTTAATCATCAGAGAAATGCAACTCAAGATGACTCTGAGATTCCATCTCACACGTGTCGTAATGGCTAAGATCAAAAGCTCAAATGACAGCACATGCTGGCAAGGTTGTGGAGAAAGGAGAACAGTCCTCCATTGCTGGTGGGAGTGCAGGCTTGTGCAACCCCTATGAAGGTCAGTATGGCGATATCTTAGAAAATTTGGAATAGCACTTCCTCAGGACCCAGCCATACCACTTCTGGGTATACATACAAATGATTCCTCACCAAATCACAAGGAAGTTTCCTCATCAATGTTCATAGCAACCTTATTTGTAATAGCTAGAAACTGGAAATAACCCAGATGTCCCTCAACCAAGGAATGGATTAAAAAACTGTGGTACATCTGCACAATGGAATACTACTCATCCATCAGAAACAATGAAATCATACAATTTGCAGCCAAATGGATGGAACTAGTGACTCTCATCCTGAGTGAGCTAACCCAGACTCAGAAGGATGCACATGACATCTATTCACTCATAATTGGGTTTAAGCTATATAGTACAGGATAACTATACTACAACCAATGCACCAATGGGAACAGGAACATAGACTTTGTTTCCTATCAATTAGACACTTTGTCCTAGTGCTGCCTTTTAGGCCCCCCAGTGTATGATGAGGCTCTTGGGCCTCATATGACTGCTGAAATAAGGTGGTGCACTGTTATGTAGGGACATGCCACTCCAGGGGAGTGGGATGGAAAGGATAGGGGATAGAGGATGGGAGGGCAGAACTGGGAGGGATGAAAGAGGACACTGAAATGGAGATGTAACCTGAAGTAATAAATAAATATTAAAAAAATAAAATAAATCAAAGGAAAATACTTATATAGAAGGCATATTGTTTAATTATAGTTATTCTGAATGGAAATAATCCTCATCCCAGAAACCATAGACTGGAAAATAAGAAGTCTTAAAAAAAAAAAAAAAACTAAAATATCCCCTGCTGTTTGATTTTACCAATAAAGACTCAAGTGCCAGATGCTGTGTTTCTGAAAGGCCTGCTAGCTCAGAGAGGCAGAGAAAGCACCCAGCTGATCTTTCTATTTAGCTGAAAACCCAGAGGAAAAAGCCCAGAGCTACAAAGCTCCGAAGAATCTAGAGAAAGAAGTGTAGAAGGAGAAAACACCTAAGGAGATAACTCAAAGGAAGAACTCTCAACTCCTTCTCAATACTTGCTCTGCCTGTTGACCTAGGTTTAACTTTATTTAATCCTGTGTACAGAAAAATGTTGCAGTAAAGTTGTGTGCTAGGGCTGAGCCACACCAGAAAGCTCTAGGATTAAAGGTTGAGTCATCCCAATTAGAAAGAGATTTTTCAGTTCACACACTCCAGGTTCACAATGGGATCAAATATTCTTCAACACTCAGTGACATTGTTTTCAGTGCTTGGCTAGGGCAGGTCTATGCCATCCCTCAAAGAGGCATTTTCCATAATTCAAAGTTTCATGCCAGAACTTGAGGATGAGACTCTTCTGTTGAAGCTACCTCACATAATTTGGTGACAAAACTTGGAGAAACCAAGCAGGCAGTGGTCTAAAGGGTCCTTCCTCTTAGCTAACTCTCATAGTGTCAGAATATGCTATCAGGATTCCAAGGGAAAAAGAAAGAAGCCTATCCAGATGAAAATTCTGTGAATTACAATGAAATACCTAGGTGTACCATAGTGGCACTAGTAGCTTGGGGGTAATTAGGAGTTTTGTGATGGGACTAAAGAACCATTGAACAGAAGAGAACTCATGCCAGGTATTGTAAACTTTGCCAAGAACCTGTGGCTAGAGAGGTCATAGACACTAGCAAAAGGCCTACTTCTACCATTTTTTCCAAGTTGATGCAGTATCCAACGCTTTTCTAAATATTTATTCAAATAAGCATAGTTTAGGAACACTTCCACCCTCCTTCATTGAAGAAGCTTGTTTTCATAGTAGATAAGCATTTAGACCTATACCTAGTGAAAGTGCAGAGGGTATATTAATATGGGATGCCCACTTCCAATAAGTAAATCTATATATAACACACAGTGCTCCATTAGCTTAGAGGAAGTGGATTTGGAGAAAGAGCCTAAGAACTGGCACTGCTATGAAATAGTATCTTCTGCATGCAAAGGGGATGTTGTACTTATAAACTCTTAAAGGTATGGCTGCCTTTACAAGATTTGCATAAGGTCACATCATTCAGCATCCCCGCCTGGATGTGTGAAGGACTAAGAAGTTCCATCTCTATTTGAGGAGTTACAGGCAATCAGTGGTTGCTGAGACAAGGAGTCAGTTGGTGTCAGGAGTAAGCATGACTCACTATACTGGAATATTTTGAGTAGAACCTGTCCACCTTTGATTCTCGTTTGGGAAGGTAAAACCTATTTGTTCAGAGAGAGATGTAAGTGTTGCTTGATAGCTTGATGCAGGTGGCCATCTGAGATTGTTAGCTGCATTGTTTGTGCAAGGATATTTGTTCATAATATACACAAGTAAACAAGCTGTGCTGCCTAGTGCATTACTAGACAGGGGAATATACATAAACCAAACCTAATGCAGTCCCAGGTTAAAATTTATTCCCAGTATTTACCTGCCTCATATATGCATATGCATGCCCTCCCTGGAACCTTAAACCTTTTAACCATAATGACCATGTGTTTTCTTTCATGATATTTTATTAAAATCTTAAATAAATCTACTTCAATATACAACTTTTCTCTCTGGCTTTAGGTTTCCTCATTAAGAATGAGTACTTCCAGGTCTATTCATTTATCTATGAATTTCATACTTATTCATTTATCTATGAATTTCATACTAAGTAATATTAATTTGTGTATATGAACCATATTTTTATAATTCTTTCTTCAGTTGATGGACATCTAGGTTATTTTCATTATGTTGTCTGTTGTTTTATATCAATCATTCTGATTAGGGTAAGATAAAATCTCAGTGTAGTTTCAATTTGCAATTCTCTGGTGAATAAGAAGGTGAATATTTAAAAAATATTCTTCTGCCAATTATTTAATTTTTGATATTTCTTAGTTCAGTTTCATGTTCCAATTTTTTATTTTTAGGTGGTATATGTGTGTATGTGTGTGTGTGTCTTACTTTGTATATTCTAGATACTAACATTTCCTCTGCCAATAGGTGTTAGAGATTTTTTGTAATTTTGCAAACTGTTTTATCTTAAATGATATGATGTTGTCCTTTGATTTGTAGAATTTTTTTAGTATCTTGATGTACCATTTCTCAAGTCTAGGTTGTAATACCTTTAGTACCACGGTCCTGTTCAGAAAGCCCTTTTCCTGTGCCTAAAATCACAAAAGCATGCCATGTTTTTTTTTTCCTCCACTATGAGATACTAAGTATCAGGCATTATGTTGAAATTTTGATCCACTTGGAGATTTGTGCTGGAAAATAGAAAATGATGAAGTTTCATTCCTCTTGTCAAGCTATCTACTTTGACCAGAATGACCTGTTGGAGATTTTCTTTTTTTCCACTGGGTTGCCTTCTTTGGATAGATGTATGACTATGGCCTTACAGGTGAGACAAAATTATATTTTATTGATTAATGTGTTTGGCCCCACAGCCAAGAGTATATAAACAGCACAAATTGATCTGTGTGTATGTACATGTGGTGCATGTGTGTTTGTTTCTGTGTGTGCATGTGAGTGTGTGTGTGTGGGTGCAAACGTGTACACATGCACACATTTGTGTGTGTGTGTGTGTGTGTGTGTGTGTGTGTGTGTGTTTCTAAACTCACATGGAATTGGCAGAGTAGGAAGCAGGAGTAGGTCTTGGAATAGTTTCAGGAGGATTGAAAGTGATCAATAGGTTTTAAATGGAATTCTTAAGTAATTAGTAAGATAATTAGCATAAAAAGTTTATAAATACATATGTAAGTATATAATTTTCCTTTACAAATGTTATTGCCTTTTGGAAACATCACTCTATGATGCTAGATATGAAAGGCATGATCACTCACTGCCTATGAGAGGATGTTTGGATGGAGAGAGTAAGAAGTTCATTTAATAGTCATCCTTTATTTCTTTTTTAAAAACAAAGAAATACTTAATCTTTTGCAATAACAGATGTAAATTCCTGCTTTCTGACTTTGAAAAACATAAATATTTGCAATATTTAGTTCTACAAGCAAAGGTAATAGACAGATACCTTCATCTTCACTTAATACAAAACACATCTTCATCCATAAAATCAAAGCAGTCTCCATCTACATCATTACTGCCCTACTAAAAGGCATTTACTTCTATGAAGATAGAAATGTTTAGAGACAATGAACTAAAGATTTAAGAAAAATTTGTTTATTTTTATGCCTTTTTTAAATGAACTTATCCAAACATAATTATCTTTATACTTTTTTTAACATTTATTTATTACTTCAGATTACATCTCCATCACAGTGTCCTCTTTCCACCCCTCCCAGTCCCATCCTCCAACCCTATACCCACTATCCCTTCCATCACACTCCTCTGGAGTGGAGTGTCTCTACATATCAGTCAACTGCCCCAGTTCAGCAGTCATAAGATGGCCAAGAGCCTCCTCATACACTGGGGGCCTACAAGGCAGCACCACTAGGGCAAAGGGTTTCATTGACAGGTAACAAATTCTATGTTCGTATTCCCTTTGGTTGTATTATAGTTATTCTGTACTATAAGGCTAAAATCCAATTATAAGTGAATAAATGCCATGTGCATCCTTCTGAGTCTGGGTTAGCTCACTCAGGATGAGCTTCTCTAGTTCCATCCATTTGGCTACAAATTGAAGATTTCATTGTTTCTTATGGATGAGTAGTACTCCATTGTAAATATAATTATTAATGAAATAATAATAAAAAAATAGCTATAAACTGGAAACAACCCAGATCCCCCTCAACCGAAGAATGTATTATAAAACTGTGGTACATCTACACAATGGAATACTACTCAGCAATCAGAAACAACAAAATCATGCAATTTGCAGCCAAATGGATGGAACTAGAGAAGCTCATCCTGAGTGAGCTAACCCAGACTCAAAAGGATGCACATGGCATCTATTCACTTATATTCGAATTTTAGCCATATAGTACAGGATAACTATACTACAACTAGTGCACCAAAGGGAACATGAACATAGACTTTTTTCCTGTCAATGAGACACTTTTCCCTAGTGGTGCTGCCTTGTAGGCTCCCAGTGTATGAGAGGCTATTGGCCCTCATATGACTGCTGAACTGGGGCGGGGAACTGTTATGTAGGGACATTCCACTCCAGAGGAGTGTGATGGAAGTGATAGAGTGTAGAGGGTGTGAAGGCAGGACAGGGAGGGGTGGATAGAGAACACTGTGATGGAGATGTAACCTGAAGTAATAAATAAATAAATTTTTAAAAATTTAAAAAAGAATTATAAAAAAAAATTTAAAAATAATATAATAAAAATGATCATTTTATATTATGTTTGGCAAGACTTGTATCTGTGTGTGTGTATCCTAAAATATATATTATACCAAATGTATACATTTATATAATACACACTATTTATAAATTAAATCAAGTATTAAGGCATTCCAGCCAGTAACAGCAGGAAAGAGGACGCACACCATGGGCTAGAAAAAAGAACCTCATTCCACATGGCCAGGAACATTGGCATATCATGGAGAATGGCAGTCCAAATGGACATCAATGGGACCAGAGTCCAAAGAAGACAAGTAACCCAAATGATCCAGCCTCTTAGACTGTCTCAATAGCTATTTCCTCAAAAGTCTGCATCCAGAACAACTTCAAATAGCTTGCTGAGATGGCCCAGCCTCAAAGACGGTTCCAGACAGGACTTCAATAAAGCCCTGAACTTTCTTACCAAGTCCAGCTTCAAACTACAAATTGCTCAGAACATTCAAATTGCTGAACACATAGAGACTGGACAACAAATGTTACAATTTACTTGCTTAACTATTTTTTCTTCCCATTTTACTTGGGTCCCTAAACAAGTTTTCTGCATCCCAATTCATCAGGAAGTTTTAAGAGAGCGACGTCCCATTCCCAAAAAGTGGGGTGGATGATTCTTTGGTTTTTTGATGGGTTACAGATGTTGTTTAGGGGGAATTGTTATACAAATTGTTATATAGTCTTGTTAAGCAAGGTATAGAAAGTTAGACTTGGAGATCTTCTATTTTTCTTTTCTCTATCCTTTCTCTCCTATATAGGGGGAATATATAAGAGGAAATCTCAATACTGAAAATCTATGCCCCAAATACAAAGACACCTACTTTTGTAAAAGAAACACTTCTAAAACTTAAATCGCACGTCGATCACAACACATTAGTAGTGGGAGACTTCAACACCCCACTCACAACAATGGACAGATGATCAAGACTGAGGCCAAACAGAGAAATATTGAGTATAACAGAGATCATGAAACAAATGGACCTAACAGATATCTACAGAACGTTTCACCCAAACACAAAGGAATACACCTTTTTCTCAGCACCCCACAGAACCTTCTCCAAAATCGACCACATATTTGGACACAAAGATAGTCTCAATAGATACAAGAAAATTGAAATAACAGCTTGTATCTTATCAGACCACCACGGAATAAAGCTGGTCTTCAACAGCAAAAGAATCAACAGAAAGCTTACACACACATGGAAATTCAACAGCTCCTTACTGGATGACCACTGGGTCAGGGAAGAAATAAAGAAGGAAATCAAAGACTTCTTAAAATCCAACGAAAAGGAAGACACAACATACCCAAACCTATGGGATACAATGAAAGCTGTGCTACGAGGAAAGTTCATAGCACTAAGTGCTTTCAAAAAGAAAATTGTGACAGCTCATATTAGTGAATTAACAGCTAAGCTGGGTAAATTGGAAAAAAAAGAAGCAAACACTCGCAAGAGGAGCAGAAGGCAGGAAATCATCAAACTTAGGACTGAAATCAACAACTTAGAATCAAAAGGGGAAAGATTTACACGAAGAGAAACCAGAGTATACAACTTAGAATCAAAAAGAACTATACAAAGAATCAATGAAACCAAGAGTTGGTTCTTCGAGAAAATCAACAAAATAGACAGACCCCTAGCCAAATTAACTAAAAGGCAAAGGGAAAGAACCCAAATCAACAAAATCAGAAATGAAAAGGGAGAAATAACAACAGACATTGAGGAGATCCAGAAAATATTAGGGCATTACTTTAAAAATCTATATTCCACTAAATTTGAAACCCTAAGCAAAATGGACAATTTCCTCGATAAATTCCACCTACCAAAACTAAATCAAAATCAGATTAACAGCTTAAACAGCTCCATAACCCCTAAGGAAATAGAAACAGTCATTAATAATCTCCCAACCAAAAAAAGCCCAGGGCCAGATGGCTTTAGCACGGAATTCTACCAGACCTTCAAAGAGGAAATAACACCATTACTCTTCAAACTCTTCTACCACATAGAGGCAGAAAGAACATTGCCAAACTCATTCTATGAGGCCACTGTCATTCTGACTCCTAAACCACACAAAGACCCAACAAAGAAAGAGAACTTCAGACCAATCTCCCTCATGAACATAGATGCAAAAATACTTAATAAAATACTAGCAAACTGAATTGAAGAACACATCAAAAATATCATACATCACAATCAAGTAGGCTTCATCCCAGGAATGCAGGGATGGTTCAATATACGAAAGTCTATCAATGTAATTCACCATATAAACAAAATGAAAGAACAAAAACCACATGATAATCTCGCTAGATGCAGAAAAAGCATTTGACAAAATCCAACACCCCTTCATGCTAAAAGTTCTGGAGAGAATGGGCATACAAGGACCATACCTAGAAATAATAAAGGCAATATACAGCAAGCCAGGGGCCAACATCAAATTAAATGGAGAGAAGCTTGAAGGATTTCCTCTGAACTCAGGGACAAGACAAGGATGACCACTTTCACCATATCTCTTCAATATAGTACTTGAAGTCCTTGCTAGAGCAATAAGACAACTAAAGGAGATCAAAGGGATAAATATTGGAAATGAAGAAGTCAAATTATCCCTATTCGCAGATGATATGCTAGTATACATAAGCAACCCCAAAAACTCCACCAAAGAAATCTTACAGCTGATAAACAACTTCAGCAAGGTGGCTGGATACAAAATTAACTCAAAAAAAAAAAATCAGAAGCCCTTCTTTATACAACAAACAAATATTCCGAGAAAGAAATAAGGGAAACAACCCCCTTCACAATAACCACAAACAATATAAAATACCTGGGGATAACTCTAACCAAGCAAGTAAAGGACCTATACAACAAGAACTTTAAGCCCCTGAAGAAAGAAATGGAAGAGGCCTTTAGAAGATGGAAAGATCTCCAATGCTCATGGATAGGTAGGATCAACATAATAAAAATTGCCATCCTACCAAAAGCAATATATAGATTCAATGCAATTCCTATCAAAATACCAACACAATTCTTTATAGACCTGGAAAAAGCTATTCTCAACTTCATATGGAACAACAAAGAGCCCAGAATAGCTAAATCAATCCTGTATAATAAAAAAGCATCTGAAGGTATCACCATCCCAGATTTCAAGCTGTACTACAGAGCAATAGTAATAAAAACAGCATGGTACTGGTGTAGAAACAGGCCAGTGGATCAATGAAATTGAATTGAAGACCCAAATATGGACCCACACACCTATGGCCAACTAATCTTTGACAAAGAAGCCAAAACCGCACAATGGAAGAAGGACAGCATCTTCAACAAATGGTGCTGGTCCAACTGGATGTCCACTTGCAAAAGAATGAAATTAGACCCATACCTATCACCTTGTACAAAAGTTAAATCCAAGTGGATCAAAGACCTTAACATAAGGCCAGCCACACTAAATATACTAGAAGAAAAAGTAGGACAAACCCTCGAACTCATTGGCACAGGTGACAAATTCCTGAACAGAACACCAACAGCTCAGGACCTGAGATCAACAATCAATAAACGGGACCTCATGAATCTGAAAAGCTTCTGTAAGGCAAAAGACACTGTCATTCGAACAAAACGGCAACCAACAGACTGGGAGAAAATCTTCACCAACCCCACATCTAATAGAGGGCTATTATCTAAAATCTACAAAGAACTCAAAAAACTAAATGCCAAGAAACCAAATAATCCAATCAAAAAATGGGAGACGGAGCTAAATAGAGAATTCACAAAGGAGGAATCACTAATGGCTGAGAGACACCTGAAGAAATGCTCAACATCCTTAATCATCAGAGAAATGCAACTCAAGATGACTCTGAGATTCCACCTCACACCTGTCAGAATGGCTAAGATAACGAGCTCAAATGACAGCACATGCTGGCCAGGGTGTGGAGAAAGGGGAATCCTATTCCATTGCTGATGGGAGTGCAGATTTGTGCAACCACTATGGAGGTCAGTCTGGCGATATCTTAGAAATCTTGGAAACACTCTGCCTCAGGACCCAGCCATACTACTTCTGGGTATACACCCAAAGGACTCCTCACGGAGTCATAGGGAAGTCTCCTCATCTATGTTCATGGCAGCCTTATTTGTAATAGCTAGAAATTGGAAACAACCCAGATGTTCCTCAACTGAAGAATGGATTAAAAAACTGTGGTACATCTATACAATGGAATATTACTCAGCTATCAGGAGCAATGAAATTATGCAATTTGCAGCCAAATGGATGGAACTAGAGAAGCTCATCCTGAGTGAGCTAACCCAGACTCAGAAGGATGCACATGGCATCTATTCACTTATAGTAGGATTTTAGCTATATCATATATGATTTCTGTACTACAACCAACACATCAAAAGGAACATGGACATAGACTTTTTTTTCTTTTTTTTTCTTTTTCCTCTCTTTTTTGTTGTTGTTCTTTGCTTTTGTGGGTTTGTGTGTTTGTTGGTCTTTTTTTAGTTTCCCCCCTGTAGCAAGGAGACACCATTCACTGGCAGTACTGCCTCATAGGCCCCCGGTGAATGAAGAGGCTCTTGTCCCTCATATGACTCCTGATCTGTGGTGAGAGACTGTTAGGCAGGGACACCCCACCCCAGAGGATCAAGACGGAAGGGTCAGGGGGTAGAGCATGGGAGGGTGGAGCTGGGAAGCGGGAAAAGAGAACAATATTATAAGGATGTAACCTGAATCAACAAACAAATAAATTCATTAATTTAAAAAAAACAGGTAAAAAATTATGATTATGTATAAACTTATCCTTAAATGAGTAAAATTTAGTCAAGTGTATATTTGGTAGAATTCAGATATAGTTTGGTACACTTTAGGTAATTTTATAGAATAACATTTCAAATTCAAAATTATAAAGAGCAAAATAAAGGCAATAGTAAGATATCTTAATGGAAAATATTTAATTGATTTAAACTCTCAATATATGTAAGAGTTTAGAAAACATTATTATTCAAAATATAATTGAATCTGCCCATATTAAAACACAATGACACTACATTTATCACAACATTACATAAAACAAGTGTGAGTTTGTAATATACATTCCATGTTCAAAATAGACTGATTTTTATCGACTTTTTTCTGTTGTTGTTGTTTACAAATCTTGACCTAAGAAACTTGAAATAAAAGCCTAGTGTACTCTGAGAATTTTTTTGTTGTTCCTTTTTTGGATATAATTAAGAGTGAGCCCTATTATTTCATGACAATGGAATGCCATTGACTGTGCAGCTTTTGAAATCTTGCACCACAGAAAGATTTTCTAATGATGCCCTTGGCTTAAGAAAAAAAAAATGTCAATTTGCCCTAATTAAAAAACTCAAAAGACTCATCCATTATTTTATCTTAAACCTTATGTGGGCTTTTTGCCAATTAAAGAACATGAAGTTTGGGGGGAGCGAAGATGGCGGCGACCTACACTGACGCATTCTGAACGCGGGGAAAAAAGAGCCATAAAAAACACAGAGTTACTGGGCACTGTGCAAAAACCGGAGGGGCTAGACCCCCCCCCCCGGGAACGCTCACAGCTCCCAAGGGACTGTTAAAAGTCCCAGGGCAAGGCTCTCCCCATCTCTCACAGACACGGAGGCCACTAAACCGGGGACTCGGGAACTCCCATTTGGAGAGGCGCCTGGTAAGATTGATCCCAACTTACAGCAGACAGAATCAGGGTCCACTTGGCCATAGATCGCTGGCCTATTGGGCTCCCCACACATCAGGCTGAACTTATACCCACTTAGAAATGTTGCGAGATAGTGGAAGCCTTAGCAAGGAACAAACAGGGGGCTCAGCGGGTGGTCCGCAGCAGCCGCTTGTAAAGCGGAGGGCGGGAGGTTCCGAGAGAGCGCAGGAAGCAGGGAACACAAAAGCAGGCGGGAGCGGCCAAATCTCCCACACTCAGGATAGCGCAGCTGGGGAGAGAGCACTGCTGGCAGGGCCAAATTCCCGCCAGTCCACGGCAGGTCATCTAGGGAGAGAGACAGGCGTGGGTGGGACCAGGGGTCCGTGCACCCACGGCGGAGCTGCTGGGACGAGAGGTGCACTCAGGCAGCCGGAGGATCTGGGGCTTGGGGTACCCACGGGACCGTGGCGGCGCAGACAAGAAGGGAATTAGACACAGGGTCCAGCCCTGTGGCGAGAAGACTAGAGAGAAACCAGAAATTGGGACCATAGCTGTATCCTGGAAAATCCAGACATATCAGGTGTGGAGCCAGACCCTGTCAGCCTCCGGGAAGACAAACAAAGCCCACAGAATTTGTGCCTGGGCAAACAGGCCCATATCATCAGAACCATTACAGGCTGATAACTCAGAGTGCAACATAGAGAAGTCTGAATTGGGAGCAGTGAAACAATCCTGGTTCATTACTCACAACCTGGGAATACGCTGCACCAGATCACAGTGCCTCTGGCCATTAAAATCACAGTGACCTTGAAATCCCCCTGTAAGCAACAACAGATAGCCAAGTAACTCGTCCCCTGCACCAAATCATCCACTGTGGTTCCAAACACAGAAAACAGACAGCTAAATGTATCCAATGGTGAAAGGTCAAAAAAAAAATAGAAATCAAGGAATTATGACTACAACAAAGCAGAACCACCCTAGCTCATCCAATTCGGATGACCACACACCAACAGAAACACATGAAAACATTGACAACTCTGCAGTATGGAAAGTGATAGAGTCCCTGCAAGAAGAACTTAAATCTATGAAGGAATTCAAGGAAACCACAATTCTACAAATCAAAACAAGGAACAACACCATTAAAGAGCTCCAAGCCAAGGTGACAGAGCTTGAACAGGAAAAGGAAAAGGCCATGAAAGATTTTCATACAAAAACAAGCAAGCTGGAGAAGGAAATGTACAAAACGAACAAAACCATACAAGACATGAAAATAGAAATAGAAACAATAAAGAAAACACAGTCAGAGTTAAAAGAGGAAGTGGAGAACCAAGG
>CAJQZJ010033276.1:862941-889371 GCA_907164525.1 Lophiomys imhausi
AGTTGTCCTAGGGTTGGGATTGGGGCAGGGCTCTGTTCTTATCGTTCCAGGAGAATCGAAGTGTCCATTAGGGGAGCCTGGGGACGGCGGACAGCGGAATCCTCAGCAGAGAGCAGAATTAGGCACCAAGGAGGATGAGTGACCCAGTTGATTCTGCCTGGCAGACTTCCTCAATAGCTGTCTCCATCGGGGGCCTGCAACCACCACTGCAATCCAGTGTCGCTGGGAACGTTCAGCTCTACACAATGCCCCGGCCGGAACCTCAGTGAAGCCTGCAAGATCAGCTTCTGCCTACAAACCCCTTAGGTCATCTAAACAGCTGAGAACAGAAGGACTGAACATAAAAGGATTGTACTAACATTTTTAATCATTTTTCCCATTTGGGTTGGGGCCCCAAACAGGTCTACTACGACCCAAATCAGCAGGAAGTCACTTTAAGAGAGCGACGTCCCATGCCCAGAGGGTGGGGGAGGGTGTTTCTCCGCCCTTCTTTTTGGTTATTTGAAGGTTAACTGAAAACTCTGTTATGTAGGGGAAGAGACTACAAGCTGATAAATGATCCTGTCTTAATGGGTTTTGGAGATTAGCCCCAGGGAATTCCTACTTTTCCTTCTCTGTATCCTTCTTCCTCTCCTATGTAGGAGTGCATGGGCTTGAGAAAAATGAGATATAGTCATAGCACAGGAAGGTCCAAGAAGAAGGGGCAGATTATTGAATATGCCCTTATACCTTTGTATATTGATACAAAATTAGTAGGTTATTTGGCTAAAGTGGTATTGACCATTGTTTATTGTGCAAAAATAAGATTGTATTGGATTACATAGGTATTGATCTTTGTATATTGATACAAAATTAAGATTATAGTTGGCCACAATGGTATTGACCCTTGCATATGGACGTAATATTAAGATTATATTGGGCTACATAGGCATTGATCTTGGTATATTGATACATAATTAAGAGTATATTTAACCACAATTGAATAGATCTTTGTATATTGATACAAATTTAAAGATAATGCTTCCCAATGGTATCATACCTAGAGATACTTAAAAATAAAATGTGAAGCTCTGACCACTTGATACCAACCGTCTAAAACGGTCTAGGATAGTTAAAACATACTCCTAGTCATGCAAACATGTCTCTTTGTTAGCTACTATGACAGTCTATCACAGATATTCTTTAAACTACCCAGTAATCAAGTTGCTAAGAGACAAGCAACATTTGCTTATCTAAATACAAGAGATGGTTAGGGCATCTTCAAAAACCCCTAGAGATCTGCAGAATATGGCATTCAAAGATGTTATCTTAAATCAAGATTTTTTTTTGATATCGAGACATATCAGCACCTGACAGCACCCCCTATTCTACTCCAAGTAGAAGATAAGCATCGAAGAACCTCCACTGTAAGATGGTTGATTTAGGGGCAAGCCTTTTTCTTGGCATGAAAAAAACCCCTTGCACCAACTGCAGACAGACTGCTGTCCAAAAAGGACAAAACTTGGTAGCAGGGAAGTCGACAGCCTAACTCTGCCAAGACAGGGTAGGTAAGTCCTTCATAATCCCTGCTCTACAACAAATGTCTGTCAGAGAAACAGGACCCAAAGGCTGAAGATTGATGCTGGAATGTATGGAGAGGAAATGGGAACTGTCCAGGCAGTTACTGGTATGTTCTTTCTTAGTTTTGGAAGCTGCAGGCTCTGCACTTCCTATATAAGCAAATATATTTATCCCTCTCAGGTCTCTGAGATGGTTGAAGAATAGACAGATAGAATCTTATAGTTAAATTTTGAACTGTTTAGGAATCAAGAGGGTGTTATAGATCTAAGAAGATACTCTTAAAAGTGTGTTGAAAGATAGTATGAATGTTGAGTCACATATAGACTTTTAAACTCATGGAGTTGGGTAGATAGTAGAATGTTAAAGTCAGGGGCCAAATAGGTATAAACTGAACATTGGGAAGGTATACTGGGCCAATTTACTCTCATAAATATGGCATAATTATATCTATTGTTTTGTATAATACTTACTGTTATAAGAGAAGGAACCAGCTGTTGGACTGAAAGGGGAAACCTCTGGAGGGAAGAGGGTGAAAGGGTGGGTTGGGAAGGGGGAATAGGGAGGGGTTTGTTACTGAGATGTAACTTGAAGAAAAAAAAAATAAAGTATTTATAAAAAAAAAAAAAAAAAAAGAAATGCTTGGTAGTAAAGTGTATGTAAATATTTTTAAAAAAACCAAATCTGGAACACTGTGCAAAGCATTTCAAAATAAAAGATAGTTAACCTATAAAAAAAAAAAAAAAAAGAACATGAAGTTTCAAGAAATGTGTCAAATGAAGATGGAGGAATACACCTTAAAGTATGGGAAATTACAAGAAATTAGATGTGTCAGACTGAAAAATTTTGAAGCACGATGTGCTCCAGTGAAAGTTTCAAACTGGAGCACATTCATCTTTGTTCAACTCAAGTACCTGAGATTAAGAAAAGCACATTGTTCTGCTGAGATGAGTGAATAGTAGTACAAAAGCATCCTTCTTCAAACATAATTACGCCAGACCTCAGCCAATAATGAAGCAGTTCTAGTTACCTGGGTACCATCTTTCAATCTTCTTTCATTTTCTACTACAATGAGATAGCCCCTAGCATTGTTCCTTTTTGGGTGAATCTAAGCCAGGGAACTATAGAGACATTGGATAGTTTCAACTAACATTTTTTTTTTCAAAGTCAGAATAATCTGAATTCAAAATAGTCAAAATCCTAACTAAACTCACTATGAATTAATATATCAACATTAGTTTTCATAAAATCTTTGCATTAACATTGGCATTAATTTTCATCTTTAGAAAAATCTCTTGTACATTTAGAATACTATATTTCCCCCGTGCTCTGCCATTCTTTATCTACATGAATATAGTTTAGCAGTTGCTGTTTCCTTGTTTTGAGCCTAGTATTTATAACAATGATTTTTTTCTGTTGTTAACTTTTGGTCATATAAACCCATTTTTTCTTATATTCATGAAATTGCTTCATGCTTATTTAAATATGACTTCTTAACTATAAATATTTAATTATTATCTTGCCTTAGTTTAAAAATGTAAGTTTTTTTCTTAAATACATATTCATCAGCAGCACAGATTTAGTAGTTTTCATAAAATGCTTGGGATTACAAGTGATTTTAATTTTAGAGTTTTTCATTGTTTAAAATATTTCCATTGAATGTTAAGTTTCAGAATCACCTACCTAAAAGGGTATATTGCAGAAAAAAAAAAATTAGAGATGCTCCAAAATTATCTTCCAATTGAACAGATTTTAAAATAAAAATTTTATATCAGTCTTAAAGCTTTCTACAACATGTTCCAAAGTACCCTTCAACTTCTATACAATGCAAACTCTCTTTCCATTCTCCATCTCTGTGAAAATGATTCATTTCCTAATAACAAGGATTGTTCCTCTGAATGTCTGATCCATTGATATTGTTTATGTTATTCATCATTATAAGACACAACACCATATATCAAACAGCCAACCTCAACAAACAATCATTGACAGTTCCTTCGTGCATTCATAATTTTATTTCTGTGTCCACAATGGAAATTATAGTATTTCTGACTAATTAAAATGTAATGTATTAGTTGGGACCATGGTACAACCTAGTTTCCATAACTCATTTTATGCATTAGACAATTCACTATTAGTTCTTCTCTATTGAATTTAAATATTTAAGAGAAGCTGTTTCATCTCAAATATTTTTATTTGGATCTGAACATCTATGACAGCAAACTTGGCTTCTATTTTAGAAAACAGGACTAGTCAATGTAGTATACTTAAGAGGTCTAAATCTATGGAAAAGAAACTTCGACATACAGTCATCAGTGTGCCATGCAAAGTTGAGGAGTAGAAAGAGAATTCTATTGAAGAGAAATCAGCTTCACATTAAAAAAAAAAAAAGACTGTCTTATAATAATAAGCAGGAAAGGATTTCTAATAGAAATTAACATTCCATTTTTTCTGAAAAGCATTAAGTAATTGTTTATACTTATATTTTCAAAAGATGCACATATAGTATTCAAAATGAAATACACTGAAGAAATTTTCATGTTGTTTATAAGCCTCAAGATTTTGAGGCATTCAGATAATAGGTGAGAAACAACAAATTTTAGAATTATTTTAAAATATCTAAATGTGGTGAATGAATAAGCAATTTAGCTTCAAGATAAGATGATATATCATGCATTAAATTAAACATTTTAATTCTAATACTGGAGGGTTGGCATGATGTGGAGAGAAACAGCCCCTATGGAGCATGTACAAGTAATTGTGGAGTTTTTCATGGGAAGTAGAAAGCTTAGAGGGTTAAGATCTGCCCAGACCCAGTGCTTAGGCTATATTATAATTCTAACAGTTCTCTATGTGTTTATTTATAAACAACAGGTGAAAGATAAAACTCTGCTGATCTAGTAATCATATCTATCAATTATACATATTAACATTTCATGCAACAGAACTTTGTGAACTTGTTCAAAATAGTGAACAGAAAAGGTAATTGAAATGAAAGGAAGAGGTATTTAGATAGAGTTTCATCTACATACAAAATAATAATATAATGTTTACTACTCTAGTCGGCAGTTGAACCTGGGAGAACGGAGCTGATAAATGAGGCACACTAAAGCCTCTTGAAATATCAAACTTTAATCAGAGCATCAGATAATTTATACTCTGAGGGTTAAGAAGAATCACATGATAAAAGTGTTCAGTCACAAGGATGAGTCACATATAGCAAAAAGCATAGAGGCTTATAAACAAATAACAATAGCCAGTTGTAATGAATAATGTAAATTTAAACTCACTCCTATCTGTTATACCTGGGAAGCATATACGAGCTCAATACAAGAACAATTCTGTGTTTTTGAAGAAACTAATGAGGAAATTGTTTACTTGGAGATTAATCACGAGCACTAACCATATAGTAGAGGATAACTATCCTGTAACAAACAGACTGAAAGGAGCAGGAACACAGACTTTGTTACTTTTTAGGGGGATACTTTGCCCTAGTGGAGCTGTCCTGTAAACCCTCAGTGCAAGAGGAAGCTCTTAGCCCTCATATGACTACTGAACTGAAGGTGACTGATATGTAGGGCACCCACATCGGAGAAGGAGGTAAGGTGGGAGAAGTGGGAGAGGGTGGGAGGGTGAGAGAGTGGGCCCAGGAGGGTAGGAATGAGAGGACTGTGATGGAGATGTAAATTGAAGTAATAAATAAATATTAAAAAAAAAAGAATTCCACTCACATGACTCCATGCTGGACTGTGTTTCCAATGAAAACAATTTTTCATTTTTATTTATTTTACGACAGCATTTGGTATTAACAAAATTATTCATTCCTCCATAACATGTCTTTATACACACTACATTTTGTTTTGCCTCTATTTCTTCTAGTGTGTGAGCATCCAGTGTTTAGTATGTCAGCTTTGTAAAATTTGGACAGATTTTAAAAAATATCAGTGAATCAAGCATTAGAAAATATTACAGCATATACCATATTTTGAGTAGAAAAATAATAGAAAAGTACTAACATTGAACAAATGCCAGTTGAGGTACTTTGACATGAAAAATTACAATCACATTATTAGACTGCATGTGTCTGATCATGACTGACATTCAGTTATGATCACTGTAGCACACACATTCACAGTTCAAACACCACTGACCATAAGCAGCAAAAGATTCAGAGTAGAAGATGACAACATACCTGGATACCTATGGGGAATCGGTGTTGGTGAAAAGGGCGGCCCCTTCTTACATCCTCTTTAAGGAAACAGCTCTGAATAGTCTTTCCATATAATTGAGAGGTACATTGTTTAGTGTACATGCCAGATTGATGCAATAGGGCAGAGTAACCCCAAGGGAAGCTCAGTTACTTCTCTTTAGCTCCACTAAAATAGACTCAACACCAGAGCTCTTTGTTTGTTACAGTAAACTCCCAAGTTTGACTAGTTGTTAGCCAGTACAAGTGAATGAGCAAACCACCATGAAACTATTAAAACTTTGAATAACATCAATGAAATTACTTTAATATTTTCATGATTATTGATGAAATAGAAGAAAATCCACACTTCTCTACAGTGTTCTGATTAAAAAAGACATGAAAACAGAATCTTAGACAATGCATACATGTAGAAACACACACACATACATGCACACACACACACAAATACACACCCACATAGTCTTGTATATTTACAATATATGATGACACATACTTTTCTTAAAAACTTTGCTGATTTTGGTGTACTTAAATAAGAAAATGCCATAACAGTTTGAATATCTCACATAGCAGAATAAAAACAAACTAAATACTGAAATTACACATACATCCAAATACATACATATTCCAAATGCTCATATATCCATTAAACACAACAAATAACAGTGTTTTAGACATTAAAATATATTATGAATGTCTATTATAAACATCTATTTTCTAGTTATGTTAAGGAAATATACATTCATATGTCTGTATATATAATCTGAGAGACAGTTCAGTTGCTGTGCTCAAAATTTAGGAAAAACAGAAAGCATGTTTTAAATGCAAATAGAGATACTCTATGACATTATTACAACAACTAAACTCCATGTACAATGTGTTTGTGTGTGCCTGTGTGTGTGTGCACGCATGTGCTCGTGTGTGTACATGATGTATATGTGTGTACTGGACATTTAACTTGTGTGTATTTTTGGTGGTTGTTACGTTTACTGTTCTTCTTTCTCATATGGTTTTGTGTGCAAATAAACATGAATGCCTAATGGAATATGTTCACATTTTCATTCAAGCTTAGACTCTCAAATTGATGGCAATGTAATGAGTCAATAGCACCAATCATTATTAAATTAGTTGAGTTCTAATTGGAGAAGTAAAAACTTTAGACAACAATGTAGAAAACACTATCTCAAATGTAGAAAATATACACAATCCTTTAATTTTACTTTGTACAGACATTTAGAAAACAATCTGAGGAGTTTTACTCATGCAACAGTGCACTTGTGAACAACTTAGAAAATAAATGGTACTTACTGTGAAAAGCTTTGCTGTTTGGGAACAAATCTACTAGATAGGTGCCAAATTTACTGATAATTACTGTAGTCTAAACTAGCCATACTGTTCTGTGCTGATAAGTACTTGAAAAATAACATTGTAATAATTGCACAGATCTCTATTAAATGAAATAAACCTGTACAATTCATAGAAATTCAAAAATAAACATACTGCTAATGAAAATTACTCCTTTGTTAGAGATTAATATCTTTTTAAAAAACATTCCTTCACTCATTTCAATTGAAAACTTAAATCCACAATTACACAGCATGTTATGCTTAGATATCATCTCCGTTCCACAAGCTCAGTATTTGGCCACTCTGATGCAAAGCTCTGGGAAGCTGTATGGGTAAAGGTGGTTTATAGGACAAATCACTGTTAATCTCTGACACTCATAAAGTAATTGGCTTCATCAGAAAAATAACACTTATACTAGCTTTTTTTTTTAACCTCCCAAAGGTTTGACAGATACAGAATATCTAAATAGTCAAGTTTCATGCCAGATTTGGAAACTTATTTGGCTCTCAACACATATAGACATAATTCTGTGTTCAGTTCTTAGGAAATTTATCAGAAATATGAACTTGTTGCATTAGTCAATTTTTAATCACCTAAAGAATATATTGCAGGGCCAAGATGGCGGCGACCTACACTGACACATTTTGAACGCGGGGGAAAAAAGAGCCATAAAAAACACAGAGTTATTGGGCACTGTGCAAAAACCGGAGGGGCTAGACCCTCCCCAGAACACTCACAGCTCCCAAGGGACTGTAAAAAGTCCCAGGGTAAGGCTCTCTCCCCATCTCTCGCAGACACGGAAGCCACTAAACCCGGGATTTGGGAACTCCCATTTGGAGAGACGTCTGGTAAGATCGACCCCAACTCACAGCAGGCAGAATCAGAGGCCACTTGGCAATAGTTCACTAGCCTATTGGACTCCCCACACCTCAGGTAGAACTTACACCCACTTAAAAAATTTTGCAAGATAGTGGAAGTCTTAGCAAGGAACAAACTGGTCTCAGCGGGTGGTCCACACCCGCTCGTGAAGCGGAGGGCGGGAGGATCTGAGAGAGCGCGGGAAGATGGGAACACAAAGGCGGCGGGAGGGGCCGAATCCTGCAAACTCACAGCAGCGCAGCTGGGAAGGAAGCCCGGCTGGCAGGGCCAAATCCCCGCAAACCAAGGCAGGACAACTGGGGAGAGAGCCAGGCGTGGGCGGGGCCAGGGATCCCCGCAACCACGGCTGAGCTGCTGGGGCGAGAGGACCACTCAGGCGGCCAGAGGATCCAGGGGCTCGTTGCTCCCACGGCCGAGCAGCCAGGGAGGGAGACCCACAGCTGCGCAGTCAGGGAGGGAATCAGGCAAAGAGGTCAGGCCTGTGGCGAGAATCCTAGTGAGAAACCAGAAATCGGGACCATAGCTGTATTCTGGAAAATCCTGACATATTAGGTATGGAGCCAGACCCTGTCAGCCTCCGTGACGACAAACAAAGCCCACAGAATCTGTGCATGGGCAAACAGGTCCATACCATCAGAATCATTACAGGCTGATAACTCAGAGTGCAACATACAGAAGTCTGAATTGGGAGCAGTGAAACAATCCCAGTCCATTACTCACAACCTGGGAATAGGCTGCACCAGCTCACAGTGCCTCAGGCGATTAAAACCACAGTGACCCTGAAATCCCCCTGTAAGCAACGACAGATAGCCAAATAACTCGTCCCGTGCACCAAATCATCCAATGTGGATCCAAGCACAGAAAATGACAAGAACAGACAGGTAAATGCATCCAATGGCCAAAGGTAAAAAAAAAAAAAAATAGAAATCAAGGAAATATGACTCCAAAAAAACAGAATTATCCTAGCTCATCCAATTCGGACGACCTCACACCAACAGAAACACATGAAAATGTTGACAATTCTGCATTATGGAAAGTGAGAGAGTCCCTGCAAGAAGAGCTTAAATCTATGAAGGAATTCAAAGAAGCCACAATTCTACAAGTCAAAACAAGGAACAACACCATTAAAGAGCTCCAAGCCAGGGTGACAGAGCTTGAACAGGAAAATGAAAAAGCAATGAAAGATTTTCACACAAAAACAAGCAAGCTAGAGAAGGAAATGTACAAAACGAACAAAACCATACAAGACAGGAAAATAGAAATAGAAACAATAAAGAAAACACAGTCAGAGTTAAAAGAGGAAGTGGAGAACCAAGGGAAGAGAACAGGAACTACGGATGTGAGTAAAACAACAGGATGCAAGAGATGGAAGACAGGATCTCAGGCATGGAAGATTCAGTGGAAGAAATCACTACAACATCCAAAGAAAATGAGAAGGCTAAAAAATCTCTCACCCACAACATCCAAGAAATCAAGGACTCAATGAAAAGATGGAACCTAAGAATTATAGTTATAGAGGAAAGAGAGGACTCCCGACTCCAAGGTCCAGGAAATATCTTCAACAAAATCATAGAGGAAAACTTCCCAAACCTGAAAAAAGAGATGCCAATAAAAATCCAAGAGGCTTACAGAACACCAAACAGATTAGAACAGAAAAGAAACTCCTCTCGCCACATAATAATTGAAACACCAAATGTACAGAACAAAGAAAGAATATAAAAGCTGTAAGAGAAAAAGGTCAAGTCACATACAATGGCAGACCCATCAGAATTACACCTGACTTCTCCTCAGAAACTTTAAAAGCTAGAAGGGCCTGGTCAGATATACTTCAAATCCTGAGAGATCATAGGTGCCCAGCCAGACTACTGTACCCAGCAAAACTCTCTATCAACATAGAGGGAGAAAACAAGATATTCCATGACAAAATCAAATTTAAACAATATCTACCCACAAACCCAGCCCTACAGAAAATCTTAGAAGGAAAATCCCAACCCAGAGAAGAAAACTCCACTCAAGAAAACAAAGGGAATAGAAAACCCCTCAGCAACTAAACCAAAAGAGGCACAGGACCACCACCTATACCAAACTAATGGTAAATAACAACCCCAGGTCACTAATATCCATCAACATCAATGGACTCAACTCCCCAATAAAAAGACATAGGTTTACAGAGTGGATCCGCAAGCAAGACCCTTCCTTATGCTGTATACAAGAGACACATCTAACTACAAAAGATAGACACTGCCTCAGAGTAAAGGGCTAGAAAAGGTTTTCCAAGCAAATGGACCCAGGAAGCAAGCTGGAGTAGCCATCATAATATCAAACAAAACAGACTTCCAACTGAAGTTAATGAAGAAAGACAAAGAAGGGCACTATATACTCATTAAAGTGAGTATTCATCAAGAGGAAATCTCAATACTGAACATCTATGCCCCAAATACAAAGGCACCTACTTTCGTAAAAGAAACACTTCTAAAACTTAAAGCACACATCGACCACAACACACTAGTAATGGGAGACTTCAACACCCCATTCACAACAATGGACAGATCATCAAGACCGAAGACAAACAGAGAAATATTGAGTCTAACAGAGATCATGAAACAAATGGACCTAACAGATATCTACAGAATGTTTCACCCAAACACAAAGGAATACACCTTTTTCTCAGCACCTCACGGACTTTCTCCAAAATCAACCACATAGTTGGTCACAAGGATAGTCTCAATAGATACAAGAAAATTGAAATAACACTTTGTATCTTATCAGACCACCAGGGAATAAAGCTGGTCTTCAACAGCAAAAGAATCAACAGAAAGCCTACACACACATGGAAATTGAACAGCTCTTTACTGGATGACCACTGGGTCAGGGAAGAAATAAAGAAGGAAATCAAAGACTTCTTAAACTCCAATGACAATGAAGACACAACATACCCAAACCTATGGGATACATTGAAAGCTGTACTACGAGGAAAGTTCATAGCACTAAGTGCTTTCAAAAGAAAATTGTGACAGCTCTTATTAGTGAACTAACAGCTAAGCTGGGTGAATTGGAAAGAAAAGAAACAAACACTCCAAAGAAGAGCAGTAGGCAGGAAATCATGAAACTGAGGGCTGAAATCAACAACTTAGGATCAAAAAGAACTATACAAAGAATCAATGAAACCAAGAGTTGGTTCTTTGAGAAAATCAACAAAATAGACAGACCCCTAGCCAAATTAACTAAAAAGCAAAGGGAAAGAACCCAAATCAACAAAATCAGAAATGAAAAGGGAGAAATAACAACAGACATTGAGGAGATCCAGAAAATATTCGGGCATTACTTTAAAAATCTATATTCCACTAAATTTGAAACCCTAAGCGAAATGGACAATTTCTTCGATAAATTCCACCTACCAAAACTAAATCAAAATCAGATTAACACCTTAAACAGCCCAATAACACCCAAGGAAATAGAAACAGTCATTAATAATCTCCCAACCAAAAAAAGTCCAGGGCCAGATGGCTTTAGCACGGAATTCTACCGGACCTTCAAAAAGGAACTAACACCATTACTTTTCAAACTCTTCCACCACCTAGAAACAGAAAGAATACTGCCAAACTCATTTATGAGGCCACTGTCATTCTGATTCCTAAACCACACAAAGACCCAACAAAGAAAGAGAACTTCAGACCAATCTCTCTCATGAACATAGATGCAAAAATATTTAATAAAATACTAGCAAACTGAATTCAAGAACACATCAAAAGTATCATACAACATGATCAAGTAGTCTTCATCCCTGGAATGCAGGGATGGTTCAATATATGAAAGTCTATCAATGTAATTCACCACATAAACACGATGAAAGAAAAAAACCACATGATAATCTCACTAGATGCAGAAAAAGCATTTGACAAAATCCAACACCCCTTCATGCTAAAAGTTCTGGAGAGAACGGGCATACAAGGACCATACCTAGAAATAATAAAGGCAATATACAGCAAGCCAGGGGCCAACACCAAATTAAATGGAGAGAAGCTTGAAGGATTTCCTCTGAACTCAGCGACAAGACAAGGATGACCACTTTCACCATATCTCTTCAATATAGTACTTGAAGTCCTTGCTAGAGCAATAAGACAACTAAAGGAGATCAAAGGGATAAATATTGGAAATGAAGAACTCAAATTATCCCTATTCGCAGTTCATATGTTAGTATACATAAGCAACCCCAAAAA
Source organism: Lophiomys imhausi (assembly GCA_907164525.1). Classification (NCBI taxonomy): domain Eukaryota; kingdom Metazoa; phylum Chordata; class Mammalia; order Rodentia; family Muridae; genus Lophiomys; species Lophiomys imhausi. The sequence goes on from CAJQZJ010033276.1 coordinate 875,152, forward strand.
CACCACCAAAGAACTCTTACAGCTGATAAACAACTTCAGCAAGGTGGCTGGATACAAAATTAACTCAAAAAAAAAATCAGAAGCCCTTCTTTATGCAACAAACAAATATACCGAGAAAGAAATAAGGGAAACAACCCCCTTCACAATATCCACAAACAACATAAAATACCTGGGGGTAACTCTAACCAAGCATGTAAAGGACATATATAACAAGAACTTCAAGCCCCTGAAGAATGAAATGGAAGAGGCCTTTAGAAGATGGAAAGATCTCCCATGCTCATGTATAAATAAGATCAACATAATAAAAATGGCTATCCTACCAAAAGCAATATATAGATTCAATGCAATTCCTATCAAAATACCAACACAATTCTTAATAGACCTGGAAAAAGCTATTCTCAACTTCATGTGGAACAACAAAAAGCCAAGAATAGCTAAATCAATCCTGTCCAATGAAAAAACATCTGGAGGTATCACCATCCCAGATTTCAAGCTGTACTACAGAGCAACAGTAATAAAAACAGCATGGTACTGGTATAGAAACAGACCAGTGGATCAATGGAATCGAATTGAAGACCCAAACATGGACCCACACACCTATGGCCAACTTATCTTTGACAAAGAAGCCAAAACCGCACAATGGAAGAAGGACAGCATCTTCAACAAATGGTGCTGGTCCAACTGGATGTCCACTTGCAAAAGAATGAAATTAGACCCATATCTATCACCTTGTACAAAACTTAAATCCAAGTGGATCAAAGACCTTAACATAAGGCCGGCCACACTAAAGATACTAGAAGAAAAAGTAGGAGAAACCCTTGAACTGATTGGCACAGGTGACAACTTCCTGAACAGAACACCAACAGCTCAGGACCTGAGATCAACAATCAATAAATGGGACCTCATGAAACTGAAAAGCTTCTGTAAGGCAAAGGACACTGTCACTCGAACAAAACGGCAACCAACAGACTGGGAGAAAATCTTCACCAACCCCACATCTGATAGAGGGCTATTGTCTAAAATCTACAAAGAACTCAAGAAACTAAATGCCAAGAAACCAAATAATCCAATCAAAAAAATGGGAGATGGAGCTAAATAGCGAATTCACAAAGGAGGCATCGCTAAGGGCTGAGAGACACCTGATGAAATGTTCAACATCCTTAATCGTCAGAGAAATGCAAGTCAAGAAGACCCTGAGATTCCACCTAACACCTGTTAGAATGGCTAAGATAAAGAGCTCAAATGATAGCGCATGTTGGCGAGGGTGTGGAGAAAGGGGAACCCTACTCCATTGCTGTTGGGAGTGCAGGCTTGTGCAACCACTATGGAGGTCTGTCTGGCGATATCTTAGAAATCTAGGAATAACCTTGCCTCAGGAACCAGCCATACCATTTCTGGGTATACACTCAAAGGACCTCTCATGGAGACATAGGGAAGTCTCCTCATCTATGTTCATAGCAGCCTTATTTGTAATAGCTAGAAATTGGAAACTACCCAGATGTCCTTCAACTGAAGAATGGATTAAAAAATTGTGGTACATCTATACAATGGAATATTACTCAGCTGTAAGAAACAATGAAATCATGCAATTTGCAACCATATGGATGGATCTAGAGGAGCTCATCCTGAGAGAGCTAACCCAATCTCAGAAGGATACACATGGCATCTATTCACTTATAATAGGATTTTAACTATATCATACAGGATATCTATACTACAACCAACACACCAAAAGGAACATGGACATAAATTTATTTTATCTTTTTCTTTTTCCTTCTTTTTTTCTTTTTTCTTTTTCCTTTTCCCTTCTCTTTTTCCTTTTTTTTTTTGTTGATATTCTTTGTTTTTGTGGTTTTGTGTGTATGTTGGTCTTTTTTTTAGTATTCTCCCAGTAGCAAGGAGATACCTTTCACTGGCAGTACTGCCCGTAGTCCCCTGGAGAATGAAGAGGCTCTTGGCCCTCATATGACTCCTGATCTGTGGTGAGAGACTGTTAGGCAGGGACACTCCACCCCAGAGGAACAAGACGGAAGGGTCAGGTGGTAGAGCATGGGAGGGTGGGGCTGGGAAGCGGGAAAAGAGGACAATATGATAAGGATGTAACCTGAAGCAACAAACAAATAAATTTATTAACTAAAAAAAAAAAAAAAAAAAGGCAGGTGGCAGGGATGAACCACTGTGAATGGAATAGAGGATACAGTCATTCAGCCTGGTTTTGAAGACCTCCATCCAGGTGTAGAGAAGACGTGGAGCTAAGGTAAAATATAAGAGAATTGTGGTATTGGCCCATGCCTTTGACTTCAGTGGATTCGGGGGAGCAGCGTAGAGTTGGTGGTCTTATGTATTCTGGAGTCATATGTAGCGGGGTGGTGAGGGTGCATACTCTTGGTCCCACCATTCAAGAAGAGTACACCCTTGGTCCCAGCTCCCAGCACACTGGAGACAGAAACGGGCAGATCCCGGAGCTCAGGGTCAGCCTGATGCAGGGCAAACTCTAAATAGAGAAAGACTTCGATCCAGACGTGGTGGAACACATTTTTGATCCCTTCAGATGGGAAACACAGGTCTCTGATCCCAATAATTAGAGTTCAGAGACACACACATGGGATTTGGAGGGACCTAGGTTTGGAGGCTACTTACAAAAGGCCTTCTCGATGCAGGCAGATTGTCCTTTGGGATCTCAAAATATATACACTAGAGCTGGTTTAGCTCCAAGGTGACAGAATGATTTCTTCTTTAACCTGGATTGAAAGATAACACTTTGTATGTTGTCAGAAGGCCAAATTTGCTTCAGGAGAAGTACTACCTAGCCCCCCCCCCAAAAAAAAAAGAGGGTAATTGTCCCAGGGTTGGGATTGGGGCAGGGCTCTGCTCTTATCTTTCGAGGAGAATCAAAGCGTCCATTAGGGGAGCCCGGGGACGGCTGGACAGCGGAAACCACAGCAGAGAGCAGAATCAGGCACCAAGGAGGTCGAGTGACCCAGTTGATTCTGCCTGGCAGACTTCCTCAATAGCTGTCTCCATCAGGGGCCTGCAACCACCACGGCAATCCAATGTCACTGGGACCGTTCAGCTCTACACAATGCCCCAGCCGGAACCTCAGTGAAGCCTGCAAGATCAGCTTCTGCCTACAAAACCCTTAGGTCATCTAAACAGATGAGAACAGAAGGACTGAATATAAAAGGAGTGTAGTAACACTTTTAACCATTTTTTCCTTTTGGGTTCGGGCCCCAAACAGGTCTACTATGACCCAAATCAGCAGGAAGTCACTTTAAGAGAGCGACGTCCCATGCCCAGAGGGTGGGGAAGGTGTTTCTCCGCCCTTCTTTTTGGTTATTTGAAGGATAACTGAAAACTCTGATATTTAGGGGAAGAGATTACAAGCTGATAAATGGTCCTGTTTAATGGGTTTTGGAGGTTAGACCCAGGAACTTCCTACTTTTCCTTTTCTGTATCCTTCTTCCTCCCCTATGTAGGACTGCATAGGCTTGAGAAAAATGAGATATAGACATAGCACAGGAAGGTCCAAGAAGAAGGGGCAGATTATTGAATATGCCCTTATACCTTTGTATATTGATACAAAATTAGTAGTTTATTTGGCTAAAGTGGTATTGATCATTGGTTATTGTGCAAAAATAAGATTGTATTGGATTACATCGGTATTGATCTTTGTATATTGATACAAAATTAAGATTATAGTTGGCCACAATGATATTGACCCTTGTATATGGACGTAATATTAAGATTGTATTGGGCTACATAGGCATTGACCTTTGTATATTGATACATAATTAAGAGTATATTTAACCATAATTGAATAGATCTTTGTATATTGATACAAAATTAAGGGTAATGTTTCCTAATGGTATCATACCTAGAGATACTTAAAAATAAAATGTGAAGCTCTGGCCTCTTGATACCAACCGTCTAAAACGGTCTAGGATAGTTAAGTAAAACAAATTCCTAGTCATGTAAACATGTAGAGAGCTGCGAAGTGCCACGCCCTAAAGATGGCGCTGGTCTCCGCCTTCCACCAACCCGACGGTGAGTGCTCTTTATGATAATAAGTTCATATTTGGCAAAGACTGCTGATCTGGCTTGCTTCCGCATACATAGACCTCTAAGATAGCACCACTTGCCTTTACTTGACTGGCTGTTTAATTAGTATTTAGCCTGTGGGTTGGGTCTGCCCCATTATTCGGAAGACTGTTTTCAAGGGACATGAATAAACTGCAGGAGAAGAGCTTTTGCGAGTTGCATCATTCCTTGCTGGACAAGGGGGGACGCGACAAAGTGGTGGCCCGTACAGGGAACCAGAAAAGACTCAGAACTCCTGCAGTCAGGGGAAGTGCTTGGTAAGTTCCTGGGATAAATCAGGACAATAAAGTTTCACGGAAATAGCAAACACAAGGTAAAGTTTCGCGGAGAGAGCGAACAAAAGATAAAGTTTCGCGGAGATATTGAACAAGCAGTTAAGTTTTGCAGAAATAGCAAACAAAGGGTTAAGTTTCGCAGGCAGTTGCGAACAAAGGGTTAAGTTTCGCAGGCAGTTGCGAACAAAGGGTTAAGTTTCGCAGGCAGTTGCGAACAAAGGGTTAAGTTTCGCAGGAAGTTGCGAACCTAAAGTAAAATTTTTAAACATGGGATTTTCTCAGTCACATCCAATTTTTCTGGCTCTTCAGGAGCTACTTTTAGCTAGGAATTTGAAGATTAAGAAGTCTACCTTAGAGAGATTTCTGAATGAATGCGATTCTGTGGCTCCGTGGTTTGCGGTGTCCAGGAATCTTACAGTATCCTGCTGGGACAAATTAGGCAGGGACTTGAATTTTGCTTGGGAGGAGGGGACTCTGAAGCATGGAGTAAGACCGATTTGGAAAATGGTGAGGAGTTGTTTAGAAGATCAGAGGTGTTGTAATGCAATCAAAGAGGGAGAATCAGCTTTGGAACTGCTACAAGGGGAGAGATCTGAGCAGGCAGACAGTGAAAAGGGAAGTAACAAAGGCGAAAAATTTGAGCAGGCAGACAGTGAAAAGGAAGACAAAAAGAAAGTTCCTCTCTATCCCGATCTTAGAAATTTTAGAGATTTTAGAGATTTAGAGGACTCAGAGAGCACAGATTCTGAAGGAGAGCTACACGCTCTAATAGAACAGTTGGAGAGGACTGTAATTAGAAAAAAGGGAAAGAAAAAAGTAAAACAGAAGGGCGTATCGGCGGCAGTCAGTGTGGGAGGAGCTGTTGCCATGGTGCCTGACACGTCAGCGTCAGCGTCAGGAGCAGTCGGAGTGGGCGGAATCGTCACTACAGTGCCTTCAGCCACGCTGGCGGCAGCTGGTGTAAACAAAGCCATTGCCATGGCGCCTTCAATGGAGGACCCCCATATCCAGAAGCCACTCAGACAGAGCAGCCAGTTCAGTCCCTGAAAGTAGGGAGATCTTTCTGCCCGGGGATGTGGACACAAGTAAGAACAGAATAGAACATTATCCCACTGCACTTGCTGCTTTAGCCTTGAATGGTATCCAACAATGCTTGCAGTCTTTTGGAGTGGCTCCTGCCAGTATAATAGTGCCTTATTCCAGTTATCAAATTAAGATTTTGTGTGGCACTGTAGATGACTGGGCAATATTGCAATGTAGCTTTGAAGGAGTGATTGATAACCATTATCCTAAACATCCATTGCTATCATTTTTTAAGGAGCACCCAGTGATATTCCCTAAGGTTACTTCAGCAGTACCCCTTCAAGGATCACCAAATGTGTTTACTGATGGCTCAAAGACAGGCTGTGGAGCCTATTTGATAGAAAGACAAGAGCCCGTGTTATGTCAGTTTCAACCGGGCTCCCCCCAAATAGTAGAGTTGAAAATAGTAATTGAGGTGTTTAAAAAATGTCAATTTGCATTCAATTTGATTTCAGATTCAGTTTATGTGGTCAACGCAGTGAAAGTATTAGAATTAGCAGGTCCTATTAAGAATAGTAGTACTGTATGTGCCTTATTACAAGAGTTACAAGTTTTAATCTGGCAGAGAAAAAGGTGTTTTTATATTCAACATATTAGAGCACATACAGGATTACCTGGACCATTAAGTGAGGGTAATGATAAAGTTGATCAATGGACCAGGATGGAATGCATTTTTTGGAGCTCATTCCTGGACCAAGCCAGACAGTTTCACCAATTATTTCATGTAAATGCAAAAACTCTACAGCAGAAATTCCATTTGTCTAGAGCAGATGCTAGACAAGTAGTTTTGGACTGTCCTCAGTGTGTGATTCATCATCATCCTCCCAGTGTGGGAGTAAACCCTAGAGGGCTGTTGCCACTCAAAATCTGGCAAATGGACGTTACCCACATTTCAGAGTTTGGAACCTTAAAATATATTCATGTATCTGTGGATACCTGCTCAGGTATCATACATGCTACACCTATGAGTGGAGAAAAGGCTCGCAATGTCATAGGACATTGCTTAGAAGCCTGGGCTGCATGGGGAAAACCACAGCAGCTAAAAACGGACAATGGACCAGCCTATACAGCTCAGTCCTTTGTCTCCTTCTGCAACCAGATGGAGGTACAGCTTAATCACGGATTACCATACAATCCTCAAGGACAAGGAATTGTGGAGCGTGCTCATCGCACCTTGAAAGAATGCTTACAAAAACAAAAAGGGGGAATAGGCCAAGGCCGAACCCTCAAGGAGAGAATGGCTTTAGCCTTATTTACTTTAAACTTTTTCAATTTGGATGCTCAAGGCCGCTCAACAGCGGACAGACATCAGGATTCCCTTGGTTTACCTAAAAGCATGGTGAAGTGGAAGGACGTTCTGACAGGCTCTTGGCGGGGGCCTGACCCCGTGCTAACATGGGCGAGAGGGTCTGTTTGTGTTTTTCCTCAGAATCAACAAGATCCAGTGTGGGTGCCTGAGCGCCTTGTGAGGAAGATTCGTCATGAAGACTTTCCTAAGGATCCTGGTGTTAGTAGCAGTGAGTATGTCAGGAATGACCGAGCCGAGATGGGGGATCCTGTCGATATTCCCAAAGCCGATGCCGGTCAGACATGATGCAACTGTGTTTCCACGCTTATTTAGCAGTAATAGAAGCCTAGGCTTACCCTACGTTCCCTTTGATGATCAGAGAAGCCCTATAGAAGGTAATAGAAATGTCAGCTTGAAGGGTAGTTTGTGCTTTTTAATGAGCTTCAATAGGTCATATGATACAAAATGCATTAAATTGTCTCAGCAGTCAGCAGATTTTTTACCACAACTGAGGTTTGGGGGTAGGAGTGGTGGTTTGTTTTCAGGCAATGGTTTTGTCTTGAAGGATGGTGGCCCACACGAGTCTCTGACCGGAACCCCCCCAAACAGCCACGCTGGGCACCTTTTTGTAAAGGATCCACAGGAGAGGAAGGACCTTTTCCCTGGACTGGATGTCAGGAGCGCAGAGCAGTTTGGGTTCAACAAGATCATTTTTCCTTTAGCCCCATGATTAGTAATATAGTGAATAAGTCTTGTACAGGAATGCTTGATATATCTACTAGGGATCCTCAGCAGACTGCCACCAATCCTTTTGATTTGTGGCTTTTGTGTGGAGTAAATGGAAGTTGCATGGACTTGGGACCTGTCATTATGCTTGGAGGAGGAATTTATCAAAGAGGTAATTTTTCCCTAGGGTCTGCTACCAGATTGGATTTCTCTAGCGGTAGTGGCTCTGGTACTTGGAATTCTTTGTTTCATTCTTATCGCAACAAGAGCTTTTCAGCTTCGCCAGTATGTCTCTGGCCTCCTTTTCTGTGGATTGTAAGTAATGGGAGTGCATCCTTAGGTGAAGAAAAGTTAGTATGCACTCCAAGCACATGTTTTTATGCCCTATGCTGGAATGCCACAGCCTTTCCTGTGGCTGTGGTGACTAGAATGCCTCGATATGTACCAGTTCCTGTAGAGGCTCCTAATACCATGATGCTATTCAGATTTAAAAGAGATTTTGGCATCACTGCAGCTATTGTTACTGCTATCACTGTTGCTGCTGTGGGAGCTACTGCCTCAGCTATTGCCTTGTCTAGTTCTATACAGACTGCCAATGCCCTGAATAACATCTCAGCCACTGTGGCACAGGCATTGGATACTCAGGCCTCTATGAATTCTCATCTCAAAGGAAGTCTTATGATAGTTAATCAATGTATAGATTTAATACAAGAACAGATTGATTCTCTTTGGCAACTAACATAGTTGGGGTGTGAGTGGAAATTGCAAGGTTTGTGTGTTACTTCCGTACAATATCAAAATTATACAAAAGCTGCTAATTTGTCTAGACAATTGTCAAAGTTCCTCTTACAGGATTGGTTGGCTGAATTTGAAAATTTGATGAGAGAGCTGAGAGCGACAATCATCCACATCAACTCCACTCGGGTGGATCTGAGCCTGGCTACTGGCTTGACTTCTTGGATACAGACGGCTATGGATCATCTTAAGGAGTGGGCGGGTGTAGGCTCTTTGGCGATACTAATGATGCTAGCCTCTCTGGTTTGCCTATGGTGCATCTACAAAATGAGAGCCACACAAAAGCGTAATGCAGCCATGATTATACAAGCCCTTGTCGCCATTGAGGCGGGCCAGTCCCCTCAGGCCTGGCTTGCTGCCGTGAAGTAAATCTTCACTAAGCATAGTCCCTGCCCACTGAGGAATTCGTTCCACGGATATTAGGGTCTGGTAAGTCAGTGACGGAGTTGACGGGTAAGTCTCGGCCACCTAAGACAGGGCAGTCCCGAGTGGGGAGGCTGACCCAGAGACGGGTAAGAGTTTGAGCACCGCCCTCCTACAGGCTCAGGCCCACCGTGAGATCCCCAGAGAGGGATTCCGAAGCCTTTCCAGGGATTTTACCAACTTTAGAAAAAATAAAAAAGGAGGAACTGTAGAGAGCTGCGAAGTGCCGCGCCCTAAAGATGGCGCTGGTCTCCGCCTTCCACCAGCCCGACGGTGAGTGCTCTTTATGATAATAAGTTCATATTTGGCAAAGACTGCTGATCTGGCTTGCTTCCGCATACGTAGACCTCTAAGATAGCACCACTTGGCTTTACTTGACTGGCTGTTTAATTAGTATTTAGCCTGTGGGTTGGGTCTGCGCCATTATTCAGAAGACTGTTTTCAAGGGACCTGAATAAACTGCAGGAGAAGAGCTTTTGCGAGTTAGGTCATTCCTTGCTGGACAAGGGGGGACGCGACATAAACATGTCACTTTGTTATCTACTATGACAGTCTATCACACATATTCTCTAAACTACCCAGTAATCAAGTTGCTAAAAGACAAGCAACATTTGCTTATCTAAATACAAGAGATGGATAGGGCATCTTCAAACACCCCAAGAGATCTGCAGAATATGGCATTCAAAGATGTTATCTTAAATTAAGATTTTCTTTTCTTTTGATATCGAGATATATCAGCACCTGACAGCACCCCCTATTCTACTCCAAGTAGAAGATAAGCATCGAAGAACCTCCAATGTAAGATGGTTGAATTAGTGGCAAGCCTATCTCTTGGCATGAAACAACCCCTTTCACCAACTGCAGACAGACCTCTGTCCAAAAAGGACAAAACTTGGTAGCAGGGAAGTCGACAGCCTAACTCTGCCAAGACAGGGTATGTAAGTCCTTCATAATCCCTGCTCTACAACAAATGTCTGTCAGAGAAACAGGACCCAAAGGCTGAAGACTGATGCAGGAATGTATGGAGAGAAAATGGGAACTGTCCAGGCAGTCATTGGTATGTCCTTTCTTAGTTTTGGAAGCTGCAGGCCCTGCACTTCCTATATAAGCAGATATATTTATCCCTCTCAGGTCTCTCAGGTGGTTGAAGAATAGACAGCTAGAGTCTCATAGTTAAATTTTGAGTTGTTTAGGAATCAAGAGCGTGTTATAGATCCAAGAAGATACTCTTAAAAATGTGTTGCAAGTTAGCATAAATGTTGAGTCAGATATAGACCTTTAAACTCATGGAGATGGTTAGATAGTAGAATGTTAAAGTCAGGGGTCAAATATGTATAAACTGGACATTGGGAAGGTATATTGGGCCGTTTATCTCTCACAAATGTGGCATATTTATATCTGTTGTTTTGTATAATACTTACTGCTATAAGAGAACGAACCATATGTTGGACTGAAAGGGGAACCTTCTGGGGGGAAGAGGGTGGAAGGGCGGGATAGGAAGGGGGAATAGGGAGGGGTTTGTGACTGAGATGTAACTTGAAGAAAAAAAATAAAGTATTTAAAAAAAGAATATATTAAGATTACGTATTTAAAGTTAGAGAAGCAAGAAAGAATTGTAAGTTTTTTTTTTAGTAAATTGGGAAAATAACTGAGAATTTCTATATAATATTATGACATTGTTTTTCAGCAATTATCTCGCTTTTGTATGTTATTTCGTTAAATTGAATAATTCATTTTCAATTTAGAGGAATAAATGAAATCTCTTGAGGTAATTTAGCTACAAAATATAGGTAGTTTCCTTATCAAGTTTACTTTTAAAAGTATATATGAACATGTATTTTATGGTGGAGAGACACTGTCATTTTACTGTTTTACACAAAATCAGAGAAACTGACAAGGTTAAGACTGAAAATAGTTTGAACTCTATCATTGAAAAATAAATTAAGTTGCATTATTATAGTTATATTGTATAATACACAAATGATGGAATTCTGGATGGAGAAATTTGAGTTTAATCATCCTTAAAGTACAATGAGAAGATATTCTACAATGATTTTTTCAAGATTCCTTGATCCTAAAAGTAAAACACTGAAGTTTAATGTCTTCAATACCATGATATTGATACTGTTTGAAAACAGATCACTGTACCATTCTTTTGTTTTCCATAAAGAAGGGTGACGATTCATCATCTAATTTAAAGTATATAACATTGATTCATACATGTGAGTAAATCTTCAGAGGCAGGATACACATCTAGTAATAGAATTGTATTCCTATATCTAAGCTACTTCAGTTCCCATGATCCCCAAGCAGTTAGAAGACAATCCAGATAATTTTTTTGTTGCTTTTCTTGGTAGTTAAGATTAAAAATACATTGATTGAAAAATTGGGGCAAATTAGATTGGAATTTTGATATTTAATGTGAAATACTTTTCAAAATTATTTAAAATTGAAATTTTAAATCCAGATGTACGATCGTAGCACCTCTATAGGAGATATTGTAGAACAGACACAAATCCATAGAAATTCTCAGATTTATGTCATTGGGATGAAAGAGAACAAAGAGAGTAAATGTTAACCATCTCCTTTCATGATTTCAGACATACACATTGTATATATATATTACCTTTATCAGTTTCTTTTTTACATATTTAAATGTATTTTATTAGACATACATTGCAATTGACTGCATTTATACCCAATGTGTATATCCTCATTCCTCTACAACACTGGATCCACACATACAGATTAAAACAATTTCTATTGCAAATATTGAATAAAAATGTATATTTAGTATTACAAACTGCTTGTCTTATATTATTCCTCAAACTTTTCATTTTTACAACTATTTTCACAGTATTCATATTACACTAGATATTGTAAGTAATCCAGAAATGATTTAATGTATGAGATGATGCATGCCAATATTTTAGATAATAAATGTATATTTTATTTCTTGAAATAAAATTGTTATTTTGTGATATTACTATACTCACAGCAGCTGTCTTTCAGCTTATAATTTGAATGATGTAAATATCTGAAACTTCCATTTTTAAATATTACTGTGAATTGATGATTAAAACTTGTAAATGTCTATGATGCAAACAGTAATGCATTTGAAATACTAATGCTTTGTGAAGTGATTCAAGAGTGATATATCAATATATGCATTAGCCCATATTTTTTTGTTGTTGTTGTCATGTTGTTTCTGTTGTAAAAACACTTGAACTCAGGGCCAAGATGGCGGTGACCTGCTCTGACGCATTTTGAACATGGGAGAAAAGAGCCATAAAAACCACAGAGTTATTGGAAACTGTGCAAAACCCGGAGGGTCTAGACCCTCCGGGAACACTCACAGCTCCCAAGGGACTGTTAAAAGTCCCAGGGTAAGGCTCTCCCCACATCTCTCTCAGACATGGAAGCCACTAAATCCAGGATTCAGGAACTCCCATTTGGAGAGGCACCTGGTAAGATCGACCCCAACACACAGCAGGCAGAATCAGAGGCTACATGGCGATCGCCCACTAGCCTACTGGGCTCCCCACACCTCAGGAGGACCTTATAGCTACTTAGGAAACCTTGCGGGATAGTTGAAGTCTTAGCAAGGAAGAAACAGGGCGCTCGGTGGGTGGTCCGCAGGAAATCGAGCTGCAGAGGATTTGAGAGAGCGGGAAGCCGGCCGGCAGAGCAGTCAGGGTGGGAAGCAGGCACAGGCAAGCAGGGCTGAAGCCCAGCACACCCACAGCAGAGGGGCTGGGGAGGGAGGCCAGCACAGGTGGCGGGAGGGACCGGGGCTCCACGCACCTGCGGCTGAGCAGACAGGGAGGGAAGCCGGCACAGGCGGGCGGGGCTGAGGGGCCAGGTCTGTGGCGGAGAAGCCTAGTGGGAAACCAGAAGCCAGGGGACCATAGCTGTATTCTGGAAAACCCAGACATATTAGGTGTGGAGCCAGGACCTGTCAGCCTCCGTGATGACAAACAAAGCCCACAGAATCTGTTCCTGGGCAAACAGGTCCATATCATCAGAACCATTACAGGCTGATCACTCAGTGTGCAACATAGAAAAGTCTGAATTGGGAGCAGTGAAATAATCCCGGGCCATTACTCACTACCTGGGAATAGGCTGCACCAGCTCAGAGTGCTTCAGTCTATTAAAACCACAGTGACCCTGAGATCCCCCTGTAAGCAATGACAGATAGCCATGCAATTCGACTCCTTCATCAAAGCATCCCCTGTGGATCCAAGAACAGAAAATGACAAGAACAGACAGCTAAACACATCCATATGGCCAAAGGTCCAGGAAAAAAAAGAAATCAAGGAAATATGACTCCAACAACGCAGAATTATCCTAGCTCATCCAATTCGGATACCTCACACCAACAGAAACACATGAAAATGTTGACAATTCTGCATTATGGAAAGTGATAGAGTCCTTCAAGAAGAACTTAAATCTATGAAGGAATTCAAAGAAGCCACAATTTCACAAGTCAAAACAATGAAAAACACCATTAAAGAACTCCAAGCCAAGGTGACAGAGCTTGAAAAGGAAAAGGACAAATCAATGAAAGATTTTCAGACAAAAATAAGCAAGCTGGAGAAGGAAATGTACAAAATGAACAAAACCATATAAGACATGAAAATAGAAATAGAAACAATAAAGAAAACACAGTCAGAGTTAAAAGAGGAAGTGGAGAATCAAGGGAAGAGAACAGGAACTACGGATGTGAGTATCAAAAAAAGGATGCAAGAGATGGAAGACAGGATCTCAGGCATGGAAGATTCGATGGAAGAAATCAGTACAACATCCAAAGAAAATGAGAGGGTTAAAAAACCTCTCATCCACAACATCCAAGAAATCAAGAACTCGATGAAAAGACGGAACCTAAGAACTATAGGCATAGAGGAAAGAGAAGACTCCCGACTCCAAGGTCCAGGAAATATCTTCAACAAAATTATAAAAGAACCTGAAAAAAGAGATGCCAATAAAAATCCAAGAGGCTTACAGAACACCGAACAGATTAGATCAGAAAAGAAACTCCTCGCCACATAATAATTGAAACACCAAATATACAGAACAAAGAAAGAATATTAAAAGCTGTAAGAGAAAAAGGTCAAATCACATACAATGGCAGACCCATCAGAATTACTCCTGACTTCTCCTCAGAAACTTTAAAAGCTAGAAGGGCCTGGACAGATATCCTACAAGTCCTGAGAGATCATAGGTGCCCAGCCAGACTACTATACCCAGTAAAACTCTCTATCAAAATAGATGGAGAAAACAAGATATTCCATGACAAAATCAAATTTAAACAATATCTACCCACAAACCCAGCCCTACAGAAAATCCTAGAAGGAAAATTCCAACCCAGAGAAGAAAACTTCACCCAAGAAAACAAAGGGAATAGAAAACCCCTCAGCAACTAAACCAAAAGAGGCACAGGACCATCACCTATACCAAACTAATGGGAAATAACAACCCCAGGTTAAAACCGAACTTTTAAGTTATTATTTAACACTTATTTATTACTAAATT
>CAJQZJ010033276.1:889771-924433 GCA_907164525.1 Lophiomys imhausi
GTATTCACTAAATCTAACTTATATTAACCTATCAGCCCCTACACCAGGTCACTAACATCCATCAATATCAATGGACTCAACTCCCCAATAAAAAGACACAGGTTTACAGAGTGGATCCGCAAGCAAGACCCGTCCTTTTGCTGCATACAAGAAACACATCTCATTACCAAAGATAGACACTACCTCAGAGTAAAGGGCTGGGAAAAGGTTTTCCAAGCAAATGGACCCAGGAAACAAGCTGGAGTAGCCATCATAATATCAAACAAAACAGACTTCTAACTGAAGTAGATGGAAAAAGACAAAGAAGGGCATTATATACACATTAAAGGGAATAGTCATCAAGAGGAAATATCATTACTGAACATCTATGCCCAAAATACAAAGGCACTACTTTTGTAAAAGAAACACTTCTAAAACTTAAATCGCACGTCGATCACAACACATTAGTAGTGGGAGACTTCAACACCCCACTCACAACAATGGACAGATCATCAAGACTGAGGCCAAACAGAGAAATATTGAGTCTAACAGAGATCATGAAACAAATAGACCTAACAGATATCTACAGAACGTTACACCCAAACACAAAGGAATACACCTTTTTCTCAGCACCTCACGGAACCTTCTCCAAAATCGACCACATAGTTGGACACAAAGATAGTCTCAACAGATACAAGAAAATTGAAATAACACTTTGTATCTTATCAGACCACCACGGAATAAAGCTGGTCTTCAACAGCAAAAGAATCAACAGAAAGCCTACACACACACATGGAAATTCAACAGCTCCTTACTGGATGACCACTGGGTCAGGGAAGAAATAAAGAAGGAAATCAAAGACTTCTTAAACTCCAACGACAATGAAGACACAACATACCCAAACCTATGGATACAATGAGAGCTGTGCTACGAGGAAATTTAATAGCACTAAGTGCTTTCAAAAAGAAAATTGTGATAGCTCATATTAGTGAATTAGCAGCTAAGCTGGGTGAATTGAAAAAAAAAAAAAAAAAGCAAACACTCCCAAGAGGAGCAGAAGGCAGGAAATCATCAAACTTAGGGCTGAAATCAACAACTTAGAATCAAAAAGAAATATTCAAAGAATCAATGAAACCAAGAGTTTGTTTCATCGAAGAATCTCCAGTGTGAGATGGTTGAATTAGTGGCAAGTCTATCTCTTGACATGAAAAAACTCCTTGCTCCAACTGCAGACTGCTGTCCAAAAAGGACAAAACTTGGTAGCAGGGAAGTCGACAGCCTAGCTCTGCCAAGACAGGGTAGGTAAGTCCTTTATAATCCCTGCTCTACAATCAATGTCTGTCAGAGAAACAGGACCAAAAGTCTGAAGACTGATGCAGGAATGTATGGAGAGAAAAGGGGAACTGTCCAGGCAGTCACTGGTTTGTCATTTCTTAGTATTCGAAGCTGCAGGCCCTGCACTTCCTATATAATCAGATATATTTATCCCTCTCAGGTCTCTGACGTGGTTGAAGAATAGACAGCTAGAGTCTCATAGTTAAATTTTGAGTTGTTTAGGAATTAAGAGGGCGTTCTAGATCTAAGAAGATGGTTATAATAGTGATGGAAGTTAGTATGAAAGCTAAGTCAGTTATAGAACTTTAAAATCATGGAGATGGTTAGATGGTAGAATGTTAAAGTCAGGGGCCAAATATGTATGAACTGGACATTGGGAACGTATACTGGGCCATTTAACTCTCATAAATGTGGTATATTTATTTCTGCTGTTTTGTATAGTATTTACTGTTATAAGAGAAGGAACCATTTGTTGGACTGAATGGGGAAGCTGTTGGGAGGAAGAGGGTGGAAGGGTGGGACAGGAAGGGGGAATAGGGAAGGGTTTGTGACTGAGATGTAACTTGAAGAAAAAAAATTATTTAAAAAAAAAAAAAACACTTGAACTCTTTCGGCACTGCATAACCAATCAGGGATCTTCATCTTTGACTAAGGCTGATTCTCCCTTTCTGCCTTCTTTCTCCCTCAGCAGAAATTTTTGCTTTTAGTTCCTCAACTAGAGGTTTGGGACTTGTGATATTTCTTCCATTGATATTGAGATGTCAACTGGTAATGGAATTGTTCACATCTTATGTATGCAGACATGTTGAGATTTCACGGATGCAGTGTCACTGTCATAGCTAGAATGCACAATAATCGAAGACTTCATGGTCCTCTTGATCTTACCAATATACTATCTCCTCTTACTCAACATTCCTGAGACTTAGGTCCTATAATTTTATAATATGTTATAATTTTTATAACATAAGTTATTATAGCAAATATAATATATGTTTATTTGTTTTAATATTTATATAACAACAATTGTTAAAGAAGAGGTCCTGATTTTGGGATGGGGAAGGCATGCAAGCTCTTAGGAGAGAGGAGCAATGTGATTTTTTAAATTAAACTTGAAACAGAAAAAAGCATCCATTCCCTGTTATTTTAATCATGTTATTACAATTATTATTTCTTCAGGAGATTACATATTGTTCCTGTTTAATTAAAGTGTAACATACTATGACCTGTGGTTCCTGAAAATCACTGTTGTACTCTTTGATCCTATGAGTCTATGTATTTCATTACCCATATGAGTGGGTGCATAAGTATGTGTCTTTCTGTGCTCAGTTAGTTTCTGTGTAGAAATATACTGCAAGATAAAACTTCTATATTGTAGGGAAGTTTATTAAGACATGGAATAGGTGAAAAGTCCTCACATTCAAGGAAATTCATTATTATTTGGGACCGTCTAAAGGGTACATTCCATTCTTCAACAAAGCTCTTTAAGTTTATGGAGTAACTCAAATGTGCCAGGAAGTCCCTGAAACTGACCAGATACATTTTAGTCCCTCCTTCCCCAAACATAAGTAAGCAGTAAGAAGCGCTGAGAGATGCACTCAGCAAATAGCTGCTTAGTAGAGCCTCAGATCAGCAGAGAACAGCCAAAATGCCTGAAAGAGAGAGACTAGATAGCTTCCTAAAATACTTCCAGACTAGCTGTGGTGCCTAGAAGAGGCTCAGACTGACTAACTTATCTAGAAAGGACACTCTCAAGCCTGTTGAGCTGTCTGTAGGTTCTGAGCTCCAGGCTTCCAGGTTTGTGAGCACTCAGCCCTGCTGCAGTGGCCTATTGGTGTCACACATTACGTGTTCAACATCTTTTGGACACTAAATTATTTCAAATAAAAACAAGTATAATATGTCATCTCACACCCATCAGAATGATTAAGATTGACTAAGATTAGTATCACAAATGACAGTTCATGCTGGTGAGGCTATAGAATAAGGGGAGCACTCCTCCAGTGCTAGTGGGCCTACAAACCTCTATAGCCACCATGGACATTGGTATGGATATTCCTCAGAAATATGGGAATCCCTCACCAAACCATAAGGACATATCCTCATCTATGTTCATAGCAGCATTATTTGTAATAGCTAGAAACTGGAAACAACCCAGGTGTCCCTCAACCAACAAATGGAGAAAAAAATGTGGTACATTTTCACAATGGAATACTACTCAGCTATCAGAAACAAGGAAATCATGCAATTCACAGACAAATGGATGGAACTAGAAAAGCTCATCCTGAGTGAGCTAACCCAGACTCAGAAAGATGCACATGGCATCTACTCACTTATAATTGGCTTTTAGCCATATAGTACAGGATAACTATCGTATAACCAACACACCAAAAGGATTACGAACATAAATTTTGCTACCTATTAAGGGGACAATTTCCTAGGAGTGCTACCATCTTGGCCCCCAGGGCAAGAGGAAGCTCTTAGGTGTTGGGTAAGTACACTCCACATGGGAGGAGTGGGAAGGATGGGATGGAGATGTAACTTGAAGCAATAAATAAACAAACAAACAAACAAAAAAGAAAGATGGAAATCAAACTATCTCAAGATCCAGTATATCACTCTTGCACATATAATCAAAGGACATGTCATCCTACGACAAGGACCTGTAGAGTGATTTTTTTTCCAGCAACATAGCTCCTCTGGCTGGAATAAAGATGTAGCCTAAGCACACACCTTCATTCCCTCTGACTGGAATACAGACATTCCCTTATTACACAGTTTTAATCACAAACAATGAAGGTAAAATTAGTTTGTAGAAGGAAATACCCACGTTTGAAAGTGACATCTAAGTGAGAGGCAGACAAAGTGACAAATCAGAGAAATATTTAAAGGATTAAGATAGCATAAGTACAACTCTCACAAGAAGAGACAGAAAAACAAAGAGGACTTAGGGGATCAGTTGAGAGAGAGGAGGAGGCAATTTTACCATGAGAGTTTTACAAAGACTGGTTGAAGAGAGAACAAGATAGACACAGGTAAAGACAGAATGAGCCAGAGACTGAGTAGATACCAGAAGATTAAAACATATTGCCAAATGTTAGTAAGAGGCCAAGTAGAGCAATTCAGTCAGAGGTTGAGAGAGAACCCAGTTTGAATCAGTCACCTTGGAGAGCAGTTTGAGAGAGAATAGCTGAGTTGAACCAGTCAGAGACTCTAGAAAGGATTAGAAAGGATGATCTTATTCAGCATTAAGTTTCAGAGGCTGAAAACATTCTAGGCCTAGATTAGATTTTATGAAGGCTAGAAGCTTCCAGGAGTAGGCTTAGGTTAGCCGAGAGAGGCGGTAAGCCTCTAAGACAGCAATTCCCTTTTACAAGGACACTTTTTCAACCACGTTTATTGCTGCTCTATCCATAATAGCCAGAAATTGGAAACAACATAGATGTCCCTCAAGGCATGAATGAGTAAAGAAAATGTGATACCTTTATATACTTAGATCACCTTCATATATGTATATATTTTAGGAAGAGTCCAGTGTATAGGTTTCTACACTACCACTCAAATGGCCTTTAATTTTATTATTCTCTCCCTGTATTTCCTGACTCGTGCCTCCCTCCCCTTCTCCTCTCCACTTGATACTACCATTTTAGCCTATTCTCTATTCTCTTCCACCTATAACTATTTATTTAATATCACCTTTCTAGGTAGATCTATCTATCCATCCACCTAGTTCCTTAGTGTGTACCTAACCTCTTTGTTCTTCTGATTGTATCTTGGTTATCATTGATTCAAAAACTAATATCCATACATATGCAAGCACATAACATATTTATCTTTCTGGTTCTGGATTACCTAACTCAAGATTTATTTTTCTAGCTTTATCAATTTACCTATGATTTTCATGACTTAATTTTTTAACAGCCGAGTAATATTCCATTGTATATATTTACTATATATATGCATTAATATGTTAATGGATGTCTATCAGCTTCTTTTTGTGGATCCTGACTGGCATCATTTTGGGAAAAGATTTCATTTTGTATTAGGTTTGACTCAGAGCTGACCTCCAGTTCCAGGAAAAACAACAAAAGATACCCAACCTTGCATTCCAGGGAAGTTCTCCAACCATAACTGGCCAGATCATTCTGAGAAAGCACCCAAAAAGTCTAAGTAAACTTTTTGCTGGTTTGGTAACAACAACTAGCCAATTAGTGATAGACAGGTTTGTCTGTCCAAATGTTTTCCAATCCTATGTCAGAAACCTCTTTCTTTGTTTTATCCCCTATAAAACCCTTATATTTTCTGAACTCAAGACTCCAATACTAACTGCTGTATCAGTGAATGTTGTGAGCCCCTGATCGAACTTAGATAAGCAACCCTTGTGCACTTGCATTAGATTGGCTCCTGGGTAGTCTTTGGGGTCTCGAAAATTGGGCAGAATATTTTCTTATAACATTCAGGACCATCAGCATAGGACCACAGCCCTACTACACCAAAACTTGATCAAGACAATACTCAACAGACCTGCTTAAAGCAAATCACATACAAGAATTTTATTTTGCTTTGTTTTGTTTTTGTTTGTTTTTAGAGACAGGGTTTCTCTATTTAACAGAACTCTGGCTATCCTGGAGTTGCTTTTAGACCCAGCTGGCCTGGAACTCACAGAGATCCACCTGCCTCTGCCTCCTGAGTACTGAGATTAAAGGAGCGTGCCACCTTGTCTCAGAGGAAGAATTTTCTTAATTAAGATTTCTCATTTCCATATATATATAGGTCTATGTCAAGTTGGCAAAAACCAGTCAACATAACTTATTCCTTTTCAACCTCACACACATGCATCTATCTTATTAAGCTATAAACTTTACTTTTTTATTTCCATGAGATCACCTTAATACAAATATCACAGTATAAAACATTAAAATATTTTAAAGTCTATAGTTTATGAAAAAAAGACCCTACACATAGCCAAACATTAGAAGGAGCTCTGGGAGTCATGTATAAGAGAGGGAGGAGGAATAAAAGAATCTGGAGGGTACAAGATCTCCACATGAAGACCAACAGAACCAACCAACTTAGGACCCTAGAAGTTTACAGAGAATGAAACATCCACTGAAAAATAGCACATATAAACTGGACCTACACCCCCCCATATAGACATTAGGCTGTTTGGTCTTCATGCAGTTCCATTAGCAAATGGAGCTGGGTAAGGGGGTTGTCTCTGACATGTACTCTCTTAATAGAACAACTTACCCTCACTAGCTACCTTGTTGGACCACAATGCAAGAGGATGCATTAAGAACCCATGGGACTTGATGAAATGAGGTGAGTCAATATGTGTGGGGCTCCCCTCATCCTAGAAAAGGGAAGGGAGAAGATGAAGAGGAGAGTGGGGAAGAGGAAGAGGGCTGCAATCGGGAAAAGGAAAATTCAAAAGGCTTTAAAATTCAAGTTTTTGTTTTTGTTTTTTCTGTTAGTATTTCTTTTTTTATTTTTTTTCTTTATTTTTTATTTCTTCAAGTTACATCTCAATTGCAGTCCCCTCCCTATTCCCCCCTCCAGTCCCACCCTCCCACCCTCAACCCCCCTTCCTCTTCCCTTTCTATTTTTTTTTTAAGTTTAAGGTATATCTTATTTCCCCATACAGTTTCCCCTTTCAGTCCAACAAATGGCTCTTTCACTTATAATAATAAATACAATACAAAACAACAGAGGTAATTAGGCCATAGTTATGAGGGTTATATGACTTAGCGTACATTTCCAATGTCCAGTCCATATGTATTTGTCACCTGACTTTAACAGTCTACTATCTAACCATCTCCATGAGTTTAAAGTTCTATATATAACTCAACATTCATACTAACTTGCAACACAATTTTAAAAGCATCTTCTTAGGTCTATAACACTCTCTTGACTCCTAAACAACTCAAAATTTTATTATGAGACTCTTGCTATCTGTTCTTCAACCACCTCAGAGACCTGAGAGTGATAAATATATCTGATTTTATAGGAAGTACAGGGCCTGCAGCTTCCCAAACTAAGAAATGACATACCAGTGGCTGCCTAGACAGTTCCCATTTTCTCTCCATACATTACAGTTTTGTTTTGTTTTTTAGAATTCAAGGTCTATTTCAAACTTCAATTTATTTAAACTATCCAAATATTCTCTATATTATGCAATGTCATGTGGAACACTGTCTTTATAAAACATTTTCCCTCATATCTCTAGAGTCTATGAAATTAAGGAGGCAGAAAGATGGTAAGTACCAGAGGTGGTGGATGATTCAAGGGAAACAATATCTTCCATACACATACACATATGAGCTCACAGAGGCTATCCTAGGGAAGTGGTCACAAAGACTCACTTGGAACGAAGAAGCTATTTTTTGATTGATACCCACTAGGAAAGGTAAAATAATTTTTATACAATAGAGCTTCGAAGGTAAGATCAACTGTGCTCCAAGGCAGAACTTCAATATTCCAAATTCCTTTCACTATGGGCTATTATAAATTAAAAAAAAAATAACATATCTTATTCAAGGAGGGACAAACTAGAACATAGTTATAACTAAATCAAACCAAAGCCAAAGGTCATCAGTATAAAAAGTTTCATGCTTAACATTTGAGACACTCTCATGTTCCTTGGGCCTTGCTGGTGGTGTGCCTGTGGTTTCTCAACCAAAGCACAGGAAGCATGTCTCCTAATGCATGGCAGCTTGATGAGACTCGCTGTTTCCTTAGTGGTAATCCTACTATTCTGGTATCTCCAAAATCTCCACTGCCTCTGAGCTGCACCATCAGCCATTTCTGTGCTCTATTTAGGGGGTCTAACCCAGCAGCATCGTGTCAAAGCTCAACTTCCCTTCATGACCCTTTCAGTCCTGGGCTTCTAATTCCCCCATGGCTGCAAACTCACCAATGGACCCTGAGTGCAAAGCCTCACCTACCCTCTAAGTCTATGCCTTCAATGCCAGTACTACCTGAGAAATATCATGTTGGCTCCTTCTGTACTGCAGCTTCTTTATGGTGACCCTGAGAAAGTATTTTCCTTTTTTGTTAATGGTTTATTTATTAATTCAAGTTACGTCTCCATCACAGCCCCCTCCCTCCACCCCTCCCAAAAGGATTTTTCAAAATGTTGTTTTTCTAGATGATGCTGGTCTCTTCATAATCACATCTGATTCTTCAGCCCCATCTGATCAGTATTAACTGTCCCAGAAGAACAAAGTTTTTATATTAGTCATTCTTAACATATCACATAAATACCCTTGATAAGATCTTTGTTTCCTTCTGAGATGTCACAATCCTGGCCTCCATTGTCTCAATTTCTCTCAACATTCTTATTTTCCAGGACGCTTTAGAACATCTCACTAATATCTTAATCTTCCAGACCTATACCAGGCCAAAATTCAACCTTCAAAAAGTATGGTCATGTCTGCCACAGAAATACCCTAGTACCTGTTGCCAATTTCTGTCTAGTTGTGTTTTTTCCTACTTTGATAAAACACTATGATCAAACCCTATTTGTTGGTTGGAAAGGGGGTCGATTTTAGTTTATAGTTCCATATCACATTCCATCATACAAGGAAATTAGAATAGAAGTCAAGATAGGAACCTAAAGTCAAAAACTGAAGCAAAGTACATAGGAGGATGCCATTTACTCACAAAGGGTTTCTCAGCCTGCTTTATTACATCACCCAAGACCACCTGCCCAGTGTGGCATTACCCACAATGGTTGCTTTTCTCCCATGCCAGTTATTAATTAAAACAATACACCACACACTTGCCTACACACCTATTTTATGGAGACATTTTCTTTAATTTTTATGTTTATTTATTACTTCAGGTTACATCTCCATCACCGTAGTACCTTCTTTCCACCCCTCCCAGCCCCGCCCTCCCACTGTCTACCCTTATCCCTTCCATCCCACTCCTCCAGAGGGGAGTGTCCCTACATATCAGTCCCCCACCCAAGTTCACCAGTCATATGAGGGCCAAGAACATCCTCATACACTGGGAGCCTACAAGGTAGCACCACTAGGGAAAAGTGGGAGACATTTTCTTAAATAAAATTCTGTATTCCCACATATTTCTAGGTTTGTGTCAAGTTGACAAAAGCAAACAAACGAATAAAAAAACAAAAAACAACCAACATATCAAAGAAATATACTAAGGTACTTCTTTGTATAAGGATATCATATATTGTGGTTTGATTTATAGCATGGATTGTGACAGAAGTTACAAAGAAAAACAAAGTTTCATTTAAATTTCTTTAATTTCATCAATAATTTTCGTAAAATAAATATAAAATACTTGTCTACTGTCATGTCATTATTCCTTACAATTAATACAAAGAATATATTTTAATTACTTGAGCCTATCTCAAGAAAACATAACAAACAACAAATGTGGTATTAAATTTAGTAACAACTCAGCATGAATTTTAACCTTAGTTTTCATTGACTTCTACTTTGCTCTTAGTATTTTCTTTTCTACCAGTAAAATTCAACAAGAAAGCTCAAATTAAGAAATTAAAAAAGTTAAATAGCCCTCTTTATTTCATTATAAAACAATCTGAAAAAACAGCAAATATTTGAGTAATAGAAAGGAAACCAGTGCCAATTTAATAAGAATTAGGGAGACTTTATAAAGTTTGCAGAGAAATAAAGACTTATCATGTTTAAACACCACACATTTCTGACACAGAACTCAGAAAAATCCAGCTAGAAAGACCTAGAAACCTCCTCCTTGAGGACTAGCTCTCAAACTATTATAAGTTGCTTTGCAAGCTGCCAGTAGAAAACTGGTATGTAAATCTAAATGCAAAAGCAATGACCTGCCCAGAAAGATCACTCCAATGGTACAATAGTGTCTCTTTTATCTCCAGGATAACCAACAGCTGTGTGTTTGTACTTGAGACCTACTCAAAAAGAATAAACTTAATATCTTGAAACTGTAAACCTAGCTAACTTCTAGGGGCTGGAGAGTAAAATCATAGATGATCATAACTCCTACCCACCATTAAGAAAGTTGCTTTTTGCCATAGATGGAGATTAAAGTCATTTTTGTTGTTATTTAATACAAAAAGTCTTAAATTTTCTGTATGGATGTGGATATTTGCTGAATATACTCTGAAGCTTCTGTTAGAATTAATGCAGAGTTGGAGGCTTTCAAGTCTCAAATCCCCACAATCCACCACAGCTCCTACATCCTTGTCCCATCATCTGAGACATATATAATATCTCCTCCACTGACCTGGATGGCAAGAAAGCCTTTCACTGAGCAGGAGCTGATTAAGCAGCACTGGAATTCAAGAAAATCTTTGCCAGATATTCATAAAACGCTTACTCTAAGAATATCCAAGAGTTCAAACATCTAGTCATTAAACATTGCAGCTAATATTAAGGTTCGGAATTAAATCCATATGATAAAGAAGAAAGACAAAAGGCTAGGGCACCCTTTTTAAAATTGCTCAAATTAGTTTTAATTGGCATTTCAGTAAACATTAAGAATATTGAACACTTTAAAATGTATTTATTAGCTATTTGTATTTCTTTTGAGCACTCTTTGTTAAGAATCATAGCCTTTCTTGAACTGGTTCAGTTCTTTCTTGACTCTTCCTTAAGTTCTCTAGGCATTTGGAATAATAGTACTCTATCAGATGTACAAATGGTGAAAATTCCCTTCTGCTTTGTGAGAGTTCTCTTCACTTGATTGTATCATATGCTTTAAAAAGCTTTTTAGTTTTATGGAGCCCTGTGTTTCAATTGTTGGGATTAATTCCTAAATAAATTGATTCCTATTGTAATAGTCCTTTCCACACATATATATTTTAGGGAAATGTTTATGTTACCTTCTAGAGAATTCAGTTTTTGAAAATTTATAATATTATCTTTGATAGATCTAGAGCTTATTTTGTGAAGGATGCTAGATATGGATCTAATTTTTTGCTGTATGTGGGCATTCAGTTTTCCCAGTACAATTTGTTAAAGATGCTGTCTTTTTTGCATATGTTTTTCTTCTTTGTCAAATATTTGAGTTACCTTTGGTTCCCTGAACTCACTTTATTTATTTTTTCATTGATTTATGTGTCTGTTTTTAAGGCAGTGCCATATTTTTAAATTACTGTAGTTTTGTAATATATCTTTAAATATAGAATTGCAATTCTGCCAACCTTTATTTTTTATTAACTCTTAGGTTTGCTTTGATTATCTGGATCTTCTGTATACAGTACTGTATAAATTTAGGATTTTTTTCTATTTGTCTGAATAATGCTTTGGAAATTTTCATTGGGATAGAATGAATCTGTAAATTGCTTTTAGTAGATGGCTGTTTTTCCACAATGTTATGTATATGAGTATGAGTGTAGAAAAGCATTCTATCTTCCAGTATCTTCATAAATCTCTGTCTTTCAGAGTTCAAAGTTTCATGGTAGAAGAATTTTTCCACTTTGGAAAATTCTTCAAGTGTCTCTTAGCCATTAGGGATTCCTCCTTTGTGAATTCTCTGTTTAGCACTGTTCCCCATTTTTTGATTGGATTATTTGGTTTCTTGGCATTTAATTTCTTGAGTTTTTTGTAAATTATGGATATTAGCCCTCTGTCAGATGTGGGATTTGTAAAGATCTTTTCCCAATCTGTAGGTTGCTGTTTTGTTTGAATGGCAGTGTCTTTTGCCTTACAGAAGCTTTTCAGTTTCATGAGGTCCCATTTATTGATTGTTGGTCTTGCTAGATGTTAATATATAACTTTGTGTAAGTGCAGAGATCCTGACAATAAAAAGACTATGGGTTTTTAAGGTAGAAGTGTCTCTAGAAAAGAAACTAGAAAAACACAGGTACCATGAAGGCATACAGACAAAAACTGTAGTTGAAGTTTTAGCAGGGGGTGGAAAAATACAAACAAACAAACAAAGTGACTGGAGAAAAGAAAGCTCACCAACATTGCAGAAAGCAGAAGACACCTGACAGAAATGTTGGAGAAGACCATAGATATCTCACAAAAAGCTGCAGAGGAGAAATTCACTTAGAGTTGTCTCCATAGGAAACATCAGTACTAGCAGTTTGGCTGACTGCCTAGAGAGACTTGGGAGACTCAAACTGTGAAGCCCTGGAGCCCAGACAAGTAACAATGAAGGAACTTCTGAGACACATTAAGCCCCCTAAAAAGACAATTTTAATAATACAGATATACTTTCCTGAATTAAAAAAAAAAATGGGAAACTCCATTTCAGATCCCCAAGCAAAGGTAGAAACTGAGGGGACAGAAAGACTACTTGAAAAAGCCAATGCAGTATTTATTGCAACTGTGACAACTGAGGTTAACTTCTCCACACTTTCATTTTCAATCTTTATATATTTCCTGTCAAAAAGGTAGAAAAAATAGCTGTACAACAACAACAAAAATTAGCTATGATAATACAAAGGTTTGAAAGAGAACAGACAAGGAAGTACATAGACAGGAAGTGCTTAATTATGAACCAATAGAATCTAATGAAGTTAAGGACCAAGATAGACAACCCATTGAACCTATGACACTATCTCTTAGTGCAATTGAGGAAATTCGACCACCTCCACTAGGTTTTCCAGTGACCCAAGAACAAGCACCAGAAAATGATACAAATTCACAAAATGAACAACTACAAGATCTTTAAAGAATCAATAATAACTTATGAAATGCACTCACCCTATGTGAAACAGATGTTAAATACCTGGACTACCCCAAACTCCTGGAAATATTTATCAGCAGCTATACTGGAGGCTGGTTCACAATTACAATGACTGACATGGTAGTAAGAAGAAGCTGAAATTGTGGAAGATCATAATAGATCTAAAAATGTTAATATCATGAAAGATCAATAGTTAGGTGAAGTCAATTGGCTTATTTAAGACAGAAGATGCACTTTGATGATTCCATTATTATACAATTTACCTAATGTATGTGCAGATGGAAGCTCTACCCTAGAATTAGTCATAAGTAAAAATCTCACACTATTACCAAAAATTCAATGCTATAATACCCACTGGAGTTTGTCGACTTCTACCCCTATATATAATAGGAATGGTAGGAAGAAGTAGCCTAACACCTCAAGGATTCATTGTGCATCTGAGAATTATAAAAAACACTTCAAGGGAGAGATTGAGATTATGATGTACTTAGAAAATATGCATTTTAAATCAGGAGACAGGATTGCTCAGCTTTTACTGTTTCCATATGTCAAAGGCAAAGTTGATCCAATACAAAGAACAGGGAGGTTTGCAAGAACTGGAAATCAGGTTTTCTGGATAATTCTTATCAATGATCAGAGACCAAAGTTAAAATTAAAATTAAAAGGTATTTGTAAAAAATTATATAGCTAATAAGTTATTTAAACAGTATTTAGATTATTGTCGATTGATTTGGAGCCATTAATCTTTAAACAGACATTATAAATGAGTACACAGACACCGCTCGTGGATTTTAACAAGCCTTGGCCTGAGTTGTGCAATACTAGCCCATCTAAGCTAGCTCTTAATTCTATTACCCAAGTATGACCTCATATATACATACGTCCCCTTGGACTGCCATTCTCCACGATATGCCGATGTTCCTGGCCATGTGGAATGAGGTTCCTTTTTCTAACCCATTGTGTGTGCCTCCTTCCTCCTGCTCCTGGCTGGAATGAATTAATCCTCTGTCTAAAGCACAGGCTTCCTGCTCTAATCCCAGGAAGTCCCACCTTTCTCTGTCTTTGTTCAATCTCAGGCCTCAGCATTTTATTTAACCAATCAGATTCAGTGTAAGTAACAGACAGTAAGCAGGACCAATTAATTAACATTTAGAATGCTTAACACTACCCCAACAATTCCCTCCTTTTGTCTAAAAAAAAAAAGGCTAATTTTTTTCAACTCATATAGTAAATACAATAATAACAAATATGAAACAATCAAAAAAAAACATATATAAAAGGTATACACATAATGTTTAGCCTATTTGTATCAGGCAATCTTGAAGAAGAAAAAAAATCATCTTATCTATCTTGCTGTGTCTAAAGTTCTGAACCAAAATAATTTCTATCATATCCTATATTTATAAACCTAAAGATTTTATTTAGACTTGAAAATATCCTTTTAAATCCTAAACAACTCAAGTTCAATTGAAATTTTATAACTATTATGCCTTCAACCCATCAAAGACATAAGAAGGGATAAAGTTATTATTTGAGTGAGTAGGAAGCATATGAGAGCAGCTTCCAAAAAGAAATATGACAGTTTGTTGCCCAGACAGTCCCAAATATCACTTGATATCGTTGGAGCATCATCTTCAGCCTTCTGGCCAAGCATTTTTCACAGACTAAATTGTGCAGCAGGAAATAAGAAGGATTTTCCCATTCTGTCTCTGCAGCATCAGGACATCGACTTACCTGCATTTAAGCTCTGGACTTATCTTTGGACTGTATATAGTCTGTTGAGAGAGCAGGGTCATTTTTGCCCAATAGGAATTATCTCCTGATGGGAGATTTCTTTGTGATGCTCATTGTCTTCTTCCAAGTCAAATGGGAGCTGTCAGGAGCTGACTGTCTTAAGTCAAACAATTCTTATAAAAATAAAAATATCTTTAAATGCCATTTTCTGTATGCCTCTGAGGGTTTTGAAGACATCTACTATTTTATTTATAAATCTATCTATCATCTATCTATCTTTGAACAAGCAAACTATATTTTTATCCATTTATTATCTGTTTAACCTTGTATTTGACATGACCAGGAGCTTGACTGGCCAGTCAATTTGTATTATCCAGACTCCTAAATAGATTTCAATAGAAACCCATAAAAGGATTGGAAGTAAACCTATAGTTTTAAATGAGTTGTATAGGCACAATACATTATATAAGAGTTGAAATATACATATTATGTGTCAAATATAAAATTCTATACTAATGAATCAAACTTAATCTTATTTTTGTATCAATATACAAAATTATATACCAATGCATCAAAAGATAACCTTATTTAAAGAACAACAATAATTTTAAGTTTCAGAGAAGATTCAATAATCTATATCATTTCTATATTATATAAATATATTCCCCCTCTTTTTCTTTTCAAGTCTTTTCCCACTATATAAGAGAGAAAGAAGGACAGAGAAAAGAAAAAGAGATCTCCAAGTCTAACTTAATATACCTTGCTTAAAAAGACCATATAACAATTTGTAACCATTACCTCTAAACAATATTTATAACACATCAAATGACCAAAGAATCATCCACCCCATTTTTTTGAGAATGGGGCATCGCTCTCTTAAAACTGCTTCCTGCTGAATTGGGACACAGAAAACCTGTTTAGGGGCCCAAATAAAATGTAAAATAAAAATGGTTAAGCAAGTAAATTGTAATATTTGTTGTCCAGTCTCTATGTGCTCAGCAATTTGAATGTCCTGAGCAGTTTGTACTTCGAAGCTGGACTTTGGTAGGAAAGTTCAGGGGTTTATTGAAGTCCTATCTGGAAGAGTCTCTGAGGCTGGGTCATCTCAGCAAGCTGTTTGAAGTTCTTCTGGATGCAGATTTGGAGGAAACAACTATTAAGGCAGTCTATGAGGCTGGATCATTTGGGTTACTGGTTTTGTCTTCTTTAGACTCAGGTCCCGTTGTTCTGAAAATATATAATTTCTCACAAGTAAAATATACTTCTGCAATTACCAAAATGCATTGGATGTGCAGGATGCACAAATCAATGAAGGAATATTTCCTGTTCTTTGTTTGAACAGAAGAAAGACATTTGTAAGTTTCCATGCTATATAAAAGGATGACATGTAATAGTAAGACTGAATGGAGTTTAAGTATTCTCCTCTACAGTTGACATACATTTATTAATTGATTAAAACAGGTTTATCCTGTGTTGTTCTGGATTTTTGTAGATTAGGTTGGCCCCAAACTCAGAAGAAAGCAATCTGTCTCTGTCTTTGTCTCCCATGTTTTGGGAACAAAGGTATGCATTTACATATTTTTTTATTTCCTTTTCTCCTTTCTTTGGAGATTTAATATCTATGTGGATATATCTATCCTTATTGAGAGAGGGTTTCTCTTTGTAGCTTGGGCTGTCTTGATTTGCTCTGTAGAGCTCTGTAGATTAGATTGGCCTCAAACACACAAGGAGCCTGTTTTGTCCTTGTCTCCCAAGTTTTGAAATCAAGGTATGAATTTAAATAATTGAATTACCCTTATTAAACAATAACATTACTTAAACCATTTTTTATTAGTTTGAGTTCCAGTTCTCCCATGGAAGCTCCATTCTCAAGGAGATTGGTGTAGAATAGCAGGATATGCTATTTTATATTAGCTTTTCTTAACTGTTGGCTATGGGAGGCATGCAGTTTGCAAGTTCTTCCCAAGCCTAATTCTGGGTTTTTACATTGATTAACAGAATATATCTCTTTCTCTCTCCTTTTTCTTTTTGAGAGAGGATTTATCTATGTATCCTTGTCCTGGATTTACTTTGTACCAGGCTAGCCTTGAACTCACAGAGATTAGCCTGCTTCTGCCTCCAAAATTCTGGGATTAAAGGCATGCACCACCACACCCAGAGATTAACATATCTCCTTCAGGGCAAAATGTCTCTTGAAACCAGTTCTCCAGTGGGAGCCCCACAACTAAGGAGACTGGCTTGTGAGCCCTTTCTCTTCACAAAAATTTAAGATTATGTGCATTTATCCATTAGATCAGTAAGGACATTATTAAACTTAACATCAAGGAAAAATATGTCATTTTTAAATTCTAGACTGTCTTTAGTAAGCAGCCTTATCTTCTCAGCAGGGTTCCCACCCTGCTTTCATTGTTTAAACCAGGCTGGTCTGGTCTAGAATCCAGAGATCTGCCTGTTTCTTCCTCTAGTGTGATGGGATTGAAGGTGTGTGCCAGTACCACCCTGATCAAATATTTCACTTGAATCCCATATTTTAGTAACTCTGTAACCTTGAGAGCAACTTTGAACTGTAGTGACAATTCAAAATTGGCCCAGAATCTTCAAAAATCTCTTATGTTTTAGCAATGCCAAATCAGAAAAATATCTTTTCTACCTCCCAATATAGGAAAATCAAAGACATCTAAAAAATATCAAGCAAAAAAACAACATTCCAAAAGCCTTGGCATGTCTAACCATGCCATCCCATGCTGCAATTAAAACTTTGTTCATTATCACTTGGAATCTAATTGCAACTCTATTTCATTGGTGGATCAATACCAGAAACTCCTGATAGGCACCTAGTACCCAGGTAGCTCTTAGCTCCAGCTGTCATCAATTGTCTATTATTTATCTGGAAAGGCCTCCCTCTTTCCTTCATTATCATTGTTGGCAATTTAGCATTCCATCTGTAAATTCTTTCCTTCAAGACTATCCTAGTCTGAACTTTCTCAAAAACGATACACAGACCACAATTGTCAGGGTAAAAATCATTTGCATGCTAAGAGGAACAAACTCAATTGGAATCCAAACGTATTGAGGCATTATGAATTCCTCCATTTTTTTTTCAAGACAATCTTTTTTTTTTTAATAAATACTTTTTTTTTCTTTAAGTAACATCTCAGTCACAAACCCCTCCCTATTCCCCCTTCCTATCCCGCCCTTCCACCCTCTTCCCCCCAAAAGTTTCCCCTTTCAGTCCAACAGATGGTTCCTTCTCTTATAACAGTAAGTATTATACAAAACAACAGATATAAATATGCCACATTTATGAGAGTTAAATGGCCCAGTATACCTTCCCAATGTCCAGTTTATACATATTTGGCCCCTGACTTTGACATTCTACTATCTAACCATCTCCATGAGTTTAAAGGTCTATATCTGACTCAACATTCATACTAACTTGCAACACACTTTTAAGAGTATCTTCTTAGATCTATAACACCCTCTTGATTCCTAAGCAATTCAAAATTTAACTATGAGACTCTAGCTGTCTATTCTTCAACCACCTCAGAGACCTGAGAGGGATAAATATATTTGCTTATATAGGAAGTACAGGGCCTGCAGCTTCCAAAACTAAGAAAGGACATACCAATAACTGCCTGGACAGTTCCCATTTTCTCTCCATACATTCCTGCATCAGTCTTCAGCCTTTGGGTCCTGTTTCTCTGACAGACATTTGTTGTAGAGCAGGGATTATGAAGGACTTACCTACCATGTCTTGGCAGAGTTAGGCTGTCGACTTCCCTGCTACCAAGTTTTGTCCTTTTTGGACAGCAGTCTGTCTGCAGTTGGTGCAAGGGGTGTTTTCATGCCAAGAGATAGGCTTGCCACTAATTCAACCATCTTACAGTGGAGGTTCTTCGATGCTTATCTTCTACTTGGAGTAGAATAGGGGGTGCTGTCAGGTGCTGATATGTCTCGATATCAAAAAAAAAAGAAAATCTTGATTAAAGATAACATCTTTGAATGCCATATTCTGCAGATCTCTTGGGGTTTTTGAAGATGCCCTATCCATCTCTTGTATTTAGATAAGCAAATGTTGCTTGTCTCTTAGCAACTTGATTACTGGGTAGTTAAGAGAATATCTGTGATAGACTGTCATAGTAGCTAACAAAGTGACATGTTTGCATGACTAGGAGTTTGTTTTACTTAACTATCCTAGACCGTTTTAGATGGTAGATATCAAGAGGCCAGAGCTTCACATTTTATTTTTAAGTATCTCTAGGTATGATACCATTAGGAAGTGTTACCTTTAATTTTGTATCAATATACAAAGATCTATTCAATTGTGGTTAAATATACTCTTAATTATGTATCAATATACAAAGATCAATGTCTATGTAGCCCAATACAATCTTAATATTACGTCCATATACAAGGGTCAATACCATTGTGGCCAACTATAATCTTAATTTTGTATCAATATACAAAGATCAATAATGATGTAATCCAATACAATCTTATTTTTGCACATTAAACAACGGTCAATACCACTTTAGCCAAATAAACTACTAATTTTGTATCAATATACAAAGGTATAAGGGCATATTCAATAATCTGCCCCTTCTTCTTGGACCTTCCTGTGCTATGTCTATATCTCATTTTTCTCAAGCCTATGCAGTCCTACATAGGAGAGGAAGAAGGATACAGAAAAGGAAAAGTAGGAAGTCCCTGGGGCTAACCTCCAAAACCCATTAAACAGGACCATTTATCAGCTTGTAATCTCTTCCCCTAAATATTGGAGTTTTCAGTTATCCTTCAAATAACCAAAAAGAAGGGCGGAGAAACACCTTCCCCACCCTCTGGGCATGGGACGTCGGTCTCTTAAAGTGACTTCCTGCTGATTTGGGTCGTAGTAGACCTGTTTGGGGCCCGAACTCCAATGGAAAAAATGGTTAAAAATGTTAGTACACTCCTTTTATGTTCATTCCTTCTGTTCTCAGCTGTTTAGATGACCTAAGGGGTTTTTAGGCAGAATCTGATCTTGCAGGCTTCACTGAGGTTCCTGCTGGGGCATTGTGTAGAGCTGAACGGTCCCAGAGACATTGCATTTCCGTGGTGGTTGCAGGCCCCCGATGGAGACAGCTATTGAGGAAGTCTTCCAGGCAGAATCAACTGGGTCACTTGTCCTCCTTGGTGCCTGATTCTGCTCTCTGCTGAGGTTTCCGCTGTCCAGCAGTCCCCGGGCTCCCCTAATGGATGCTTCGATTCTCCTGGAAAGATAAGAACAGAGCCCTGCCCCAATCCCAACCCTGGGACAATTGCCCTCTTTTTTTTTTTTTTTTTTTTTTTTTTAGGCTGGGGTCTAGGTAGTACTTCTCCTGAAGCAAATTTGGCCTTCCAACAACATACAAAGCGTTATCTTTCAATCCAGGTTAAAGAAGAAATCATTCTGTCACCTTGGAGCTAAACCAGCTCTGGTGTATATATTTTGAGATCCCAAAGGACAATCTACGTGCATCGAGAAGGCCTTTTGTAATTAATCTCCAAACCTAGGTCCCTCCAAATCCCATGTGTGTGTCTCTGAACTCTAATTATTGGGATCAGAGACCTGTGTTTCCCATCTGAAGGGATCAAAGATTTGTTCCACCACTCCTGGATCGAAGTCTTTCTCTATTTAAAGTTTGCCCTGCATCAGGCTGACCCTGAGCTCCGGGATCTGCCCATTTCTGTCTCCAGTGTGCTGGGAGCTGGGACCAAGGGTGTACTCTTCTTGAATGGTGGGACCAAGAGTATGCACCCTCACCACCCCCGCTCTGTATGACTCCAGAATACATAAGACCACCAACTCTACGGTGCTCCCCCCCCCCTCCGTCTCTGCTGAAGTCAAAGGCATGGGCCAATACCACAATTCTCTTGTATTTTACCTTAGCTCCATGTCTTCTCGACACCTGGAGGTCTGCAAAACCAGGCCGAATGGCTGTATCCTCTATTCCATTCACAGTGTTTCAGCACTGCCACCTGCCTTTTTTTTTTTTTTTTTTTGTTAATAATTTTATTTGTTTGTTGCTTCAGGTTACATCCTTATCATATTGTCCTCTTTTCCTGCTTCCCAGCCGCACCCTCCCATGCTCTACCCCCTGACCCTTCCGTCTTGTTCCTCTGGGATGGAGTGTCCCTGCCTAACAGTCTCTCACCACAGATCAGGAGTCATATGAGGGCCAAGAGCCTCTTCATTCTCCGGGGGCCTACGAGGCAGTACTGCCAGTGAAAGGTGTCTCCTTGCTACTGGGGAATACTAAAAAAAAAGACCAACAAACACACAAACCCAAAAAAACAAAGAATATCCACAAAAAAAGAGAGGAAAAAGAGAAGGGAAAAGGAAAAAGAAAAAAGAAAAAAAGAAGGAAAAAGAAAATGATAAAAAAAAAAATTTATGTCCATGTTCCTTTTGGTGTGTTGGTTGTAGTAAAGATATCCTGTACGATATAGTTAAAATCCTACTATAAGTGAATAGATGCCATGTGCATCCTTCCGAGACTGGGTTAGCTCACTCAGGACAAGCTCCTCTAGATCCATCCATTTGGTTGCAAATTGCATGATTTCATTGTTTCTTATAGCTGAGTAATATTCCATTGCATAGATGTACCACAATTTTTTAATCCATTCTTCAGTTGAGGGACATCTGGGTTGTTTCCAATTTCTAGCTATTACAAATAAGGCTGCTATGAACATAGATGAGGAAACTTCCCTATGTCTCCGTGAGAGGTCCATTGGGTGTATACCCAGAAGTGGTATGGCTGGGCCCTGAGGCAAGGTTATTCCTAGATTTCTAATATATCGCCACACAGACCTCCATAGTGGTTGCACAAGCCTGCACTCCCAACAGCAATGGAGTAGGGTTCCCCTTTCTCCACACCCTCGCCAGCATGCGCTATCATTTGTGCTCTTTATCTTAGCCATTCTAACAGGTGTTAGGTGGAATCTCAGGGTCATCTTGAGTTGCATTTCTCTGGTGATTAAGGATGTTGAACATTTCTTCAGGTGTCTCTCAGCCCTTAGGGATTCCTCCTTTGTGAATTCTCTATTTAGCTCCATCTCCCATTTTTTGATTGGATTATTTGGTTTCTAGGCTTTTAGTTTCTTGAGTTCTTTGTAGATTTTAGATAATAGCCCTCTATCAGATGTGGGGTTGGTGAAGATTTTCTCCCAGTCTGTTGGTTGCCGTTTTGTTCGAATGACAGTGTCCTTTGCCTTACAGAAGCTTTTCAGTTTCATGAGGTCCCATTTATTGATTGTTGATCTCAGGTCCTGAGCTGTTGGTGTTCTGTTCAGGAAGTTGTCATCTGTGTCAATGAGTTCGAGGGTTTCTCCTACTTTTTCTTCTAGTGTCTTTAGTGTGGCCGGCCTTATGTTAAGGTCTTTGATCCACTTGCAATTAAGTTTTGTACAAGGTGATAGGTATGGGTCTAATTTCATTCTTTTGCAAGTGGACATCCAGTTGGACCAGCACCATTTGATGAAGATGCTGTCCTTCTTCTATTGTGCGGTTTTGGCTTGTTTGTCAAAGATTAGTTGGCCATAGGTGTGTGGGTCCATGTTTGGGACTTCAATTCGATTCCCTTAATTCACTGGTCTATTTCTATACCAGTACCATGCTGTTTTTATTACTGTTGCTCTGCAGTAAAGCTTGAAATCTGGGATGGTGATACCTCCAGATGTTTTTTCATTGTACAGGATTGGTTTAGCTATTCTGGGCTTTTTGTTGTTCCATATGAAGTTGAGAATAGATTTTTCCAGGTCTATAAAGAATTGTGTGGGTATTTTGATAGGAATTGCATTGAATCTATATATTGCTTTTGGTAGGATAGCCATTTTTATTATGTTGATCTTACCTATCCATGAGCATGGGAGATCTTTCCATCTTCTAAAGGCCTCTTCCATTTCTTTCTTCAGGGGCTTGAAGTTCTTGCTATATATGTCCTTTACATGCTTGGTTAGAGTTACCCCCAGGTATTTTATGTTGTTTGTGGCTATTGTGAAGGGGGTTGTTTCCCTTATTTATTTCTCGGTATATTTGTTTGTTGTATAAAGAAGGGCTTCTGATTTTTTTGAGTTAATTTTGTATCCAGCCAACTTGCTGTAGTTGTTTATCAGCTGTAAGAGTTCTTTGGTGGAGTTTTTGAGGTCGCTTATGTATACTAACATATCATCTGCGATTAGGGATAATTTGACTTCTTCATTTCCAATTTTTATCCCTTTGATCTCCTTTAGTTGTTTTATTGCTCTAGCAAGAACTTCAAGTACTATATTGAAGAGATATGGTGAAAGTGGGCATCCTTGTCTTGTCCCTGAGTTTAGAGGAAATGCTTCAAGCTTCTCTCCATTTAATTTGATGTTGGCTACTGGCTTGCTGTATATTGCCTTTATTATTTCTAGGTATGGTCCTTGTATGCCCGTTCTCTCCAGATCTTTTAGCATGAAGGGGTGTTGGATTTTGTCAAATGCTTTTTCTGCATCTAGCGAGATTATCATGTGGTTTTTTTTCTTTCAACTTGTTTATGTGGTGAATTACATTGATAGACTTTCGTATATTGAACCATCCCTGCATTCCAGGGATGAAGACTACTTGATCATGGTGTATGATACTTTTGATGTGTTCTTGAATTTGGTTTGCTAGTATTTTATTAAGTATTTTTGCATCCATGTTCATGAGGGAGATTGGTCTGAAGTTCTCTTTCTTTGTTGGGTCTTTGTGTGGTTTAGGAATCAGAATGACAGTGGCCTCATAGAATGAGTTTGGCAGTGTTCTTTCTGTTTCTATGTGGTGGAAGAGTTTGAAAAGTAATGGTGTTAGTTCCTCTTTGAAGTTCCTGTAGAATTCCGTGCTAAAGCCATCTGGCCCTGGGCTTTGTTTGGTTGGGAGATTATTAATGACTGTTTCTATTTCCTTGGGTGTCATTGGGCTGTTTAAGCTGTTAATCTGACTTTGATTTAGTTTTGGTAGGTGGAATTTATCGAGGAAATTGTCCATTTTGCTTAGGGTTTCAAATTTAGTGGAATATAGATTTTTAAAGTAATGCCCGAATATTTTCTGGATCTCCTGAATGTCTGTTGTTATTTCTCCCTTTTCATTTCTGATTTTGTTGATTTGGGTTCTTTCCCTTTGCCTTTTAGTTAATTTGGCTAGGGGTCTGTCTATTTTGTTGATTTTCTCAAAGAACCAACTCTTGGTTTCATTGATTCTTTGTATCGTTCTTTTTGATTCTAAGTTGTTGATTTCAGCCCTAAGTTTGATGATTTCCTGCCTTCTGCTCTTCTTCGGAGTGTTTGTTTCTTTTTTTTCCAATTCACACAGCTTAGCTGTTAGTTCACTAACATGAGCTGTCTCAATTTTCTTTTTGAAAGCACTTAGTGCTATGAACTTTCCTTGTAGCACAACTTTCAATGTATCCCATAGGTTTGGGTATGTTGTGTCTTCATTGTCGTTGGATTTTAAGAAGTCTTTGATTTCCTTCTTTATTTCTTCCCTGACCCAGTGGTCATCCAGTAAAGTGCTGTTCAATTTCCATGTGTGTGTAGGCTTTCTGTTGATTCTTTTGTTGTTGAAGACCAGCTTTATTCCGTGGTGGTCTGATAAGATACATGGTGTTATTTCAATTTTCTTGTATCTATTGAGACTATCCTTGTGACCAACTATGTGGTCGATTTTGGAGAAGGTTCGATGGGGTGCTGAGAAAAAGGTGTATTCCTTTGTGTTTGGGTGAAACGTTCTGTAGATATCTGCTAGGTCCATTTGTTTCATGATCTATGTTAGACTCAATATTTCTCTGTTTTTCTTCTGTCTTGATGATCTGTCCATTGTTGTGACTGGGGTGTTGAAGTCTCCCACGACTAATGTGTTGTGATCGACGTGCACTTTAAGTTTTAGAAGTGTTTCTTTACGAAAGTAGGTGCCTTTGTATTTGGGGCATAGATGTTCAGTATTGAGATTTCCTCTTGATGAATATTCCCTTTAATGAATATATAGTGCCCTTCTTTGTCTTTCTTCATTAACTTCAGTTGGAAGTCTGTTTTGTTTGATATTATGATGGCTACTCCAGCTTGCTTCCTGGGTCCATTTGCTTGGGAAACCTTTTCCCAGCCCTTTACTCTGAGGCAGTGTCTATCTTTCGTAGTTAGATGTGTCTCTTGTGTACAGCATAAGGAAGGGTCTTGCTTGCGGATCCACTCTGTAAACCTATGTCTTTTTATTGGGGAGTTGAGTCCATTGATGTTGATGGATATTAGTGACCTGGGGTTGTTATTTCCCATTAGTTTGGTATAGGTGGTGGTCCTGTGCCTCTTTTGGTTTAATTGCTGAGGGGTTTTCTATTCCCTTTGTTTTCTTGGGTGGAGTTTTCTTCTCTGGGTTGGGATTTTCCTTCTAGGATTTTCTGTAGGGCTGGGTTTGTGGGTAGATATTGTTTAAATTTGATTTTGTCATGGAATATCTTGTTTTCTCCATCTATGTTGATAGAGAGTTTTGCTGGGTATAGTAGTCTGGCTGGGCACCTATGATCTCTCAGGACTTGTAGTATATCTGACCAGGCCCTTCTAGCTTTTAAGGTTTTGAGGAGAAGTCAGGTGTAATTCTGATGGGTCTGCCATTGTATGTGACTTGACCTTTTTCTCTTACAGCTTTTAATATTCTTTCTTTGTTCTGTACATTTGGAGTTTCAATTATTATGTGGCAAGAGGAGTTTCTTTTCTGGTCTAATCTGTTTGGTGTTCTGTAAGCCTCTTGGATTTTTATTGGCATCTCTTTTTTCAGGTTTGGGAAGTTTTCCTCTATGATTTTGTTGAAGATATTTCCTGGACCTTGGAGCCGGGAGTCCTCTCTTTCCTCTATACCTATAATTCTTAGGTTCCGTCTTTTCATTGAGTCCTTGATTTCTTGGATGTTGTGGGTGAGAGATTTTTTAGCCTTCTCATTTTCTTTGGATGTTGTACTGATTTCTTCCATCGAATCTTCCATGCCTGAGATCCTGTCTTCCATCTCTTGCATCCTATTGTTTATACTCACATCCGTAGTTCCTGTTCTCTTCCCTTGGTTCTCCCCTTCCTCTTTTAACTCTGACTGTGTTTTCTTTATTGTTTCTATTTCTATTTTCATGTCTTGTATCATTTTGTTCGTTTTGTACCTTTCCTTCTCCAGCTTGCTTGTTTTTGTATGAAAATCTTTCATAACCTTGTCCTTTTTCTGTTCAAGCTCTGTCACCTTGGCTTGGAGCTCTTTAATGGTGTTGTTCCTTGTTTTGAGTTGTAGAATTGTGGCTTCTTTGAATTCCTTCATAGATTTACGTTCTTCTTGCAGGGACTCTATCACTTTCCATAATGAAGAATTGTTAACTTTTTCATGTGATTCTGTTGGTGTGAGGTCATCCGAATTGGATGAGCTAGGATAATTCTGCTTTTTTGGAGTCATATTTCCTTGATTTCTATTTTTTTTTTACCTTTGGCCATTGGGTGTGTTTAGCTGTCTGTTCTTGTCGTTTTCTGTGCTTGGATCCACAGTGGATGCTTTGGTGCAGGGGACGAGTGACTTGGCTCTCTGTCATTGCTTACAGGGGAATTTCAGGGTCACTGTGGTTTTAATCATCTGAGGCACTGTGAGCTGGTGCAGCCTATCCCAGGTTGTGAGTAATGGACCGGAATTGTTTCAGTGCTCCTAGTTCAGACTTCTCTATGTTGCACTCTGAGTTATCAGCCTGTAATGGTTCTAATGGTATTGACCTGTTTGCCCAGGCATAGATTCTGTGGGCTTTGTTTGTCATCACGGAGGCTGACAGGGTCTGGCTCCACACCTAACATGTCTGGATTTTCCAGAATACAGCTATGGTCCTGATTTCTGGTTTCTCACTAGGCTTCTCGCCACAGGCCTGGCCTCTGAGTCTGATTCCCTCCCTGTCTGCATAGCCACAGCTCTCCTTCCCTGGCTGCTTGGCCATGGGTGCACAGTGCCCCGGATCCCCTGGCCGCCTGAGTGGACCTCTCGCCCCAGCAGCTCAGCAGTGGGTGCGCGGATCCCTGGTTCAGCCCACGCCTGACTCTCTCCCCAGTTGTCCTGCCGTGGCTTTGCGGGGATTTGGCCCTGCCAGCCGGGCTCCCTTCCCAGCTGCGCTGCTGTGAGTGCACGGAATTCGGCCCCTCCTGCCTGCCTTTGTGTTCCCGGTTTCCGTGCTCTGTCTGAACCTCCCGCCCTCCTCTTTAGGAGTGGCTGCTGACCACCCGCTGAGCCCCCTGTTTGTTACTTGCTAAAACTTCCACTATCTCGCAAAATTTTTTAAGTGTGTATAAGTTCTACCTGAGGCGTGGGGAGTCCAATAGGCTAGTGAACTAACGCCAAGTGGCCTCTGATCCTGCCTGCTGTGTGTTGGGATTGATCTTACCAGGCGCCTCTCCAAATGGGAGTTCCCGAATCCCGGGTTTAGTGGCTTCCGTGTCTGCTAGATATGGGGAGA
The DNA here is from genome assembly GCA_907164525.1 of Lophiomys imhausi. Taxonomy (NCBI): domain Eukaryota; kingdom Metazoa; phylum Chordata; class Mammalia; order Rodentia; family Muridae; genus Lophiomys; species Lophiomys imhausi. The sequence continues at coordinate 916,960 of CAJQZJ010033276.1, forward strand.
GAGCCTTACCCTGGGACTTTTAACAGTCCCTTGGGAGCTGTGAGTGTTCCAGGGGGGTCTAGCCCTTCCGGTTTTTGCACAGTGCCCAATAACTCTGTGTTTTTTATGGCTCTTTTTTCCCGCATTCAAAATGCGTCAGTGTAGGTCGCCGCCATCTTCCTTCTCCGAATTCCTCCATTTTTAATCTAGGTGGTTAATTCCACTCTCAAATTCTGTTTAAAAGGCTGTCAGTTTTTTAGTATGTAAGGAGAGCTAAACCTCAGCTCTCTGCCTTTGCTGCCAGCAACAGCTTTTGTTAAGGTAGCCGCACCTTTGAAATGCATTTGTGTTTGTTTCCCTGCTCTTGGGCTAGGAAACCGGCTTTTAGCCGGGCCTTCTCACGCTGTAAGCATGAGTTCTAATTGCCATAGTTGGGCGCCATATGTAAAAAAATATATAGCTAATTAAACTATTTAAACAGTATTTATATTATTGTTAATTTGTTCTGCAGCCTTTAATCCTTATTCTGCCATTATAAATGAGTACACAGACACTGCTCGTGGACTTTAACAAGCCTTGGCCTGAGTTGTGCAATCCTAGCCCATCTAAGCTAGTTCTTAATTCTATTACCCAAATATGACCTCATATATACATACGTTCCCTTGGACTGCCATTCTCCACGATATGCCGATGTTCCTGGCCATGTGGAATGAGGTTCCTTTTTCTAACCCATGGTGTGTACCTCCTTCCTGCTGCTCCTGGCTGGAATGAATTAATCCTCTGTCTAAAGCACAGGCTTCCTGCTCTAATCCCAGGAAGTCCCACCTTTCTCTGTCTTTGCTCAATCTCAGGCCTCAGCATTTTATTTAACCAATCAGATTCAATGTAAGTAACAGACAGCAAGCAGGACCAATTAATTAACATTTAGAATGCTTAATACTACCCCAACAGGTATTAAATTTGAAGGTTTGGTTGACAAAGGAACTGATGTAACAATAAGTTCACAAGAATCTTAGAATCCACATTAGCCCCTTCATAAGGAATCTACACAGCTTGTAAGGACTGGAACATTATTCCTAGTAAAACAAAATGTAAGGCAAATTAAATGTGTGAGAACAGAAGGTCTAACAGGAAGATTAGAACCTTACATGGCAGATACAGCCATAAATCTATGAGAAAGAAATCTAATACAACAGTGGGGAGCTCAGATTGAAATTCTTTCAGTCTCCAACAATGGGTAAGTATTTTAACTGACTGTATACTGACGTCTAATGTAATGCGACTTGATTGTTTCTTTGCTTAAATGGGCAAAAGCCTGGCTTGTTGGCATGGAGCCTGGTATGGAATGTGAGTATCTATGGTGGATTCATAAAGATCTAATTATAGCTTGTTAAACAGACAGAGGGAATAAGATTAGCTGAAAGGCATTGGACTGTAAAAAAAAAAAACAACAAAAAAACTGTTGAATTGGATCAACCTGTATCCTTTAAGGATGCTTAACATCACAATAGAGGTTAGGGAATGTCTAACACTTGGAAAGAGATTTTTGTCTATGAAAGATTATGGGTTCCATCAAAATTGAAAAAAGATACTATCTGAGTACATGGTAAGCATGATTCAAGGAAAAAAAAAAGACATAGAAAGACAGCAACGCAGATGATTCAGAAAGCTAATCCCCACTGCATGGAAACAGCTAACAAACCAGCGTAAGAAAGACAGATCACTCATCAGACTGGCATACTGGAAAATCTTGATTCTGAAGCAGACATTTGCTGAAGGACAGATGATTAGGGCAGAAGTTGTGAAGGATCATCACATCATCAGACCTTCTTAAGGATATTCAGAATGTTAAGATTATGAGTCGATCATTGTTTGTGTTGTAATAGTTAAACTGTTTATGATTTTTAGCTTAAACACAAAGGGGGAAAATATAGAGGACTTTAAATCCAGAAAAATGGCTGCTCTGGCATCACATCCAAAGACACAGGTCTGTGTGATCTGGATGGAATACAGACATGCCTTTAGTATGCACCTTTAATCCCTCTGGCTTCAATACACACAATTAATTATTCTGATTGGAATTTGGTACACCTCTTTATTCCCAAGCAATGATGTTTAATTGACGTGCAGACAAAATAATGAAATCAGAGAAAGACTTGACAGAATGATTTAAAGTTAGGATAAGTCTAACTCTCATGACAATTGACAAGAAAGAGAAGCTACTGAGGAGCAGTGCAGAGAAAGAGAGCAAGAAAGTTCATGAAGATATTACAGTAGACTCCAGGAGCACGGTACAGTTAACTGCAGTACGGTGCAATTCCATTGACTCAGTTGAGTTCATGCAGCACAGTTTGTGGATTTAAAGACAGTTTTTCCAAGTAGAGCAATTCAGTAAGAAACCAAAACAAACAAACCATACAAAACAAAAACAGTTTGCTTCCTCAGCTTGGAGAGGAATTTTGAGCCAGAACAGCTGAGTTGAACCAGCCAGCCAGAGTTCAGAAAGAACTAGAAATGATGAGTTTATTCAGCAGGGTGTCTCAGAGGCTGTAAACATTCTAGGCCTAGGTTAGTAGAAGGAAACTGGAAGCTGAAGCCTTCAAAGTCCAGGCTTGTAGAAGTTTAGATTGTATGGTGGCTAAAAGCTTCAAGGCCTAGGCCTAGGTATAGTTAGATAGAAGTACTCTGGGCTCAGTACATGCCATGTATTCATAAATTTGAAAGCTCAATGAACATCATTCACGAAGGAATAAAGAATCAGAATATTGAGAAGAGCACTGTGAAGTGCCACCTTCTGGATATCACAGTGATGTATACTCACCATCTTACAGCAGTTGTTCTTATCTACACAAGATCAAGCAAGTAAAATCCTGGCACAGATGGAGTACATGATCTCAAGCCTTATCTCACAGTAGAAAGCTACTGGTAGTGGGAAACTGCTAAGGGAGGGAGAATACTCTGTATTAAGGAGAAAGCAAATGGTAGATTATCCACACTCCCATGGATGATCTCACAACTGTGCACTAACAAGTTTTAGTGTCTTATCTAAACAACAATGAAATCCATGAAACTGGGAGAGGGTTGTGATCAAAGGATATGGTGAGATGTTGGCAAGGAAATGTAATAGCTAGACATGAATATATTTCATTTACATGTATATGAACTTTTCTGAAATGAAGAAAAATGCAATAGCAAAAATAAGAAAATTTTATACATCCTTTTTTCCTCAAATCTGCAAACTTCAAGTCTCTCAAAAAATTTTGTATATTTCCCCTAACTCATAGATATCACATTCTGTCTCATGACCACTTGTTATCAAGTTCTCATCCCCTAGTTCCACTGTGCACTTTGGGATGTAGTGCATCTATTGCCTTCATAACTATTCTGAATCAGTCTGGAATAATTTTGTGTAGATCTGTTTCACATATAAAAGCTGACAACGTTGGAAATATAAGTATGTTTATATCAAAATGCAACAACTTCAGGCTTGAAACATATTTTAAACATTCTGAAACATTATTGAAACATAACTAGAAACATTTAATATTGAAAATGAAGAAAGTCCTGATATTTAGTGCATTGAGTAAGATTGGAAAATATATATCATCTATATTTTCAAGAGCAAATTCATTTTTATTTAGTTCTTTGACAGCCTATATACAGTGTGTTTTGATCACATTGCTTCCACTCCTTCAGCTTTTCCCAGATATACCACCCCTTTCCTAAGCATTCAACTTCCTGTCCTTGTTTTTGTTAACATTTTTGTTTGTATTATTTTTCTTTTAATTTCGATTTGTGCTACCTAAACATCCTTTGATGTCTGGTCTTCCCCCAGGGCATAGTCGACTGATTAGGGATATGTACTCTTAGGAAAATTTGTCTTTTTCCAGTAGCTATCAATCACCAGTAGCTCTGTGACAAGAGGTAGGATTATCAGCCCAAATCCATTGTTCATGCTAACATTTGATTTGGTTTGGGCTTGCAGAGGTTTTGTGTTTGTCATTAAAAAAGAAATAAATTTATAATTTTTTGTTTTTTTCCTTTAAACAATAACTTGAGAAATACATTAGATAAATTTGAGTAGGTAAATTTCCACAATATGCAGTAATCATTATTTGGCTATGTTTACCATTCTGGAAACCATATAGTTCTGCCGTATTTGATGGTAAGTTACAGATCTGCATTAGATCCAGATTATGGCTACCTAAAGAGATCATGTTTCTTCTTTCTCAGGCCACTTTCATTCAGTTTTCTGAAAGAAAACTCTTGAGTAAAGACTGATTGCTACTACGAGATAGTAAATTAGTAAAAGCTGCTGCTGTCACTACTTTTTGAGCATACAAGAGCCCCATAAACCAACCCAAAAGGAAAAATTTTATGAGAGATCATTGGACAGTAAAGACAGTAGACTTGGCATATATGGCTGTTTATCTAGACATTAAAACACAGATATTTGACACAGTTAAGATTCATGATTGAATCTGCTGACAAGATACATTGTTATTTATGAAGTAGACATTAGCAATGGAGTTAAGAAATAGGAGTTCTAGAAGATAAGCTCAACTAATTTTCCATTTGAATGCCTGGAAAGCTATTATAAAATCCTTGGCTCAGACTTCATGATGGCTTCAAGTTTAAAACAATACAATGTCTTAATCAAAAATATCATAAATGCCAAAGTGTCATGTGACCAATTATGGGACCAAGAGCATTCCAAAAAGGTCTATGATGTGAGACTATCTAGAAAATTCCAGGTGTATCTTTGTTGCTGTGTCACCTGATGGTAAGAATTATTCCAGGACTTAAACTTCCTTGAGGTTTTAAGACAGGTTTTCCTTCATATTTAAAAATCTGAGGCACAACAACATTTCTCCAAATAGGTAGTGAAGAAAGATTGTGTTCCCTCTCCTACTCAAAGGAAGAAATGCTCTAAAAGGACAATCTAGTCTCCATGTTTTGGGAAAGCAAAGATGCCATGTTACTAGGGAAATGTGCACCTAATTTATAAATGTTCATACAAACTTGAATTCACAGCACAGTTCCCATGGTACTCCTCCTCCTACATTAGTCAGCCCAATCTAATTTCACATTGGAGTTTTTGCTTTACTAAATAAACTTCTACGTTAGCTGTCTGTGTCTCTCTCTGAGATTTTTTCCCTTGAGAGAACTCAACAACTGAGAGATCTCTGTAACAATAAGAGTAGAAAGAAGGATCTTATCCATTTATTTTTGTCTAGTTCTCTTTTTTCATAGACTGAATATGCAAAGATACTAGACTTGTAGTCTATCAGTCTGGAAAGCCAAACAACCATTTGTGAAACTGGGACAGGTTCTTCATTCAGTTTTTAGCTCTCTTCTGTCTTATTTGCATGTTGCTCTCATGCCTCTTTCTGTGAGATGCAAAGAAGTTCCCATGTAACATTAGCACATATGTCTGTCTTGTCTGCTTCTGTTTTCTAAGAAATGTGGAATTGTTAAGTAAAGTCAGTAACAGTAAATAGATACATAAGACTGAATTTTGGAGTCAGTTTGCTGTCTGGTTTGAAGAAAATAGAAATTGTATTAATGTTGAGAAGGGAAAGGAGTGACCCTCGACATATAACAACATCATTATGATATATGTGTTAAAAGAGTATACCAGGATTTAATATGTTTTAAACATGTCTGCTAAAGTTCAGTGGCCAGCAATTTCATTGTCAATGCCGAAGATTGGACTGACAGCACCTTTATGAGGTGATTTAAAGAAGACTAAGCACTCATGAATGGATTAATCTCATCATTACAGGAGTGGTTTGCTATTTTGAGTTTGGATTTTCTATAAAAATGAGTTCATCCACATCTTATTTTCTTGTAGTTTCCTGCCCATGTGCCTTTAGTTATGGCATTATTTTCCTTTCCAACCATGCCTTTGATCATGAATTTTTCAGTCTCCAGAACTGTTAGAAATAAATATTATTTAAGAGATTTACTTATTTTGGAAATTCTTTTACAGCAGGAGAAAACTGGCAAGAGAGATCAAGTGGCTGATCTGGCTGAATTATAATTATGACAATTTTTGAAGAAACTTAATTTCTCATGATAGTAAAATTGCTGGAGAGACAGTGACAAGTGAATGGCAGAAGCCTACAAACTTGAAAGCACAGTGCAAAATCTGGGTACCTGTTTGACAGACATAAAGCTCTCATATCCCTGTCATCTGACTGTGATCTCGCAGTGCAGCTGTGCTCTGAGAACTGAATATGGGACATCTAGTGGCTGTAGACAGAAGCAGCAAGTGTAGAGTTCATCTTCATGGGTCAGTAAAAGGCACATATTTTTCAGAACTAGGGAAAGAAACAAACAATATATATTTTGGGGGGAAAGAGAAAAAAATGCATGAACACACAGGCTCAATCTTGTTCATGTGTCACAAAAATTTTTGAAAGGAGTCATTAGCCTAGATTCTTTTGGCACCTATCTTTATTGCTCTCTGACAGTGCAGAGTCCCTCATTATGTCAGATCCCTTGAACCAATGGGAAGGACCTTCCTGTGTCCAAGGATAAAAAGATCCAAGAGTGTGAACCTCTAGAGAGATAGATTGTTGCTGCGCTGCATTTCCACTATTGAACTGCCATGTTGGACCACAGTGAGAGGAAATTATTCAAGGTACACAGCTTTGAGCAAAATTCTTGCTTGCCATTTAATATATGGAGACAGAGATGGTCTGAAGCATACATAAGTACTGATTCCTTAGTTGTGATGAATGACTGTAGAAAATAGTCAATACACCAGAGAATAAAGGAAATATCACGGTGTCCCAAGGACACAGGCATTAGATAGAATTGAAAAAATGGTAACACATGTATTGATCTTCTTGTCTCACTTTTGTGACCACGTGAATATTTATTCCAAGTGGATCTCACAACTTAGTGTTGAGGAAGACACTTTGTATGCCTGTCAAACTCCTTCATTCACCAACACTGGAATAAAAGCATGTACTATCCCACCAATAGCCTTCCGTGTAAAGACTGTGACAGGACTTGATTTCTAGAGAGTATAGAATTGGAGGCTGATTTCATGCTTCTGATAATTTCTTAGCATCAACAGTTATCTAACAGTAGGATAACTATATAGAAATGCTTCCATTTTGTAAATGAATGCAACAGAGTCTTATTAAAAGTCAATAGCTACTCCAGTTTGGGGCTTTTCTCCTTTAACTTTGAAGTATTGATCAGAATTACCATCACCTGGCTTGCATAATCATCACTGTATCTATATATTTCACAAAGCCTGGATTCAGACCAAAGGGACAGTTAAAGACAAAGGAGATCCATTAATTGACTTATTAATGGACCTTGTGCTTCACTTTTAGTATTTTCCTCTAGATGCAGTAAGTAGATGGCTTTAAAAGATAGAGTAATAGTCTATTTAGGGGATAGCTTAGCATACAGTGATAGGACTGTGAGTTTGTGTGTGTGTGTGTGTGTATGCATGTATATGGTGTCTGTGTGTGTG
>CAJQZJ010033276.1:924443-939968 GCA_907164525.1 Lophiomys imhausi
GTGTGTGTGTGTATGCATGTATATGGTGTCTGTGTGTGTGTGTGTGTGTGCGATCTTACAGAGTATAGTACATACATTTATCAATAGTAAAACTATAGCAATGTGTCTTCAAAAGCTGAAACACAATAGTTTGAGGATTTTGTAGTAGAAATGGCACTCGTTTCTTATCATTGCACCCTGTCAGTTGGTGAGTCTCCTCTTTTAAAACTGAGCTTTATTTGAAGCCCACTGTGTTGAGGAGTGTTGTGGCCAGCGAAACATCAAATTTAGTGATATACATAAATACAAATAATAATTTACCATATATGGGAAGAAACTGAGACAAAGCATGGAAGCAGCCTTTCTTTGAAGTGCTGCCCAAATTTAATCTGGAATGGGATACAGGATAGTAAAGTGAATATAATCACAATATTGTTTGAGAATTAGATACAACATGGGGAAAACAGCTTTCTTATACCTTTGCTATTCTCATTTTTGAAGATTGCAACTATATCTTGCTTCAAAAGGGATTTGAATGGGTGGGAGGGAAAAGAGAATCTGGTTAAAGTTGTGGAATAGGAAACTGTAATCAGAATGTGTTGTGTTAAAAACACTTTCATCAATATAAATGCATTTATACAAAAAACCCTTTTATCAATAAAAATGCACTTATACAAAATCAAGGCTTAATTATAGAAAATAGCATAGAGGTTGCCTTTCAGCTGGAATTGCTTAAATAGAGAATGGGAAAACATTTGTAGTGGTAGTCAACTTGATCCTGGTTATACTAGTAGGTAAAAATGGTACAGGTTTGGAAGAACTGTTAAACTACATATTTAAAATGGGCTCAAGTTATACAATCCAATTTATATTTCATTTAAGTTTATTTTATGTGAAAAAGTGTGTACATATGCCTCATTTATCAAAGATGTGAAACCATCTGAACCTCATTGTAGAAATAAATAATTAAATTATTTACCAGTATTTATATTATATTTAATTGGCTAGCGGTGCTAATTCTTTTTCTGCAACTATAAATAGACACACAGACACCTGATGAATTTTAACAAGCCTTGATCTGGATTGTGTAATCTTAGCCCACCTAAACTATCTTATAATTCTATTCCCCAAATATGACCCCATATATACACATCTCACCTGGGCTTTTATTCTCCATGCTATGCTGATATTCCAGGCCACGTGGAATGAGGTTCTTTTCTCAAACCCATGGCATGTGTCCTCCTTCCTTCTCTGGCTTCTACACTTCTAGTAAAGTCTTCTTCTACCCAACAACATCTCTGTTTCAAAAACCCAAGCAAGCACCTTAGTCCCACCTACTCCTGTCTTTGCCCAATCTCAAGCCTCAGCATTTATTCAACCAATCAGAGACAATGTTTAGCAAGCAAGGCAGCACAGCATTAATGTACAACAAGCAGACTTCTGGGAGCAGATTAATTAACATTTAAAATACATAGCATCACCCCATCGCCTCATATAAGACACAGATATTGTGAAGGGATGTGAGCAGTACCTCGTAGCACAGAGAGAATTGTGACATATCAAACTGTGAATAATGTCAGATTTACTTGAATTATTACAATATTCCATGTCATAGTATGGCTCCTTGCCTTGCTTTTTGGACAGAGTGTAGATCAACTTCCAGTACCAGACTCTCAGGTTATGTTGCTCACAGTGTTCTCCTCATAGACCAAAGACTCCTTTTTATGTTTTATACTGACAAGAGGAACATATCACCAGGGTCTGGATTACTAGTTCCTAATATAATTCTGTTTTATTATGCACTTTCAGGTGGGGTCAAGCAACACAATCTGAAATGTCAAGATAGGTAACCTCTTTTGAACTCTAAGAAACAAAAGGTAAGAAAATAGGGAGGAAAAAGTACCAAAGAGATTTTCCCCCAAGTCCAAAAAAAAAAAAAAAGTTCCAAATAAATGTCAGTCATTCTTTGGGTATTTTCTACAAGACAAATGAATCACCTCTTATTTGGAAAGATATATTTCAAGGATTTAGTATATTTTCTCAGACTAAATGTTCTCTCTTATATCATCTAATTTCATGATTTCTTCCTTATAACTACATCATTTATAGACCATGAGCTTATTAACTCTAGCATCAGCTCCTGTGTTCTAGTAAACAAAGGCTTATAAATAACCTCTAGTTCTTTAGTATTCATGGGAAAACAGACATTCTATGCAAACCAAGTATCACTGTGTTATTTGTTATCATAAATAAATCTGTTATATTTTCATATTAGAGTATTTTCTGAGCAATTCATTTTGAACTAAAATATAACAAAGATTCACATATTGCATCTGATTTTCATATCAATGTATTTCTTTCTATTTTAAACATTATGAGTAATTGTGAAGACACAATTTTTGATGTACACAAATTGATGAGCTTGCTTACACTCTAGTGGAAATCTTATAAACCACTACAGCTCTGGTATTTTGCCAACCCTAACCTTACACAAAGACCTTCTAATAGGAAACATCTCCCAGTTTTCTCTTTGTTGGTGTGTTTTCAACATAGCTCATTTTAGAATTAAGTGTGAAGCTAGTTTGCAGTGTCCTGTATTTTTACTGTTTTCAAATTCAAAGTCCAGTTCAGTACTTCCATGAACCCTGCTTTTAAATTTTTCTTTGTTATACATGCATGATATGACTATAATAATATTTTAAATAATAGAAGGAAACATGGTAGACTTAAACAAGAATAAGTTTATTATCATTAACATAATTTTAGTGTACCATAACCTATACATAAAGCTAGAATTCAAATATGCCTAATAAAAGATTACTAATGCTTTGTCCCTTTCAGTAAATAGGGACATTAAAACAATTCCACTGACACTTTCACTGGCAGATTTAGTAAATGCTTCTCTGTTGTCAATACTAATGACAATGTTTCTCCAAGTCTTAAACATTTTTCAAAGAAAGAACTGACCCAGTATCATTTATGTTGCCTTTCTTTTTTTTTTAAATACTTTATTTTTTTTCTTCAAGTTACATCTCAGTCACAAACCCCTCCCTATTCCCCCTTCCTTTCCCCCTCCTTCCACCCTCTTCCCCCCAGAAGTTTCCCCTTTCAGTCCAACAGATGGTTCCTTCTCTTATAACAGTAAATACTATACAAAACAACAGATATAAATATGCCACATTTATGAGAGTTAAATGGCCCAGTATACCTTCCCAATGTCCAGTTTATACATATTTGGCCCCTGACCTTAACATTCTACTATCTAACCATCTCCATGAGTTTAAAGGTCTATATCTGACTCAACATTCATACTAACTTGCAACACACTTTTAAGAGTATCTTCTTAGATCTATAACACCCTCTTGATTCCTAAACAACTCAAAATTTAACTATGAGACTCTAGCTGTCTATTCTTCAACCACCTCAGAGACCTGAGAGGAATAAATAAAGATGTTATCTTAAATTAAGATTTATGTTGCCTTTCTACCTTCACAAGATACTTAAAGTTACAGAAGCCGTTTCTCAGCAACACAATAGCTCTTCCAGAAAAAAATATGGCCTTTTACATTTTTGGGAGTTGCTTCTTCAGGTTTCTTGATCTTCAAATGTTTTCAATTATGCTAAAATGGTAAGGTATTCCAGGAATGCAATTAGCATAGAAAGGAGCAGCAGACACCTAAATAAGCTTATCTTGGAGGTAAAAATACAACATCCTTTCTACATATCTAGAAACATATGGTGCTCAGATGTTGATGAAATGTCACAGAAAAAGATTTCTTTAGTTTGATGAAAACAAGATTGATTCTTATTCTTTCAGTGCATAATTTTGTCTTTGCTGTGTAGAATAATTGGAAACATTTTGTCAACAAAACAAATATAGAATACTTAGTGATATTACTCTAAATTTAAAATCCTCATACTTTTAACTTATTGATAAAGCATTTTATCATTTTAATTAAAATATAATATATCACTTTCCCCTTTCATTTTCTTCACACAGCCATTCTTAAGCCCCCACCCTCCAATTCTTTCTACGACTTCCCCTAAATTCTCAAATAGCCTCTTTTCACTTGATTATTGCTACAAACAAACACACACACACACCTAGACATATGTATGTGTAAGTAATTGCAAATATATAAATACAATTTACTGAATCTTTTCTTGATGTTTGCATATATATATGTATATATATATATATATATATATGTGTGTGTTTTCAGGGATGACCAGTTTGTGTTGCATAACAAATAAGCAAGCTCATCCCTGGGAGAGATTAATTTTTTCAGTAGTTATTGGTTGTATGTAATTCTTTGTCTAGGGGTGAGATCCTGTGAGATTTTCCCCATCCATGATAGCATGTCCATTGATACTACCATTTGTCTGGTCTTGTTTATGCAGCCATTTCTAGGGGATAATGTTTCACAGCAGACTTCTTCATATTCTGGATCTTATAGTCTTTCAGCCTCCTCTTCTGTGTGTGTACACTTAGCCATAAATTCAGCGGCTACATGGCAGTTGTATCTACTGGACCTTGACTGTCCACAAGCTGTTAATATCTGAAGCATGTCTAGTTGTGGTTTGCTGTGATTGTCTCTACTTTTATTTTTCTAAACATGCATTTATCTACTTTCTCACATAATGTAATAACCTGACTATGAGAAATCTTCTTAACTTTGATTAATAAATTTAGATTTACCTGATTTAATTTGTATTTCATAGAAAACAATATACTTTAAGTTGAAGTAAACTATGTTTAAATAGATAGCATGTACATACTCTAATTTGCAATCATGCCCTCAAAGAAAATATGATATCTAGAAATATACCTAAGGAGGTAAAGAACTTTTATGATGAAAAATTTAAATCAATAAAGGAAGAGACAAAGAAAGACACTAGAAAATGAAAAGTCATCCCATGGATATGGTTTGAGACAAATTAGCAAAATGACCATTTTAAGAAAGTCATTTGCAGATTTCATACAACTCTCAAAGTATCTATATTGTTCTTCACAGAAATAAAAAAAAAACCCTACATTAAAATGCATATGGCAACACAAAGGATCCCAGATATCTCAAATGATCCTCATCAAAAAGAACAATGCTTTAGGGATTACCATTTCAGATCTCAAGATATTACAGAAGCACAGAAAAAAAATATGTTATGAACACAAGACAGACATGTAAACCAATGGAACAAAATTGAGACCCAAATATGAGTACACCTAATTTCAGTAATTAAATATTTGATAAAAATGAAAAAAAATATAACCTGACTCAAGAAAATATCTTCAAAAACTGATGTTGGGAAAACTGTATGTCCCCATCCAGAAGAGTGAAATAAAGCCCGATCTGTCACCTTTGTCAAAATCTAACAATAATCAAACGAATCAAACACAGCTGTCATGCCTGAAACACCAAATCTGCAGAAGAAGAAAAACAGTTTCTTACAGAATGTGGGTAAAGAAAAAGTACTCTCTGGGAGTGTTTGCTTCTTTTTTTTTTCCAATTCACCCAGTTTAGCTGTTAATTCGCTAATATGAATAATCTTGCTAGATGCAGAAAAAGCATTTGATGAAATCCAACACCCCTTCATGCTAAAAGTTCTGGAGAGAATGGGCATACAAGGACCGTATTTAGAAATAATAAAGGCAATATACAGCAAGCCAGTGGCCAACACCAAATTAAATGAAGAGAAACTTGAAGCATTTCCTCTAAACTCAGGGACAAGACAAGAATGCCCACTTTCACCATATCTCTTCAATATAGTACTTGAAGTTCTTGCTAGAGCAATAAGACAACTAAAAGAGATCAAGGGGATACAATTTGGGAAAGAAGAAGTCAGATTATCTCTATTTGCAGATGATATGATAGTATATATAAGCAAACCCAAATATTCTACCAGAGAACTCTTACAGCTGATAAACACCTTCAGCAAGGTTGCTGGATACAAACTTAACTCAAAAAAATCAGAAGCCCTTCTATATACAAAAAACAAATGGGCTGAGAAAGAAATAAGGGAAACAATCCCCTTCACAATAGCCACAAACAATATAAAATACCTGGGGGTAACTCTAACCAAACAAATAAAGGACCGGTACTACAAGAACTTCAAGCTCTTGAAGAAAGAAATGGAAGAGGCCTTTAGAAGACAGAAAGATCTCGCATGCTCATGGATAGGTAGGATCAACATAATAAAAATGGCTATCCTACCAAAAGCAATATATAGATTCAATGCAATTCCTATCAAAATACCAACACAATTCTTTACAGACTTGGAAAGAGATATTCTCAATTTCATATGGAACAACAAAAAGCCCAGAATAGCTAAATCAATCCTGCACAATGGAGGTATCACCATCCCAGATTTCAAGCTGTACTACAGAGCAATAGTAGTAAAAACAGCATGGTATTGGTATAGAAACAGACCAGTAGATCAATAGAATCAAATTGAAGACCCAGAAATGGACCCACACACCTATGGCCACCTAATTTTTGACAAAGAAGCCAAAATGGCACAATGGAAGAAGGACAGCACCTTCAACAAATGGTGCTGGTCCAACTGGATGCCCACTTGTAAAAGAATGAAATTAGACCCATACTTACCACCTTGTACAAAACTTAAGTCCAAGTGGATCAAAGACCTTAACATAAGGCCAGTCACACTAAATCTACTAGAAGAAAAAGTGGGAAAAACCCTCGAACTCATTAGCACAGGTGACAACTTCCAGAACAGAACACCAACAGCTCAGGATCTGAGATCAACAATCAATAAATGGGACCTCATGAAACTGAAAAGGTTCTGTAAGGCAAAAGACACTGTCATTCTAACAAAATGGCAGCCTACAGACTGGGAGAAAATCTTCACCAACCCCACATCTGACAGAGGGCTAATATCCAAAATCCAAAAAGAACTCATGAAATTAAATGCCAAACAAACAAATAATCCAATCAAAAAATGGGGGACAGAGCTAAATAGAGAATTCACAAAGGAAGAATCCCTAATGACTGAGAGACACTTAAAGAAATGTTCAGCATCCTTAATCATCAGAAAAATGCAACTCAAGAAGACTCTGACATTCCATCTCACACCTGTCAGAATGGCTAAGATCAAAAGCTCAAATGACAGCACATGCTGGCGAGGGTGTGGAGAAAGGAGAACCCTCTTCAATTGCTGGTGGGAGTGCAGGCTTGTGCAACCACTATGGAGGTCAGTATGGCAATACCTTAGAAAACTTGGAATAGCTTTGCCTCAGGCCCCAGCCGTACCACTTCTGGGTATACAACGAAATGACTCCTCATGGAATCATAAGGAAGTTTCCTCATCTATGTTCATAGCAGCCTTATTTGTAATAGCTAGAATCTGGAAACAACTCAGATGTCCCTCAACAGAAGAATGGGTTAAAAAGCTGGGGTACATCTACACAATGGAATATTTTTAGTCAGCTATCAGAAACAATGAAATTATGCAATTTGCAACCAAATGGATGGAAGTAGAGAAGCTCATCCTCAGTGAGCTAACCTAGACTGAGAAGGATGCACATGGCATCTATTCACTTATAGTAGGATTTTAGGATATCTTTAGTACTACCAACACACCAAAGGGAACATGGACATAGACTTTTCTTTATTTTTATTTTTGTTTGTTTGTTTGTGGGGTTGTTTTTTAGATTTCCCTCCCTAGCAATGAGACACTTTTCACTGGTGGTACTGCCTTGTTTACCCCCAGTGTATGAAGGGGCTCTTGGCCCTCATATGACTTCTGAACTGGGGCAAGGGACTGTTATGTAGGGACACTCCACTCCAGAGGAGCAGGATGGAAGGGTTAGGGGGTAAAGGAAGGGAGGGTGGGTCTGGGAAGGGGGGAAAGAGGACAATATGATGGAGATGTAACCTGAAGCAACAAATAAATAAATTTATTAAAAAAAGAAAAGTACTCTCTGAATAGGACTCGATTTGCCCAAGAATTATGGCCAGCAATTAACAAGTTAGGTTCATAGAATTGTAAAGTTTCTGAGCAGCTAAAGAAATAATCAACTAGGAGAAGAGAAACTCACAAAGGAGTCTTTTCCAGTTATACATGTGACAGAACATTAATACCCAGAATCTATAAAGAACTAAAAAATTAATCAAATATAAATAAATAAATAATAGAAAGGAATAAAAAGACCCATTAACAAATGGAATTGAGGTCAGATAAAAAAAAGTTCTCAAAGGTAGAAAAGTGGCAAAGTAATCTCAAAAAATGTTATCATCTTTACCAATTATAAAATGTAAGTTATAGCAAATTTGAGATTTTATCTTTCCTCATGAGTAGCAAAAATCACTAAAATAAGCAACAACACATATTGGTGGGGAGGTGGGAAAAAGTGAACACTCATTCTCTGTAGGTGGGACTAGAAACCTGCTCAGGACTTTTGGAAATCAGTGTGGAGAATTCTCAAAAAAAAAAAAAAACAAAAACAAAAACAAAAACAAAAAAAAACCACTCAAAGTGAAGGTCTATATGATCAAGATATACCTCTCTTTAGTATATGTCCAAATAACTTGGAATCCTACTTCACAGTTAACTGATCAGCCATTTTCATGGCTGCTCTATTGCCAATAGCTAGGAAATAGAAACAACGCAAATGTCCATCAACAAATGGATAATAAAAATGTGGTACCACATTCTCTATGAAATACCAATCAGTTCTAATAAAAAATGAAATCATGAACAAATTAATGCACTTACAAAAGATTGTATAGATTTGGGTAACCCAGATACTGAAAGACAAATATTGCATATTCTCTCTCATCTGAGGTCCCTAGCTCCAACTCTTTAGATGTGAGAACATAATTTTGAGTACGTACAAATATCAGGAAAGTAAAAATGGATCATTGTTGGAGAGATTCAATAGTAGGAGATGTCAGGATACAAGTGATATGAAATGGGAATGGGAAACTCAGGGGATTCTACAGAGGTTCAGAGAGGAAGATAATCAGGAAGATTATTACTTCTGCTTTCTCTGTGTAGTTATTTTTATTTTTCATCATTGAGATTGATAAAATTGTATTAAATAATTACTTCTGTGTTACAAACACCTGCACTGATCATTACTTTTCTCAGAAATGCATAATGTAGATTTTACAAATATAATATTAAGTTACATATGTGATATACTTTCTCTGATTTTATCATCCAGATTATTTGTATTTTTGCAAGTTTTAAAGATTGAGATATAATTACACGTTTCCTTTTTTTTTTTTTTTTTACTCCATCTGACATCTTCCATATCACACATTAGTTACTTGAAATTCATTGCCCTTGGTTTGTGACAGTCCTTATTCCAAATTTTAATAATATCACACAGACTCTAATATGATCAGTAGTAGATCATTGTACAAGACCAATCATATAGCTTATTTTGTGTGGCATGTTTTTTAATATTATATTAAAAACATATTGAACTATTTAAAGAACTTCTTTTACTCTGGTGATATTTTAATTCTTTTGTAAATGCATATGAGAGAAGGAAATCAAATATCATGAGGACAGTGATTTGCTATTACACAGCCAGAAAATAATTGAAAAGAAAATATTGCAATTAATCTCATGTAGCTTTTTCTCCTATTAGGCTGGTACTAATACTACATAAATTGTTGATGAAATGCTACTGTTTTGAATATAATTAATAACAACTAGTCATGTTTTCAATATCAAGAAATCATGTTAACTGACATAACTTTGGGAAATGGAAAACAAACAGCTTTTAAAAGCAAACAAAATTTTAATAAGCCATATTGAATAGGGCATTCAAATCTCTCTAGTATATCTAATCTGATTCCACATTGATGTAAGAGATCTTGGCATAATTAATGGAAAATACACAAACAAACACAACACATTTGAATCCTAAACTATATCTAGGCACTTATCTCTCCATTTGGACTGTACTGGTGATATTTAATTATTACTTCTTCTATTATCATATCATCACTATCCCTATCATTAATATGTCTGTAGTATCTTACAATGATTAAGTACTCCTGTTGGAAATATAAAAGACAGTAATGGATATTAGAGTACAGACCCTTTTGCTTGTCAATTTCTACATTTTTTTCCAGCCAACATTTTCCATTTCACTCAAGCTGACAATGTCAAATAATTCTATGCTTACTTTCTGGTCCTTTGTTTCATTGGTTCTAAAAATCTCAGGTCCACACCCTACAAAGTGTCTACTCTACACTTCTCAGTTCAGAAAAGATCTCAGACTTTGAGCTAAGAGAGGAAAATCATTCTTTGCTAGGGTTCTTTAAGTCTCAGGCAGCCTGTGAGGCCGTTCTCCTGGTAGATCCACTGCTACTTGCTTGGTTAATGGAATTGTGGCTAAGCCTCCAGAAGGGATGAATCCTATGAATAATAGTATCAACTTTCACAAATGCTATCTTGGTATATTTATACACATATACGTCTTATATATTTTATTAGTAAACTTATTTTACTGTGCTTCTTTCTTCAAAAATATTTGAATCCTTATTGCCTTTCAAGCATTTTACATCGTGGTATTATATAATTTAATGCTTTTATTAGATATAATAAGATGGTACCAGACCCTATCCATGTGCTGAACGTCATTCCCTTCCAGGTATCCTACGATAGGCCTAGTTACTCTTATTTAGTTAAAAAGAGCAAGAGAAAAAAAAAAAAGAAAAAGAACATTAAGAACCCAGACTTTAACTCACCCATATTCCTATTCTTGTCTCGTGTCGTTGGACTTGGCATCCTGATTTTTTTCAATGTCTTTAGAATGAACACACAGCGATATTTCATATTTTGTGTTTTTGCGATCTAAAATCACAGTAATAAAGCAAAAGCCTTATTCCATATCTTCTCTCTCAATTTTCCCTGATGTCGAAACTTCACATCAGTCAAACATGCTTTCTCACACACACAACTGACATCCAGTTTTCAAAATGTCTTTTGCCTTTGTGTGGAATGATATCTGTTCAGCTTATTTGGCAAGGTAACGATCAAGCTTATTTCCTACAGTGTGTCTGCTCTACTTGAAATAAATGTCACAGATTCAACTCCCCAGAATTTCCCTGATAGTGTATATATGTCCTTAGTTTGCTTCTCTTGTTTAAAAATTTTAGTTTTTGATCATATTTTAGAATCCAATGTGACTACCCAGTTTTGTTTTTAGACTTCCTGATGTAAATTTAATTAAGATAACATTCAGAAAACTACATGGGAAAGTTTTAATTTTCAGTATCATCTCAAATTTTTAAGCTTAAGGTTATTAGGATTTCAACCTTAGATAACATTTAAGTAGTCACTGTCACCATTTCATTTCATTTCATTTTTGTCTCTTACCTAACAAACTATCACAGATAGTCCTTAAAATTGTGATAAAGAAGCTGACTTGTATCTTTTCTGAGTTGATGGTTTCTGGTGGCTCAGGGCTTGGGGTAAGGGAGGGACTACAAGGCTGACCACTGGGAGTTCCACCAGACTTCACTGAGTTTATGTCAACCCAAATTGGACTTAGTGCATTTTTTTTCTTTTTGGGGGGAGGGTGGAAAGGTGGAAGAGTGTACCTTGTAAAAAATGGAAACAAGTGTGATAAGGGTACAATGTATAAAAAAATAAAAATAAAATCAATAGGCAAAATTCAGTAAATACAAATTGAAACCTGAAGTAAAATATAATTTAGACTCTTGAGTTCATCTACTAAAAATATGGTGTGTGATTTTTATGAAATCATGAATTATACATCACCTATCTCATTTCCTCCAATGCAGTACAAAACTGAATAAGGTATGATGAACCTGAGTTCATAGAATAATCACCATAGAGAAAGAATAATTATGAAAAAATTTAAGAACAAATAAGGTCTGATGTAGTAAAAAACTAAAATAGAAGTATCTGTAAATAGAAAGCTGCTCTACAAGATAATAACCCTTCTCTAAAATATAAGAGTGGAAAAAATCCAAAATAATAACAAAACATCCTCACTCATATGATGCTTTATTTTCCAAGTCTCTGATGATTTAAAAAAAAGGTTAAACAATAGTTAGTTCATGATTACCAAGGTGAAATCATAACAAAGTAGTAAGATTATCTAGTATGCACTTAAATATTTGCTCAATTTAATAAGTCATATTTTTCAGCCCTAGCATCTTTTCATTATTTTTAAGTACTTTGACAACAGAAGTACAGCTAATTAAAGAACTATTTTTAAGTGCAGATGTTAGCTTCAAATCAAGAACATTTAGGTCCATTCCATAGGAGGTTCATAATAGTAGATATCTGATGCTAAGAATATATTCTAAATTATTTAAGAATAACACTTTTAAAAGTCTTGAAAATATGTTATACATGAAGATTTTGAATCTTACTGATTTCATGGAGGTTAGAACAGATCACTTCACTATCTTTTGACATCTACCAACTTGAAATCTTTGTTTGAATCACAAGCAAATTCTGAATTATAGTTACATTAGCGGGCTGGAGAGATGGCTCAGCCGTTAAAGGCTTGGCTCACAACCAAAATATAGTTACATTAGCACTTGGATTTTATTATTGATTTAGATTGTTTACAGTTATTCAAATTAAAATTTCCTTGTCTTCTATATGTGCCATGTCTGTCACTATCGTATCTAATTTGAGAAGTTCCTGCTGCACTTGGTATGCGAAAATCCTACCTTAATATCTTGGCACCTTTGGATCCCTAACTCCTTGTGTCTTTACTTTTGTGTGCACTGATCAGACAAGTTTTACTTTTCCTTAATTTCCTGTCATGGATATCCTATGTGTCACATACATGGAGACATGTAATACGATCTATGCCAAAGCATTTGACAATTGTGATATCAAAACAATATAGGAAATAAATCTTGTAAGATATTCAGTGACAAGTACAGATTCATGTTCACCCAATGGGCATTCCTTTCTCCAGAATTAGTTGTATTTGATGTCCGTCCAGAGTTTTTTAGCTGACTAGCTAAACTGCCAAAAGTTCCTGAATGATTTTTAAGCTTTAAATCTCCTTAGGGACCACACCTTTCTATCACTCAGTTATTTCTCTTTATTATCCTAAAAGCAAAACCAAATCCATCAATAGCATTAAATTATATTCTAAAGCCCTCTTTAATTAATTTGGTGTGCACAATATTAGGCTTAATAAAAACTTTTACTTTCCCATTGGAAACCTTCCCAGAGGGTAATAGGCAGTCTGCAACATAACCGCAGGGTTGTTACCCTTTCCAAGGTCAAATGGGCAAATTTTTAAAATTCCTGCATACTCAATAATTTGTAATAATGCTAAGGAGTGGTGATGTGGCACTTAAAACACATGTGCTATCTGAAATCACAAATCTGCTTTCCTTCAAGCTACATTTAATATGTGGTAGCTTGAAGAGTTCTTTTTATTATCAGCCCAGAATATTTCAGGACTTACTATCAATTTTATCTTCACTGCTCACATGAAGAACTTCTTAATTTCATTGCAGAAGAATATTTATTTTCCTTTAAGTTATATCTGAAGCTATAAACAGAAGCTTTGATCAATTAACTTGAATAGTATCTTCACGGGACAGCAATTTCCACAGTTTTAATGTGATCAGTTGATCTCTGTGTTTCAAGGAGATTTGTATAAAATAGTCCTTATAAAGATAATTGGGTCTCTTTGTTAAAATCATTATTAAAATTTGCATATGGAGATATTTCTGTTATCTGAGTACAGTTTTATTGTCTCTGATCATTTTAAAGTCATCCGAATCTCTGTTCTCAAATCCGTAAAACCATTTCATATTTACTAAAGCACCATAATTTTAGTTTTAAAAAGATGACGTAACACGAATGGGATAAAACCTCCATATATTCTTATTGAAGGCACAAGAGCAATCTCCATGTTTATAAATCTTAAATTTTATTAAAGATTTTTGAAACACCACCAGTAGCCTTTGTTAAACTGCTGCAAAATATCACTACTTTCTTTTTCATTTTATTTCACTTTAGGTTTTTGTAAATACAGATAAATTTAGATTTGTAGGTAATTATACTTTATGTTCACTAGTATTTTAACAGAGTTTTACTTGGGTCCTGTGGTAGGTAGCATTTGAGAAAGCCTGCATTACAGTAACCATATTGTTTCTAAGCCCATAAATGTGTACTGGGTCTCTATAAAACTAAATAATAATGACATCACAAGAAATGAGGAACATTATCAATTTGTTTTATAGGTGCAAAAGCAAGTGCTTTCAGAAGATTCTGATTTCACCTTCATTTTTTTAACCATATTTGTGTCAAAAGGCATTTTTAGCCTGATCTTTCGATGACTCACAGAAATGCCAAAATAATCCCCAAAGAAAGGCATTCATGCATTGTTGTTTCCAGTTCACTAGTGAAACTAAACCTGAAAACTAAAGTTATTCTTTCTACATTTCTTGAGAAACTGAAAAAATAAAGATAGGAATCATCCAGAATTATTCTTAATTTTGAAAATATGATACTGAAATACTTTAAGCAAAATGTAATTTTGAAAACAAAATTAGAACGCAAGTGAAGCTTTTTCTAAATGATAAAATTGAATTGCATGCTTTTGAAATTTTTGAAGATGAAGCTAAAACTTAAAATTTCTACATGTATTATTTTGTTATAAATCTTTTCATACTAAAACCTACATGAAACATCCTATTTTCTTAATACATGCTTAACTGTCAATTAAAAAGAACAAGCCTTGCAAATAGCATTTTTAATTGTATAAATTCAAGGTTAAGCTCATAACCATGCATGTTTGCATATTTTTTAACTCTATCAGTGTAACTCTTTTGGAATCTTTGGGAAAGTCTGCAAGGTGGTTCTATTTAAAGGAAGTAAGTTATTAAGACATGAGCTTGGAGTCTGTATAGCTAGTCCCCCTTCTCTTTTTTCATTGCTATCTAAAAGGCATGGGTAAAGGCAGTCAGCTTTATGGCCTTGCTTTCTGACCATAGGGTCGCTGGCATCCTGAGGTTCTTTTTTATATAATTTATTTTTTATTTCTTCAAGTTACATCTCAATCACAATCCCCTCCCTACTCCCCCTCCAGTCCCACCCTTCCACCCTCTTCCCCCTCAACCCCCCATCCTCTTCCCTTTTTTTTAAAGTTTAAGGTATATCTTTCCCCCCCAACAGCTCCCCCTTTCAGTCCAACAAATGGTTCTTTCTCTTATAATAATAAATACAATACAAAACAACAGAAATAAATAGGCCACAATTATGAGAGTTATATGGCTTAGCATACATTCCCATTGTCCAGTCCATATGTATTTGGCACCTGACTTTAACATTCTACTATCTAACCATCTCCATGAGTTTATTCTTATTGCAATAGACTGTCTTCTCAGTGAGTGCTTGACAACATGTCCTCCCTACTGTTGTAGACTGTATGTTCTTAGAACATACATGCTCCCAGGCTTCCCTACTGTGGTGTATTGTCTGTCTTCAGCAACTGAGCCAAAAATCATATACATATACACACACACACACACACACACACACACACACACACACACACACACA
>CAJQZJ010033276.1:939978-1008666 GCA_907164525.1 Lophiomys imhausi
ACACACACACACACACACACACACACACACACACACACACACACACATGCATATATGTTACAGAACTTGAAGATGTGGAATAATGAATCCATAGAATGTTATAAACAGAACTTATTGGCAATTTCATTAGGATTCAGAAACAATGAATCCTCATAAGAATGTAGACAGTGGATTCAAACTGTAGGATCTATCAGAAGGGAATAAGAAATTTATTGTAAATTTTAACTGAGGTCATTCAAACTGCATTTTAACAAATAATCCAGCTACCTTCAGGTTATGTCTTAAAACTTCCAATGCAACAAAATTTTAAATAACGAATGAATTCATTTGACAGAGTACATTTCAAGACAGAGTAGCATCCAGCCAATGTCATGGTTATTGCTCCTTGCTTTTAGCCAAATTCTCAGTAAGAAAGAACAGAAAGCAGGTCTACAGATGTAAACTTTGAGCAGCTGGATGAAAAGGAGAATGGGCTATTTTAAAATGTCATATGGCTTGACTGTATTCACTGCGACAAAGCATTCGGACATAACCAACACAACAAAGAGTTCAATTTGGATCACAGTTCAAGGAAACAGTCTATTATATTGGGAGAGTCTGGTTGGCATGAGATTGAGTCAGTTGCTCATCTTACATCCACAGTCAGGAAGCAACAGCCATGAAAGTTTGTGCACAATTCACTTTCTCATGTTTATGGAGCCAAGATCAATCTCAGGGAGTGGTACTACACACAATGAGCTTTTCTTCCTGCAGGAATTAACATAATTGTGGTAATTGCCCCAAACATGCCCAGAAGTTCATCTGCCAGGTGACTTTAGATCCTACCAAGTCAATATTGACATTAACAATCAAAGATGCTGATAACAAAACAAAACAAAAACCAAAAACAAAACGTGTATTAGTGTATTAAATAATTTTTATTTTGCTCTGTGACACTAGCAACAATATTTTGAGTGCAAGATTTGACCCATCAAAGGATTCAGAGGATAAGAGTGTAAGTTAATTTGAAAGGACAACTAGTGAGCAAAGAGTCTGCCACCTGCATTCCTTTCTCAAAAACCTACATTTTTGGAAATATTTTCAAGGTTAATGGGCCCAATATTTAGAAGCTGCTGAAGTTGAAGTAAATGATAGACAGAACCCAATTCAAACTGATATCAGGATGTGATGCAGTCCTCACTGTGACGCAGTCATGAAAAATGCAAGAGCTGCAGTGTGCTAAAGACTGGCATGCAGGTTCCATAACTTCTCTCAGTGCAGACAAGTTATGACCGCACCAGACTAAATGCAAAGAGACCCTGAGAGACTACTGTAAAAGCTGCAGTGTTACAATGATGACCCCAGGATATTGGAGATGCCAGAAATATGAAGTATTGGCAAAAACAAAAACAAAAACAAAAACAAAAACAACCAAAAAACCACCTGGAGGTGTCAGGCAGAACCGACCCAAAAGAGAAGCCATATGCTCCATTGGTAACCAATCAAGGGAGGCAGATATAACCACAGACACATGATGCCCACGATGTATAACATGGAGCTGCAAAGAACTGATGAATTTCCTTATGGATTTTATTATTACCTTGAACAAATATTTCCTTAATATCCCTATCATCTTTTTTTGAGAATAATATTTATGTCATTATATTTCAAATATGTTACTTGAAAAATATTATAGGGGTTCATTACAAAAGCTCACCTTGAGTCTCTGAAGAAACTTTGGAGTTTTGAACACTGTTGGAACTCTAAATCTGTGAGTATTTTACCAGGCGGCGTGAAGGTATTTTATATCGCATTATGAGAGAGTCTTGAGTTTGAGGATGCAATGGAATATCTGCTTCACTTTGAAAATAAAATAACCCCAGAGGTTCATCTAATCAAATATTTCCTTTCTGCTGGTTGCACTGTTTTAGGAGTTTGTAAGAATATGGAGTTGGTGTCTGATGGGAGGCAAGAGGCCACAGGGCAGCAGGGCAAGTAGATGCTTCTACTTTCATTTAGTAGCTTTTGTCATGATTCCTCCACTTTCTTTTTTTAATTTTAAAATATTTATTTTATTATTTTTCCTTTTAATAAAAATAGATTTTTTTACTCACATATTATATCCAGATTATGGTTTCTTTTATTTCTAGTCCCCCCATTTCTTTCCTACCTCTACTCCTGCTTGAGGCTAAACCCTTTCTGTCATTAGAAAAAAAAAGACTTCGAAACATAAAATAAACAATATAAAATAAAACAAAAACTAACAAAATGGAATTGGACCCCCTAAACAATAGTGCTCAAGAGAAGGCACAAGATCTAGGACCCACTCATTCACACCCTCAGAAATCCCATAAAATTGCTAAACTGGAAGCCATGATATTTATGTAAAGGACCTATAGGGTAAAAACAGAGAAGAGAAACATATGTGAATGAATGACCAGATCAGACCAGAAAGATGCACATGGCATATATTCACTTATAACTGGATTTTAACCAAATGGTACAGGATAACTATCCTACAACCAACAGAACAAAAGGAACAGGAACATAGACTTTGTTAACTGTTAGTGGGAAAATTTGCCCTGGTGGAGTTGCCATGTAGGCTTACACACAGTGCAAGAGAAAGTTCTTAGACCTCATATGACGTTTGAACTGATATGTAAGGGCATCCCACACCAGTGGAGTAGGATAGGTGGGAGAAGGGGGAAAGGATGGGAGGGTGGGATCAGGAGTGGTGGAGGGAGGGGATTGTAATGGAGATGCAACTTGAAACAATAAATAAATGTAAAAAATACTCTAATGTATGGAGAGAAATTGGGGACTGTCCAGGCAGCCAGTTGTCTGTCTGTTCTTAGTTTGGAAGTTGCTGGCTCTGCACTTCCTGTATAATCAGTATATATTATCTTTCTCAGGTCTCTGATGTGGTTGAAGACTGGATAGTTATAGTCTCACAGTTAAATTTTAAGTTGTCATCTGTGCCAATGAGTTCAAGGGTTTTTTCCCACTTTTTCTTCTAGTATATTTAGTGTCTCCGGCCTTATGTTAAGATCTTTGATCCACTTGGACTTAAGTTTTGTACAAGGTGATAAGTATGGATCTAATTTCATTCTTTTACAAGTGGACATCCAGTTGGAGCAGCACCATTTGTTGAAGATTCTGTCCTTTTTCCATTGTGTGGTTTTGGCTTCTTTGTCACAAATTAGGTGACCATAGGTGTGTGGGTCCATTTCCGGGTCTTCAATTCAATTCCATTGATCCACTGGTCTGTTTCTATACCAATACCATGCTCTTTTTACTACTATTGCTCTGTAGTACAGCTTGAAATCTGGGATGGTGATACCTCCAGATGTTTTTGTTTTGTTTTTTAATTGTACAGGATTGATTTAGCTATTCTGGGCTTTTTGTTGTTCCATATGAAATTGAGAATAACTTTTTCCAGGTCTATAAAGAATTGTGTTGGTATTTTGATAGGAATTGCATTGAATCTATATATTGCTTTAGGTAGGATGGCCATTTTTATTATGTTGATCCTACCTTTCCATGAGCATAGGAGATCTTTCCATCTTCTAAAGGCCTCTTCCATTTCTTTCTTCAAGGGCTTGAAGTTCTTGTTGTATAGGTCCTTTACTTGCTTGGTTAGAGTTACCCCCAGGTATTTTATATTGTTTGTGGCTATTGTGAAGGGGGTTGTTTTCCTTATTTCTTTCTCAGCCCATTTGTTTGTTGTATAAAGTAGGGTTTCTGATTTTTTTTTTTAATTAATTTTGTATCCAGCCACCTTGCTGAAGGTGTTTATCAGCTGTAAGAATTCTCTGGTGGAATTTTGTTTTTTAGTTATCTCTCCCTGGCAATGAGACACTTCTCACTGGTGGTACTACCTTGTAGGCCCCCTGGTGTATGAGGAGGCTCTTGGCTCTAATATGACTTCTGAACTGGGGCAATGGACTGTTATATAGGGACACTCCACTCCAGAGGAGAGGGATGGAAGGGTTAGGGGGTAGAGGGTGGGAGGGCGGGGCTGGGAAGGGGGTAAAGAGGACAATATGATGGAGATGTAACCTGAGGCAATAAATAAAAAAATGTATTTATTAAAAAATTTAAGTTAGGGTAATTAAGAAATGCAAACTAATGGTTATGCAAGCCGGTCATTCTGTTAGGTGCTATGACAGCCTATTATAGTTACTTTCTAAGCTAATCAGAAATAAACCGGCAAGAGACAAGCAACATCTGCTTACCCTAATATAAGAGATAGATAGGGCCTCTTCAAAAACCTCAAGAGATCTGCAGAATATGGCATTCAAAGATGGTTTCATAACTTTAGATTTTTTTATATCAAGACATATCAACTCCTGACAGCACCCCCTATTCTCCTCCAAGTAGAAGATGAGCATCAGAGAATCTCCAGTGGGAGATGACTGAATTAGTCGCAAGCCTATCTCTTGGTAGGAAAAGCTCCTTGCTCCAACTGTAGACAGAATGCTGTCCAAAAAGGACAAAACCTGGAAGCAGGTAAGTCGACAGCCTAGCTCTGCCAAGACAGGGTAGGTAAGTCCTCCATAACCCCTGCTCTACAATCAATGTCTGTCAGAGAAACGGGGCCAAATGACTGAAGATCGATGCTGTAATGTATGGAGAGTAAATGGGAACTGTCCAGGCAGCCACTGGTATGTCATTTCTTAGTTTGGGAAGCTGCAGGCCCTGCACTTCCTGTAAAATCAGATATATTTATCCCTCTCAGGTCTCTGAGGTGGTTGAAGAACAGATAACTAGAGTCTCATAATTAAATTTTGAGTTGTTTAGGAGTCAAGAGAGTGTTATAGATCTAAGAAGATACTTTTAAAATTGTGTTGCAAGTTAGTATGAATGTTGAGTCAGATATAGACCTTTAAACTCATGGAGATGTTTAGATAGTAGAATGTTAAAGTCAGGTACCAAATACATATGGACTGGTCATTGGGAATGTACATTAAGCCTTATAACCCTCATAACTGTGATAACTGTGGCCTAATTACCTCTGTTGTACTGTATTGTATTTGTTATTATGAGAGAAAGAGCCATTTGTTGGACTGAAAGGGGAAACTGTAGGAGGAAATAAGATATACCTTAAACTTAAAAGAAAAAAAGGGAAGAGGATGGGGGGTTTGAGGGTGGTAGGGTGGGACTGGAGGGGGAATAGGGAGGGGATGGCGATTGAGATATAACTTGAAGAAATAAAAAAATAAAGGAAAAAAAATCTGCCAAAAAATTTTAAGTTGTCTAGGAATTAAAAGGATATTCTAGGTCTAAGAAGATGTTTTTAAGTTGGTAATACAAGTTAGGATGGAAAATGAGTTAGGTATAGAACTTGAAATTCATGAAGATAGATAGATAATAGAATATTAACATCAGTTGCCAAATATGTATGGACTGGACATTGGAAAAAAATATGCTATACCTTATAATTTTCATAATTGTGGCCTAATTATTTTAAAAAATTATGATTTCTGGGAGAAGGGGGAGAGTGTGGGAAGGTAGGGCCGGGAGGGGTGGAGGGAGGGGACTGTGATAGAGATGTAATTTGAAGTAATAAATAAACATTTTTTAAAATGATAAAATTTTTAAAAAGAAAGAAATGGAGGAAGAAATGAAGGAAGAAACGAAAGAAGAAAAGAAAAAAAGAAAAAGAAGAGAAAAGAGAAAACCCTGATGTGACATTGTAAGACAAGGACTATCCAAAGATGCCATTGAATTCCTTTTCTATTTGTCATCTACTGCAAAGCATATAGCCTACCTATAAGAGCAGTTTGATTTTACAGTGAGACTTCTTAGAGGAAACTAAATTTTCATTTACAAGTGATTAAAATAGAGAGTGGTTCTGGGTTAGGGGTGAGGCATGTGTCCACTGCTTCTTTCATCTCTAGGAACCCATTTGACGCAGACTCACGCAGGTCTTGTGCATTGATTCTGTTGATTTAGGGTCTTATTTTCTACATGACCTTTATCTCCAACAGCTCCTACACTCTTTCTGCCTTGTGTACCTTAGGGTTCCTTGAGCCCTGAGAGGAGATATTTGATGGAGACATTCCATTTAGGGCTGAGTGTTCCCAGGTCTCTCACTCTATGTATAATATCTGACTGTGGGTCTCTATATATGTTCCCATCTGCTGCAGGAGGAAGCTTCCCTTATGATGGTTGAACAAGACACTAAGTTGAGTATAGCAGGATATCAGATGTTATTAGGAGTTTCTTTATTGCTAATTTTATGTATGTTTTAATAATATATTTAGCTGAGCATGGTGGTCCATTCTTTTAAACGCAACCCTTGGGAGGCAGAGGCAGGAAGATCTCTGTGAGTTTGAGGCCATCCTAGCCTACAAAGAGAGTCCAGGACAGGCAGAGTTGTTAACACAGAGAACTTCTGTCTCAAAACCACCTCTAACCAAAATAATAATAATAATAATAATAATAATAATAATAATTAATAATAATAATATAATGTTCGGTTTTACCCTAGGTTCCTGGGCTATTTAGTCTTAGGTTCTTAATTATTAAAGCAATATCAGGTTCCATCTCATGGAGTGAAACTTAAAACATGTTAGATATTGGTAGGTTACTCCCACAAGCTTTGCTCAACCATTATGATAGCATATATTTCAGTTGGGACACCATTGTCGATCAAAGGGTTTGTGGGTGAGTTGGTTTTTCCCTCTTTAATTTGTTAGTATGTAGAGTATTTGAAAGACTATCTATTAACCCAGAGACAAAATAGATACTTTGTCTTTCCATTTTTGAAAATTGTCTTAGTTTGTGTCTCTGTTTCTGTGATTAAAAAAACAAAACAAAACAAAAAACTATCCAGAAATATTGGGGATGACTTATTTGTTTTACAGATTACAGTCTATCACTGAGGGAAAGAATTTGAGGAGCTCAATCAATGCAAGAAACAATATTCTAATTACTAGAAACATGAATTGAAGCAGTAACTATGGATGAATACTGACTTCCTTCATGTTCCTGCCCAGCTAGGGAACCTGCATGAGGCATTTTCTCAATTGACATACTGTTATGTAGGGATACTCCACTCCAGAGGAGTGGGATGGTGGGATGGGGGTAAAGGGTGAGAGGGTGGGACTGGGAGGGGTGGAAA
The DNA here is from genome assembly GCA_907164525.1 of Lophiomys imhausi. NCBI lineage: Eukaryota > Metazoa > Chordata > Mammalia > Rodentia > Muridae > Lophiomys > Lophiomys imhausi. The sequence continues at coordinate 947,084 of CAJQZJ010033276.1, forward strand.
GAGGACACTGTGATGGAGATGTAACCTGAAGTAATAAATAAATAAATAAAAATAAAAAAACATAACCATCCCATATCTACTTTCTGAATAATTGGATCTTCAGTCATCTATATTCCTAACTAATTAGCTTGCTTTATGCCATCAGAAATGTTTAAAGGTTTTATGTCTTAACATCCTTGACAACACTTATCTTTCAACATTTTCATATTTCCCTAATATGGGAATAGTTCCTCCTGATGCACATCTTATTGATACCAGTTCCTAGAAAAACTTTTTAAAAATTTGTTGTAGTTTATGACAGATATTTATCTTATTCTGAAAAAAGAAATCAGTTCCTTTAGTGCATGATTATTTAACAATTTAAGAAATGTAAGTGCAAAAATATCTCTATTGTATCTCAGTACATCATCTTCCTTGACAGTCTAAAACATTCTACAGGACCTTTCTACTAACTTAAATTTCACTTTTAATTTCCTATTCTTATGACATCTAGTTATGTTAATAACAAATTAAAATGGAAGGCATATCCCTGTAGTGATTTGCATAGAAGTTTGACAGTTGTATTGAATTTGATGGAATAACTGTACTATTATGATCTCAACACATAAAAACTCATCCCAATACAGACTCTTCCTTATTTTTTTAGATTAGTCTAATTAATGCCTACTTGAAGCAAAGTATTGCTATTTTCAAGAAAACAAAATAGCAATTTAACTTTATATTTAAACTATCCTACTGATTTTATAAGATAACTCTTTGATTTGGTCAGCAATTTTAACAAAACAGCAGTGTATAAATAAACATAGAAAAAATAGTATATTTCTTCTATACTGATAATAAATGTGCTGAGAAACAAAATCAAGAAAATGGATTCCTTCTTTCTTCACAGACAAAAATATTTACAAATAAACCTAAGAAGGGTGATAAACAAACCTAACTGAAAAAAGAAATTAATGACCATTTTAGACAATGAGAAGATTTCCTAGACTCACAGACAGGCAGAATAAGTATTGGGAAATAATTACATTACCAAAGCAATCTAGAGATTTGAAGCAATGTCCTCCAAAATCCCAGTAGTATTGTACAAACAAACAAACAATTCTAGAAAAATAATTTTGAAATTCATATGGAAGCATAAATTACCATAACAGGCCTAGAGCAATGCCTGATTACATAGCCCCATCTTTTACCTTGTATAAAAATTCAAAATGGATTAAATACCTAATGTAAGTTCTGTAGCTTTGAGACTGCCAGAGGAAAACAGAGAAAATGCTTTTAGATGGAAGCAGATGAAGTATTTTCTGGAAAAAGACTCAGCTGCTCGGGAACCATAGCAGAATTACAAACAAGATTCATTGAAAGTCAAGTGACTTCTGTACATCAAAGGCAAAATTCATCAGATTGAGAGAGATCCTAGAGAACTTGAGAAACAATTTGCTAACCTCTGGATTCATATTTAGAATACCAGAAACTCAAAAAAATTACACAGCTATTAGACACACAATAAATAAATTGGGAAATAAATAAAATCCAATTCTCAGTGGAGTAGAAAATTAACTAATAAAAATATAGAAAATTATCATCCAATGTATATCAAATCACAGTTGAGATTTTTTCTATTCCAATAAGAACTGATAAAAGTAAGAAAACACAGAGAAATGCTGGTAAGGATGATGCTAGCTTGGGAGAAACCCTACACCTTTCCAAATAGAACTAAGGCAACCCTTATGAAGATCAATATGAATATTTCCAAAAATAATTAAAAATGGAACAACCATGTTATCAACCTATACTTATTTTAAGTATATACCCAAAAGAGTCTGTCAGCCTCCCACAGAAATTCATATTTTCAAAGCATTAATTATGATATTCCCAATAAAAACCAATCTACATGTTCATTAATAGATAATAAACAAAGAATCTAAAAATGCATATATAGTACAAATATTATGTATGAGCATACAAGAAAATGTAATCCTCTTGTTTACACTTAAATGGATACAAATAGAGATCAGATTGTTAAGGTAAATAGAATACACTTACTAAAGAATATGATTTCATAATATGGGGAATACATACATGAATATATAAATATAGATTATAGAGATATAAACATAGATATGGAGATGACAGACACAGAGTCAGATTGAGATTGATAATACAGAGTACTGGAAGTGGTATTACAGAAAATCAGCAATGTTGGAGGGATCACAATACATAATTATACTACAGAGATATATTATGGAGCACATTGTACTGGTACAAAAATAGACATGAAGACCAGTATAATAAAATAAAGAACATTCACACATATGCACATGCACATATATAAGTGTGTGTGTGCATATAGATACATAAATCCACATGCTATATGCTTAAATGTCATGAAATGAAAAAGCAGTCTATTTGGATAGTAAAAGGGTCTAGCAGTAGAGTGTGGAGAGTCCAAGAAAGATAATGGGAGGCATAAAATATGAGTAAAGCACAATAGTAAATATGTTTTAACATATCATAATGAGTCTTATTATTTTGTGTTGATTTGCAAAATTATAAAATGTAGATATCCTGTTTTGGTATCCTTGATCTTCTAAATGGACCTAAATGTCCTGTATTGTATTTTATACTCATAAGTGTATATTTTAAAAATACTTATAGTACATAATATTTCGTTACATGTCTTTCTACTTTTACTTAATAAATTATACATTTTAATATTGCATCTAATATCTCACTAACCAACAATAAATACATTTAGGATAAAAATATGAATTGGAAGAAATTTATCCTTACAATTTTAGAATTATATACTTAACACTGAAAGGAATGAGTACCAAAGTTATAATTAAGCATGATGGCTTATTCTATCCTAAAGAATTGCTGAAATATTATGGTATCTGTCTTTGAAAATATCCTGTATTTACAAATTAACCTGAGAGCTGCAACATAGTTTATAAAAAAATTATAAAATTTATAAAGCTTTACAGATATAAAGTTCACACATGTGATCTTATTTTTATCTAAGTTTAGTTTTTCTCTATGTACTATTTGCCCATTCGACCCCAACTTTGCCATATTAACTGTGGGTAACTGCATCACTGCTCAAAGCTTTCAAGTGTACAACTAAGTATCATATGTTTCCTGAGAATCATTCTATTGATACATATCATTTGCACATTCTTTAAATATTGCTCATTTAGAAAGTTAGGACTGACTTTCCATATCCAGGTTACTTTAATGAGTTATTTTGATATTAGCTGTAATACTATTAAAAATATAGACTTTAAGAATATTTTTGTGTATTGTTTATAAGACAATTTAAAATCCGTAAAAGTAGTTTATTTAAGATAATATTTATATATTTATTAGGAAATATAGTTCAGTGGATAGAACAAATATAACAGAACTTCTTCATGCATTAACCATTTGCCATCTACTTAATATATTTACTGTGGATATACTGGGAATTTTGGTATACTCAAGTGAATGTGTAAGAGACATTTGTTCTGCTTTCTCAAAGGCTCTAAGGTGCTGTGTTGCAAGCAAAAGCAACGTCAAATTCAGAGTCCAGCAATATGCAATGACACTGGCAGATCAGTGATCCATGCTTAACCTTCTCTAAAAGATCACAAGTGTCATCTGGTTATTCATGATGTAAATTGCTCATAATCATGTTTTGGGGTAGATTTTCCCTACTTTAGTGTCATTTTTCCCCAAGTTTATCACCTGATTTCTTAGCAGATATGGCTTGGCATTAATGTTTGATGGGATTTTTCACAAGAAGCTTCTATAACAGAAAAACAAACTTAGATGTTTGTTTTATATTAATAAAAATGAGGTTCTATGATATTTTCATGAAAGTGAATTAACCAATCATTGGTTAAATGTTTTAAGGCATTTAAGGAAATTTTCTATGTGCTCTATTAAGCTTTGATATATTAAAAAGATTATATTTTGCTTTGAGTTTGTACTAGATTTCTAAATTAAAATATTTTTATATTTCTTTTTCCTAATAAACCATATTATCTCAAGCTATTTCAATAGCATATCAAAATTATTGATGTTGTCTTCTCATAAAAAGTTGTTACCCTTTCTACCTTTGTATATCTCTCACACAATCTAAACATTAATATGTGGATTTTTTTTAACACATTACTGGATAAGAATATTGGGGGAAATTATCAAGGGCAGAAAAAATGTTTTACTTATCAATTGTGATAATTTTCTTCATAATGTTTATTTATAGTTTCTTAGAATAGTAAATTAACTCATGTATTTTTTATCTCAATCATATATTTTTATAGTGCATATATGTGGCTGTGTGCATATGTGTTCATATATTGTTGGATATGTATATGTGTGTACATGTCTGTGTAGGCCAGAAGTCAGCAAAGATTGTCATCATCATTCACTCTCTGGCAGTTTTTATGTCCTATATTGGCTCCTATATTTGAATTCTTCTTCCCTAGTTTGTGGAAAAGTTTGGGAGGAATTAGGAGGTATGGCCTTGTTGCAGGATATGTGCCTCTGGAGGGTGTGCTTTGGCATTCAAAACCTGATGCCAATGCTTTGGCATTCAAAGCTTATGCCAAGCCCAGCCTTTCTCTATCTGCTTATTATAGAAGATGTAAATTCTCAGCTAATGTTCCAGCACCATGTCTCCCTGTCTGCCTATAGTCTTTCTGATATGATAGTTATAGACTCACCTTCTGAAATTTTAAGTAAGCCCACAATTAAATGTAGATTTATTTCCATTATAAATTGACTAGGTCATACTATCTCTTCACAGCAAAAGATTGTAACTAAGACACTTTTGGACTTGTTTTATGAAACAGGTTGTCACACAGTCTCAAAGATGTCTAGAGCTAGTCATTTCATATGAACAAACCAGTAAATACCAGTGACTATGCTATCTCCTTCAACCCAGTACAGTGGTAAGTAATGCATGCTATTATGTCTAGGCTTTCATATGGATGTTGAAGATATGAACTCAGTACCTCATGTTTGTATGATAATTTTCCAACAGTCCCTCAATAACATGACATATTACCTTCATTTTAAAGAAAATGATAATGAAAATTATATTTACTCAGAACCACTTAGAATATCAGCAAATAGCTGGGGTTTTTTTGCCTTTTTTTTTTTTGCAATTACAGAATGGTGTTCATTTAACAGAATAGCAATTATCTTAAATGTACAGCAATTATATGTATAAGCTGAATCAGAGACAATTGAAGTTAAAAACCAAAAAACAACCAAGAAACTATCATGCCCATATATAACTAATTTGTGCTACACAAGCCCAGACACTCAGAGACCCCAGGTGCCACTAAGAGGAGCAAGTAAATGCTAAAGAAATGGAAGAGAAAGAGAAACAGAAGAACAGGAGCACGAGAGGCAGAACTGAAGACTTGAGGGTAGTCAGGGCCAAGCCGGTGTCAGTAGCCACTGATGTCACCTAGGACCATGGTGGCATCCTGGCCTCTGCTGTCAAAAGGGCCATATCTGAGTCCATGGCCCTGCATCAGTCGGGGTCTGTTACCATGAAAACCAGATGAACATTCCTGATCTGGGCTGCCATCAAGGGATACATTGATATCTGAGGACTGTGCAGAACTGACCTACCCCTCACCTGAACATCATGGAAGAACTGGTCCTAGAGGCCAGGGGAGAGCTGACCTTGCCACTAACCAGCTGCAGTATTCAAGAGAACAGGCCCTGCACATTTGGGAGATGTGAGAGAGAGCTGACCCTACCACACATCTTGTGCTGGCATGGACGAGAGAGAAATACCCTCCTCTCTCTTACTCCTCATTACTGGTTGCAGGTGGGAGACATGACCCTGGGTCATGGGAGCAGGAGAGCTGACCCTGTCCCTCACATACTGCAGCACTTGCGAGAGCAGGTCATGCACCTCACCTGGCCAGCACAGTACAACTGGCCCTGGATGTGGGTTATGGGTGAGCCAGACCCAAGGGTGTGAGTATATAAGAGCCAGTCCTGCCTTTGGTCTGCTTTGTGGAGGTGTTGGTGAGGGAGAGATCCCCCATCCACTCTCTTTTGCCCTTGCCATAGGTAGTAAGTGGGAGAGTTGGCCCCGATGGGGTTATAAGACCTGGAGAGCTGGCTCAGTCCCTTACATGCTGGAGCACTCAGGAGATCAGGCACTATATCTTCCCAGGGGAGCACAGTAGAACTGGTCTTTGATATGGGGGTTGTAGGCTCATAAACAGGGCTTTGATTTGGCCCACCTCAACATCTACTCCATGGTTGAACTGCTGAAGAGCATGAAGAGGTCAATTCTACAGACCCAAAACTACAGGGTCTCCATGATATAGGGTGACAACAGGATATCTGAGAGGAGTCCAGTGAGGTCCCAGTACTGACATAGTATACCGAAAGACCTCATACAGACCAAGGAGTCATTATAATAAACATTTATCATAGTGTTTATAAAAGCACTAAAACATTTATATACACTATAATGTATATAAAGCAAAAGTGTGGACAAAATTGTGGGACACAATATTCAGCTTCCACAGTGAGAAATTTTTTCTGTTCAGAGAAGCTGCAAGGGTAAAGGGTGGGTCTGAGGATAGGTGGGAGATGAGTGGGAACAGGGTGCATGATGGGAAATTCACAAAATTAAAAAAAAAACTTTAAAAAGAAAGGTTGAGATCCCTCAAAGCAATCTATTTCCTCTTGACATTGGTCAATGCTTCTTTTTATAACATTACATGCATTCCATAAAATAACACCATCAGAAATGCATTTTTAAATTATCATTAAAATTATTTTATTTCATTTCTGAATATATTAAAAATAAGTTTTTATATTTTATGTTCTACTAGTGGATACAACTATAATAATGATGGCTAGTCTCATCTCTCAAACTACTCTCATTTTTTTTTTTTTTTTTTTTTGTTTTTCGAGACAGGGTTTCTCTGAATATCTCTGGCTGTCCTGGACTCACTTTGTAGACCAGGCTGGCCTCGAACTCACAAAAATCCGCCTGCCTCTGCCTCCCAAGTGCTGGGATTAAAGGCGTGCGCCACCACCACCTGGCGTATTCTCATTTTTTAATATGCTCTGGGGGTTTCTAATTTTCCAGAGTAGTAGCTGTATTTTAATGATTAGTCACAGACAAACTTCCACTTTACCTTGAGATATACTTAAGGGGATTTACTTGTAAGCAGATTACTAAAGATATTACAGCATATGGAAGTTTTTTGACTTTTGAGTTACTATTGCTGTTGTAGTTATTTTCTCTTTCAGTCTAAAATTTGTAAATATCATCTCCATATGTTGATAATTTACAGTGGTTCAGGGAGCAATGCACATGACAGCATTTTTAACTCTTTGTGTAGATTGTTCTAAAATTTGTACTATTTCCCTAAGTGGGCAAGATATGAGTTTCAGCAGTCCCCAGATGGCATAAACTACTTACCTTCAACTACTAAGATTGACTTCCACATCTGGACTTGGAATATTTCTTTACTTGTTTATGTACTTTCATATTTAAATGAGAATTCTTAGAGAGATTTGTAGAAGTTAACAAAGAAGAAGAGAAGAAGCCAGGAGCAGGAAGAAGGACACATGATATGGGTTTAAGAAAGAACCTAATTCCACGTGGCCTGGAACATTGACATAGCATGGAGAATAACAGTTCAGGGGACATATGCATATATGGGGTTTTATTTGGGGGATAGAATTACAAACTAGCTTAGATGGCCCAATATTGCTCAATTCTGTGAAGGCTTGTTAAAACTCATCAGGTGTGTGTGTGCTCATTTATAATGGTGGAATAAGGATTAACAATGCTGATCATTAAATATAATAAAAATACTGTCAAATAATGTAATTAATTATTTCTACAGAGACTAGTTTCTTATATTGGAAAGAGGAAATCAGACTTTATTAAAGGTAAATTATATTTAATTTAATGATTAGAATATGTTCTTTACTTTCTTTTTAAATTATTTGTCGGAAATATTTTTTATCACAAGCATGTTTAATTTTATTGGTCTCCCATTTATGTCAATGGTTATATACAAAATTCATAATATTATCATATGAATTATTATTTTGAATTTATTGTATAATATGTGATAATAAGTATCATTTTGACACACTGGAATATCTTTTTAGCCTAAAACAAAATAAAATTGAAATATATCCCATGCCCACAACATGTAGATTTTTTATTCATGTTTTGGGGCTTTTACTATAAACTTGTACTGGGCATTTTATAAGTATGTTAATAAAATAGTCATTTTGTTTTCACAATTATTAAAATGAGTTTCATATATTACAAATATATTTTATAAATTCTGCTAATTTATACCTTCACTAATCTTTATTATAATAGATTTTTGAGCTATTCATGCTTACAAAGTCAACATTTATTTGCATTGTCTGCCTTTATAGAAATGTAGCCATCATAAACAGTTTTCTTTGATTTATTTTTAGCCAGTTAATATGTTTGAATGCTGTTTTAAATTATTTATTATCTTTTCATTAATTTTTTGCTAATTTTGTATAATATGTCTTGATCATATTCAATCATTCTCCAGTTTCTTCCAAATTCACCTTTCCATGCCTACCAACACAATTTTCTGTCTTTTTTGTTCATAACTCCATCAACTCAAATTTGTGCTGCCCATATATTTTTGGATGTGTGGCTTTCTATTTCACTATGGTAAATATACCAGAGAATTTTAGTAACAACTCTTTTTTTCTTTATTTTTTTATTTCTTCAAGTTACATCTCAATTGCAGTCCCCTCCCTATTCCACCTACAGTCCCACCCTCCCACCCTCAACCCCCCAATCCTCTTCCCTTTTTTTTTTCTTTTAAGTTTAAGGTATATCTTATTTCCCCCTACAGTTTCCCGTTTCAGTCCAACAAATGGCTCTTTCTCTTATAATAATAAATACAATACAATACAACAGAGGTAATTAGGCCGCAGTTATGAAGGTTATATGTCTTAGCATACATTCCCAATGTCCAGTCCATATGTATTTGGCACCTGACTTTAATTTCTACTATCTAACCATCTCCATGAGTTTAAAGTTCTATATCTGACTCAACATTCATACTAACTTGCCTCACAATTTTAAAAGTATCTTCTTAGATCTATAACACTCTCTTGACTCCTAAACAACTCAAAATTTAATTATGAGACTCTAGCTATCTGTTCTTCAACCACCTCAGAGACCTGAGAGGGATAAATATATCTGATTTTATAGGAAGTACAGGGCCTGCAGCTTCCCAAACTAAGAAATGACATACCAGTGGCTGCCTGGACAGTTCCCAATTTCTCTCCATACATTACAGCATCGATCTTTAGTCATTTGGCCCCGTTTCTCTGACAGACATTGATTGTAGAGCAGGGGTTATGAAGGACTTACCTACCCTGTCTTGGCAGAGCTAGGCTGTCGACTTACCTGCTTCCAGGTTTTGTCCTTTTGGGACAGCATTCTGTCTACAGTTGGAGCAAGGGGCTTTTCCTACCAAGAGATAGGCTTGTGACTAATTCAATCATCTCCCACTGGAGATTCTTTGATGCTCATCTTCTACTTGGAGGAGAATAGGGGATGCTGTCAAGAGTTGATATGTCTTGATATAAAAAAATCTAAAGTTATGAAACCATCTTTGAATGCCATATTCTGCAGATCTCTTGAGGTTTTTGAAGAGGCCCTCTCTATCTCTTATATTAGGGTAAGCAGATGTTGCATGTCTCTTAGCAGGTTTATTTATGATTACCTTAGGAAGTAACTATAATAGGCTGTCATAGTACCTAACAGAATGACCAGCTTGCATAACCATTAGTTTGCATTTCTTAATTATCCTAAACAGTTTATGACAATTAGTAGTAAAAGGCCGAAACATCATATTTCATTTTTTTTTCTTTACCTCCTAACCCTTCCATCCCATTTCTCTGGGGTGGGGTGTCCTTATATAACAGTCCCTCATCTCAGTTGAGAGGTCGTATGAGGGCCAAGAGCCTCTTCATTCATTGGGGGTCTACGAAGCAGTACCATCAGTGAAAAGTGTTTCGTAGCCCGGGAGAGAGAACTACTAAACAAACAAACCAATAAACAGACAATTAGTTAAAAAAGGCCAAAAAATATTAAAAAAATATAAAAAATAAAAATAAAAAATAAAAGGTCTGTGTCCAAGTTCCCTTTGGTGTATTAGTTGTGGTATCGATACCTTCTAGTATATAGCTGAAATCCTACTATAAGTGAATAGATGCCATATACATCCTTCTAGGTCTGGGTTAGCTCACTCAGGATGAGCTTTTCTAGTTCCATCCATTTGGCTGCAAATTGCATAATTGCATTGTTCCTGAAGCTGAATAATATTCCATTGTGTAGATGTACCACATATTTTTAATCCATTCTTCGGTTGAGGGACATCTGGGTTGTTTCCAGTTTCTAGCTATTACAAATAAGGCTGCTGTAAACATAGATGAGGAAACTTCCTTATGATTCTGTGAAGAGGCATTTGGATGTATACCCAGAAGTGGTATGGCTGGGTCCTGAGACAAAGCTATTCAAAGTTTTCTAAGATATTGCCAGACTGACCTCCATAGTGGTTGCACAAGCCTGCATTCCCACCAGCAATGGAGTAGGGTAACACTTTCTCCACACCTTTGTCACCATGTGCTTTCATTTGAGTTTTTGATCTTAGCCATTCTGACAGGTGTGAGATGGAATCTCAGAGTTGTCTTGAGTTGCATTTCTCTGATGATTAAGGATGTTGAGCATTTCTTCAAGTGTCTCTCAGCCATTAGGGATTCCTCCTTTGTGAATTCCCTATTTAGCTCTGCACCCCATTTTTTGATTGGATTATTTGGTTTCTTGGCATTTAATTTCTTGAGTTCTTTGTAGATTTTGAATATTAGCCCTCTGTCAGATGTGGGGTTGGTGAAGATTTTTCTCCCAGTCTGTAGGCTGCCGTTTTGTTAGAATGACAATGTCTTTTGCCTTACAGAAGCTTTTTAGTTTCATGAGGTCCCATATATTGATTGTTGATCTCAAGTCCTGAGCTGTTGGTGTTCTATTCAGGAAGTTGTCGCCTGTGCCAATTAGTTCGAGGGTTTCTCCCACTTATTCTTCTAGTAGATTTAGTGTGACAGGCCTTATGTTAAGGTCTTTGATCCACTTAGACTTAAGTTTTGTACAAGGTGATAAGTATGGGTCTAATTTCATTCTTTTACAAGTGGGCATCCAGTTGGACCAACACCATTTGTTGAAGATGCTGTCCTTCTTCCATTGTGCCGTTTTGGCTTCTTTGTCAAAAATTAGGTGGCCATAAGTGTGTGGGTCTATTTCTGGATCTTCAATTTGATTCCATTGATCTACTGGTCTGTTTCTATACCAGTACCATGCTGTTTTTACAACTATTGCTCTGTAGTACAGCTTGAAATCTGGGATGGTGATACCTCCAGATGTTTTTTTATTGTAACAGATTGATTTAGCTATTCTGGGCTTTTTGTTGTTCCATATGAAATTGAGAATAGCTCTTTGCAAGTCTATAAAAAATTGTGTTGGTATTTTGATAGGAATTGCATTGAATCTATATATCACTTTTGGTAGGATGGCCATTTTTTTTTATGTTGATCCTTCCTATCCATGAGCATGGGGGATCTTTCCATCTTCTAAAGGCCTCTTCCATTTCTTTCTTCAAGGGCTTGAAGTTCTTGTTGTACAGATCCTTCACTTGCTTGGTTAGAGTTACCCCCAGGTATTTTATGTTGTTTGTGACTATTGTGAAGGGGGTTGTTTCCCTTATTTCTTTCTCAGCCCATTTGTTTGTTGTACAAAGAAGGGCTTCTGATTTTTTTTTGTTTTTAATTTTGTATCCAGCCACTTTGCTGAAGGTGTTTATCAACTCTAAGTGTTCTCTGGTGGAATTTTTTGGGTCACTTATGTATACTATCATATCATCGGCAAATAGGGATAATTTGACTTCTTCATTTCCGATGTTTATCCCCTTGGTGTCCTTTAGTTTTCTTATTGCTCTAGCAAGAACTTCAAGTACTATATTGAAGAGATATGGTGAAAGTGGACATCCTTGTCTTGTCCCTGAGTTTAGAGGAAATGCTTCAAGTTTCTCACCATTTATTTTGATGTTGGCCACTGGCCTGCTGTATATTGCCTTTATTATTTCTAGGTACTGTCCTTGTATGCCCGTTCTCTCCAGAACTTTTAGCATGAAGGGGTGTTGGATTTTGTCAAATGCTTTTTCTGCATCTAGCGAGATTATCATGTGTTTTTTTTTTCTTGTTTATATGGTGAATGATGTTGATAGACTTTCATATGTTGAACCATCCCTGCATTCTTGGGATGAAGCCTACTTGATCATGGTGTATGATACTTTTGATGTGTTCTTGAATTCGGTTTGCTAGTATTTTATTAAGTATTTTTGCATCTATGTTCATGAGGGAGATTGGTCTGAAGTTCTCTTTCTTTGTTGGGTCTTTGTGTGATTTAGGAAACAGGGTGACTGTGGCCTCATAGAATGAGTTTGGCAGTGTTCTTTCTGATTCTATGTGGTGGAAGAGTTTGAAAAGTATTGGTGTTAGCTCCTCTTTGAAGGTCCGGTAGAATTCCGTGCTAAAGCCATCTGGCCCTGGGTTTTCTTTGGTTGGGAGATTTTTAATGACTGTATCTATTTCCTCAGGGGTTGTAGGGCTGTTTAATCTCTTTATCTGATCTTGATTTAGCTTTGTTAAGTGGAATCTATAAAGAAAATTGTCCAGTTCACTTAAGTTTTCAAATTTGGTGGAGTATAGATTTTTAAAGTAGGATCCAAATATTCTCTAAATTTCCTCAATGTCTGTTGTTATTTCTCCCTTTTCATTTCTGATTTTGTTGATTTGTGTTTTCTCCCTCTGTCTTTTAGTTAATTTGGCTAAGGGTTTGTCTATTTTGTTGATTTCCTCGAAGAACCAACTCTTGGTTTCATTGATTCTTGTTATAGTTCTTTTTGCTTCTAAATTGTTGATTTCAGGCCTAAGTTTGATGATCTCCTGTCTTTTGCTCCTCTTGGGAGTGTTTGCTTCTTTTTTTTTTTTCCAGTTCACCCAGTTTAGCTGTTAATTCGCTAATATGAACTGTCACAATTTTCTTTTTGAAGGCACTTAGTGCTATGAACTTTCCTCGTAGCACAGCTTTCATTGTGTCCCATAGGTTTGGGTATGTTGTGTCTTCATTTTCGTTGGATTTTAAGAAGTCTTTGATTTCCTTCTTTATTTCTTCCCTGACCCAGTGGTCCTCTAGTAAAGAGTTGTTCAATTTCCATGTGAGTGTAGACTTTCTGTTGATTCTTTTGCTATTAAAGTCCAGCTTTATTCCATGGTGGTTCTATAAGATACAAGGGGCTATTTCAATTTTCTTGTATCTGTTGAGGCTATCTTTGTGTCCAACTATATGATCGATTTTGGAGAAGGTTCTGGGAGGTGCTGAGAAGAAGGTGTATTCTTTTGTGTTTGGGTGAAACGTTCTGTAGATATGTTAGGTCCATTTGGTTCTATTATTATGTGGCGAGAGGAGTTTCTTTTCTAATCTAATCTGTTTGGTGTTCTGTAAGCCTCTTGGATTTTTACTGGCATCTCTTTCTTTAGGTTTGGGAAGTTTTCTTCTATGATTTTGTTGAAGATATTTCCTGGACCATGGAGTCGGGAGTCTTCTCTTTCCTCTATGCCTATAATTCTTATGTTCCGTCTTTTCATTGAGTCCTTGATTTCTTGGATGTTGTGGGTGAGAGATTTTTCAGCTTTCTCATTTTCTTTGGATGTTGTACTGATTTCTTCCATCGAATCTTCCTTGCCTGAGATCCTGTCTTCCTTCTCTTGCATCCTATTTTTCATACTCACATCTGCAGTTCCTGTTCTCTTCTCTTGATTCTCCATTTCCTCTTTTAACTCTGACTGTGTTTTCTTTATTGTTTCCATTTCTATTTTCATGTCTTGAATGGTATTGTTCGTTTTGTACATTTCCTTTTCCAGTTTGCTTGTTTTTGCCTGGAAATCTTTCATTGTTTTTTTCCTTTTCCTGTTCAAGCTGAGTCACCTTGGCTTGGAGCTCTTTAATGGTGTTATTCATTTTTTGACTTGTAAAATTGTGGCTTCTTTGAATTCCTTCATAGTTTTAAGTTCTTCTTGAAGTGACTCTATCACTTTCCATAATGTAGAATTGTCATCGTTTTCATGTGTTTCAGTTGTGGTGAGGTGGTTCGGGCTGGACGGAATAGCATTGCTTTCTTTTGTTTGAGACATTTCATTCTGGTTTTTTTTTTTTTTTTTTTTTTGGGTCTGCAGCCTCTGGCCATGTGGAATTTTTTTTTCTGTCTTCTGGACTTGGGTCCAAAGGGGGCTCTTTGGTGTAGGTGTAGAGTTGCCTTACTCCACCCCTATAAGGTGAGTCACTCAGCCCCGCCTCCCAGGTGGAGACCTAATTAACCCAGTTGGTGGAGCTGTGTACAAGTAAGCTCTGGTTCCCCACCAGAAGGGCCAGTACTAGAACAAAAGTCCGATATACAACACTTTCAAATATCTCGCAGTTTTTCTAGGGTTGGTTCCTGAGGCGGGTAAATCTGCAGTTCAGCTCCAATAGCCTTGCCACTCTGCAGCTTGGAAACTGGTCAGTTTTGTCACAGACTGCGATCTGCAGTCTGAAGGCACTTTGCAGCGGAGCTGCGAGCTGCGCTCACTTCCAAGGGTTGCTACCTTTCTCCAGATAGTTGGATAGTCCCTGGGAGACCTGGAAGTGCCCAGCAGGGTGGGGATTATCTCTGCATGGGATCTGAATCTGCCGGCTGGGTATTAGGTTGGAACTTACAGGGAGTCTCTCCTGTTGGGGGATGGGTGATCCCGATTCCCTGGTCCATCGGCTTCCTTGCATGTCCGAGAGTGGGAAGGAGCGTCCTGCCCAGGGATCCTCCATGGTCCCTGGGTAGCTGGGTGAGATTTAGAAGGGGTCATGCCCTTTGTACAGTGTCCTGCCACACTTGCCACCTTGTGACTGTTAATGCTGAAATCAAAATACATCCGCACAGGCCGCCACCATCTTGGATCCCCCCTTAGTAACAACTCTTATTCTGATACCACAGTTAGTTTTTAAAAGATTATTATTTTATCATATATAACTATATTTATCACAGGATTCATATCTTTTAAAATATATCTAAATCCACTTTTATTTAATAATGTACTCAGTTATATGCCATAGCTCATAACACAAAGATAATATTCATACATCTTCCTTTTTACTTTATATTTCTTGACACCAAAATTTTATACATTAATATTGCAGCTTCTTTTTCCAAATTCTAACATGGGATTCTATTTTACTGTTGATTCCATAACTATCATAAAACATTCAGTTATTTGCACATATATCTAGAATAGTGAAATATTGTATTTTATGCATGCAGTAAATATGTTCTGATGGCTAGTATTGTCAATTTGAGAGTATGTAGAATCATGGAGAATTTATCCTCTGTTCAAGCCTGTGAGAGATTCTCTAAATTAAGTTACCCTTTGGACTTGTCTGGAAGGGATTACTCAGATTATTTTAGCTGGGTTAGAAAGACTTACCTTAGCTGTGAGTGGTCCTTTCCAGCGAACATTTTCCTAGCCTGAATAAAGTCAAGAAAAGTAACTGGGCATCAGCATCCAGATATCATATAACCAGTACCTCTAGATTCTGCCATATACCTTCTCCACAAAGATGTATGTGCCCTCGGATTATGAGCCATCATTAATCTTTCCTTGCTTAAAGCTATCACAACAAGCCGGGCAGTGGTGGCGCATGCCTTTAATCCCAGCACTTGGGAGGCAGAGGCAGGCGGATCTTTGCGAGTTCGAGGCCAGCCTGTCTACAAATTGAGTCCAGGACAGCCAGGGCTACACAGAGAAACCCTGTCTCGAAAAACCAAAAAAAAAAAAAAAGCTATCACAACAATGAGACAAATAACTAACATAGAAAATTAACATTGAGAAAATGAGCCATAGTGATAACCTTGAGTAAATGGATTTTAGGCCTATGAAAACAGCTTGTAGTATGAAACGATTTGGATCTTTAGACCAGAAAAGCCCTGATATGTTCTAAGTAAGATTCAAAGAGCTGTTTTATGGCAATTTGGAAGAGATTATAATCATTATAAAGATAAATGCTATTAAAAGAAAACCTGATACAAGATCATGAGAAAATAGGAAATCTGCCCTGAGGGCAAAACCCCACTCAAAAAAAGATGTGTCCTTATAAAAATGAAAATATTTTGAAAGGAGGAATCCTGAACTGAGAGTGCAGACCAAGGAGGGTTCTACTCAAAAACAACTTACAAGGAGAGTTAATTTTCAAGATTTAGCCACTTACCCACATAGAAGCCACTACAGCTGTGGTCTAAGGGAGCCTGCAGTGACCCCCTGTCTGTGTTTTAGAAGTAGTGCTGTTTTTGCAAGCATGAAAGAGAAAAGATTGATGGGGTCAGGGATGATTGCTCTATGGACGTAGAGAACTGCTGATGCAATACAATATGAGAAAGCCACCTTACCCCTGCAAGAAAAACCTGAAGTGCTGCTTGAAGCTTTTAAAATGAAGCATAGGTTTAAATGGACACCATCAGATGTTAGAGAAACTAAGACCATGGGAAATCTGCTGAGGAAATCAGTAGGTGTAGAGAAGAGAGAGCCAAAGAGAGAGACTACCGTTATGTTGGCAGAAGAGTTACATCTTCAGGGATGGCTAACCTTGTAGAGCCCAGAAGATTATATCAGAAGCTCTAGACACCAGACATGAAGAAGAAGAACTTAGTGTATGTTCTTCTTAATATATGGCCTTCTCACACCAGATATTTTATGGAGATAGTACATTAGATATATCTAATAATATATAATGCACAGTGTTGTATTTTCCAAATATATTAAACTAATTATAAATAAAAAATGATTGCTTTAACAACTCTAGCCATATTCATATATTTCATAGGATAATTTTATTTTCTCTGATAAGGAGTAAATTGTTATATCATAATGGTAGCACATAATAATCTTATAAATATGGCATTCCTATGGTACATATAATGAAAACTAAAAATTACAACTAATATAGTAACAGTAAGTTTAGGCCACCATTCTTTACATATTGTTTGATATTGGAACAAATTTTTATTCCACATAAAAGACAACTTATTGTTTAAAAAGTAAACTAATGTACCATTTAGAATGTCTAAATGATTTTCTTGTGGGGACCATAAAAACAAAATTTTTTATGTCAAAAAATATTTTGTAAAAATATTAATTTGGTGATATTTTCCTCAAGCATGAATGAGACATTTAAAATATAAGATAAGATAAAAAAAAATGACAGCACATGCTGGCAAGTGTGTGGAGAAAGGGGAACAGTCCTCCATTGCTGGTGGGAGTGCAAACTTTTACAACCACTGTGGAAATCAGTCTGGCTATATCTTAGAAAACTAAGAATAGCTCTACCTCAAGATCCAGCCATACCACTTCTGGTATACACCTAAACAATTACTCACCAAACCACAAGGACATCTTCTTATCTATGTTCACAGCAGCTTTATTTGAAATAGCTAGAAACTGGAAACAACCCAGATGTCCCTCAACTGACAAATGGATTAAAAAATTGTGGTACATTTACACAATGGAATACTACTCAGCTATCAGAAAAGAAAATCATGCAATTAACAGAGAATGGATGGAACTAGAAAAACTCATCCTGAGAGAGGTAACCCAGACTCTGTAGAGAGCTGCGATGTGCCGTGCCCTAAAGATGGCGCCGGTCTCTGCCTTCCACCAGCCCGACGGTGAGCGCTCTCTATGATAAACAAGTTCATATTTGGCAAAGACCACTGATCTGGTTTGCTTCCGCATACGTGGGCCTCTAAGATAGCACTACGTGGCTTTACTTGATTGACTGTTCATTTAGTATTTAGCCTGTGGGTTGGGTCTGCCCAGGATTCGGAATTCAGAAGACTGTTTTCAAGGGACCTGAATAAACTGCTGGAGAAGAGCTTTTGTGAGTTGCGTCATCCTTGCTGGTCGAGGGGGATGCGAAAAAGTGGTGGCCCGTACGGGGAACCAGAAAAGACTCAGAACTCCTGCAGTCAGGTGCAGTGCTGGTAAGTTCCTGGGATAAATCAGGACAATAAAGTTTCACGGAGATAGCGAACACAAAGTAAAGATTCGCGGATAATAGCGAACATACGGTAAAGATTCGCGGAGATAGTGAACACAAAGTAAAGATTCGCAGATAATAGCGAACATACGGTAAAGATTCGCAGAGATAGCGAACAAAAGGTAAAGTTTCGCGGGGAAGCAGCGAACCGAAAGTAAATTTTTAAACATGGGATTGTCTGAGTCACACCCAATTTTTCTGGCTCTTCAGGAGCTACTTTTAGCTAGGAATTTGAAGATTAAGAAGTCTACCTTAGAAAGATTTTTAAATGAATGTGATTCTGTGGCTCCGTGGTTTGCGGTGTCCGGGAATCTTACGGTATCCTGTTGGGACAAATTAGGTAGGGACTTGCATTTTGCTTGGGAGCAAGGGACTCTGAAGCATGGAGTAAGACCGATTTGGAAAATGGTGAGGAGTTGTTTAGAAGATCAGAGGTGTTGTAATGCAATCAAAGAGGGAGAATCAACCTTGTAACTGCTGCAAGGGGAGAGATCTGAGCAGGTAGACAGTGAAAAGGAAAGTAACAAAGGCGAAAGATTTGAGCAGGCAGACAGTGAAAAGGGAAGCAAAAAGAAAGTTCCTCTCTATCCCAATCTTAGAGATTTTAGAGATTTTAGAGATTTGGAGGACTCAGAGAGCACGGATTCTGAAGGAGAGCTACACGCTCTAATAGAACAGTTGGAGAGGACTGTTATTAGAAAAAAGGAAAAGAAAAAAGTAAAAGAAAAGGACATATTGGCGGCAGTCAGTGTGGGTGGAGCCATTGCTATAGCGCCTGACACATCAGCAGCAGTCGGAGTGGGTGGAGTCGTTGCTACAGCACCTTCAGCCACGCTGGCGGCAGCTGGTGTAAACAAAGCCGTTGCCATGGCGCCTTCAACTCCTCCCCCATATCCAGAAGCCACTCAGATAGATCAGCCAGTTCAGTCCCTGAAAGTAGGGAGATCTTTCTGCCCGGGGATGTGGACACAAGTAAGAACAGAATTACAGTTTGCCTATCCAGTATACCAAGACCCACAAGGGAACAGGTACGAGGAACCGCTTGATTTTAAGGTGGTAAAATCTCTTGCAGAGTCGGTTCGTACCTATGGTACTACCGCTTCTTTTACAATGGCTCAAGTGGAAGCATTAAGCAGACATTGTATGACTCCGAGTGATTGGAGTGGCCTGGTCCGTGCCTGCTTAAGTCCAGGGCAATATTTAGACTGGAAAGCTTTTTTGATTGAGTATGCCACTGAGCAAGCAGCCATTAATCAGAGAGATGGAAATCCAGCCTGGGATAGAGATATGCTGCTTGGGCAGGGGAGATTTGCCAACCAGCAGATAGGATATCCTATTAAGATTTATGAGCAAATAAACAAGATAGCTATCAAGGCTTGGAGATCTCTCCCTAATAAAGGGGAGGTGAGTGGGAACTTAACTAAGATTCTACAAGGCCCCATGGAGCCCTTTTCAGATTTTGTGGCACGAATGGTGGAAGCAGCAGGGAAGATTTTTGGTGACCCGGATGCTGCTTTGCCACTAATAAAACAGTTGATCTATGAGCAATGTACCAAAGAATGTAGAGCTGCTATCACCCCTTATAAGAACAAAGGCCTAGAGGCCTGGATGAAAGTGTGTAGAGAGCTTTGAGGGCCATTAACTAATGCTGGTCTTGCTGCTGCAGTAATACAGTTGGCCAGAAAAGGTGGAGGAGGTTCAGGAGTTTGTTTTAAGTGTGGCAAGATGGGACACTTTAAAAGACAGTGCCCCAGGGGAAGGATTACAAAAAGTACAGGAAGTGTACAATGCCCCAGGCGGCCGGGGTTGTGCCCAAAATGTAAAAAAGAGAACCATTGGGCTAATGAATGCCGTTCAGTGATAGACATCCATGGCCAGCCTTTAACTCAAGGTTATGGTGGCGCTCGTCCAAAAAACGGACAGCGGGGCCCACGACCTCAGGGCCCACAAATATATGGGGCAATTGAGAATCAGGACAAAGAACAGAATCAAGAGAGATGGCCAACCCTCCGCCATCCGAGAGACCACGGAGAGCCACTGCAGGCTCAGCAGGATTGGACCTCTGCTCCACCACCAGACTCGTATTAACACCCCAAATGGGGGTCCAGTTAATTGAAACACATTTTAAAGGACCCCTTGAACCTGGTACAGTTGGTTTGTTGTTAGGGAGGTCATCATCAGCCTTGAGAGAATTTATTGTCCATCCTGGAGTTATAGATCCAGATTATACAGGAGTGGTTAAGATCATGGTAGCCTCCCCCCGTGGTATAACGGCTATCTCTCCTGGAGATAGAATTGCTCAATTGATCATGTTGCTGAGCTTACATGACCGCTATGCAGCAAAGGATAGAGAGAGAGGAAAAGATGGTTTTGGGTCCACGGGCACGGATTTGACTTTTCTCTCCCTGGATTTGGACCAACGCCCTGTCTTGGAGTTAAAAGTTGATGGTAAAAAGATCCTGGGCCTTTTGGATACTGGGGCTGATAGGAGTATCATAGCAAAGAAAGACTGGCCTTCAGGTTGGCCCGTACAAGCCTCTTCTCAAACACTTCAAGGCCTGGGTTATGCTAAAACTCCAGATATGAGTGCAAGGTTATTAAAGTGGCAGGACCAAGAAAACCACTCAGGAGAAATGCAGCCATATGTACTTGAGCTCCCTATCTCCCTTTGGGGAAGAGACCTTTTAAAGGATATGGGATTTAAATTGAGTAATGACTATTCTGATTCAGCCCAACGTATGTTGCAAGATATGGGATATGCTCCAGGCTTTGGAATAGGAAAATATTTGCAAGGACGAAAGAGTCCCATGTCTATGTAGCAAAGACAAAAGAAACAGGGCCTGGGTTTTTCCTAGGGGCCACTGAGGAGGGCATTCCCATAACTTGGAAGACGGAGGATCCAGTATGGGTTCCTCAGTGGCCACTTTCCTCTGTAAAATTGAATGCAGCCAAAGATTTGGTGGATGAACAGATGTCTTTAAAGCATATAAAACCATCTGTATCTCCCTGGAATACACCTATCTTTGTCATTAAAAAGAAATCTGGAAAATGGAGATTATTGCATGACCTGAGTGCCATAAATCAACAAATGCAGATCATGGGCCCAGTGCAACGCGGCTTGCCGCTTTTATCATCTTTGCCAGCCTCATGGCCCATTATAGTTATAGATATAAGAGATTGTTTTTTCTCCATCCCTTTGTGTGCCAAAGATAGTGAGAGATTTGCATTTACTGTTCCATCCTGTAACCATGAGGAACCTGATCAGAGGTTTGAATGGGTAGTATTACCCCAGGGCATGGCAAACAGCCCCACTATGTGCCAACTATATGTGGGGGAAGCCATTGCTCCCTTGAGAAAGAATTTTCCAGATTTGAGATGTGTTCATTATATGGATGATATCTTACTGGCAGCTAAGAGTGAACAAATGTTAGATCGGGCCTATGAAGAATTAGTTCAATTATTAAAAAGGAAAAGGTTGTTTATTGCTCCTGATAAGGTTCAAAAGGAAAATGTGGTTGATTATTTAGGAGCGAAGGTTGGACCTGAAAAGGTAATACCTCAAAAGATTGAGATAAGAAAAGATAATTTAAAGACTCTAAATGATTTTCAAAGGTTGTTAGGAGATATCAATTGGGTAAGAGGCTATTTAAAGCTACCAAATTATGAAATAAGACCTCTATATGATATTTTAAAAGGTGATTCAGCACTTAATTCTCCTAGGCAATTAACAGAAGAAGCAAGAAAAGCTTTATGTAAAGTGGAAGAAAGGTTACAGAGTGCCTTCCTAAAGAGATGGCAGGAAGGACAGCCCATTGCATTGTGCATATTTGCCACCTATGGTCAACCTACAGGATTGTTATGGCAGGACGGACCATTATTATGGACCTATTCAAAGATTTCTCCGAAAAAATCCATAGAACATTATCCCACTGCACTTGCTGCTTTAGCCTTGAATGGTATCCAACAATGCTTGCAGTCTTTTGGAGTTGCTCCTGCCAGTATAATAGTGCCTTATTCCAGTTATCAAACTAAGATTTTGTGTGGCACTGTAGATGACTGGGCAATATTGCAATGTAGCTTTGAAGGAGTGATTGATAACCATTATCCTAAACATCCATTGCTATCATTTTTTAAGGAGCACCCAGTGATATTCCCTAAGGTTACTTCAGCAGTACCACTTCAAGGGGCACCAAATGTGTTTACTGATGGCTCAAAGACAGGCTGTGGAGCCTATTTCATAGAAAGACAAGAGCCCGTGTTATGTCAATTTCAACCGGGCTCCCCCCAATAGTAGAATTGAAAATAGTAATTGAGGTGTTAAAAAATGTCAATTTGCATTCAATTTGATTTCAGATTCAGTCTATGTGGTCAACGCAGTGAAAGTATTAGAATTAGCAGGTCCTATTAAGAATAGTAGTACTGTATGTACCTTATTACAAGAGTTACAAATTTTAATCTGGCAGAGAAAAAGGTGTTTTTATATTCAACATATCAGAGCACATACAGGATTACCTGGACCATTAAGTGAGGGTAATGATAAAGTTGATCAATGGACTAGGATGGAATGCATTTTTTGGAGCTCATTCCTGGACCAAGCCAGACAGTTTCACCAATTATTTCATGTAAATGCAAAAACTCTACAGCAGAAATTCCATTTGTCTAGAGCAGATGCTAGACATGAAGCCTTAAATCTTCACTGACCATACATAGTCCCTGCCCACTGAGGTATTCGTTCCATGGATATTAGGGTCTGGCAAGTCAGTGATGGAGTTGACGGGTAAATCTCGGCCACCTAAGACAGGGCAGTCCCGAGTGGGGAGGCTGACCCAGAGACGGGTAAGAGTTTGAGCACCGCCCTCCTACAGGCTCAGGCCCACCGTGAGATCCCCAGATAGAGGGATTACGAAGCCTTTCCAGGGACTCCTACCAATTTTAGAAAAAATAAAAAAGGGGGAACTGTAGAGAGCTGCGATGTGCCGCGCCCTAAAGATGGCGCCGGTCTCTGTCTTCCACCAGCCCGATGGTGAGCGCTCTCTATGATAAACAAGTTCATATTTGGCAAAGACCACTGATCTGGTTTGCTTCCGCATGCGTGGGCCTCTAAGATAGCACTACGTGGCTTTACTTGATTGACTGTTCATTTAGTATTTAGCCTGTGGGTTGGGTCTGCCCAGGATTCGGAATTCAGAAGACTGTTTTCAAGGGACCTGAATAAACTGCTGTAGAAGAGCTTTTGTGAGTTGCGTCATCCTTGCTGGTCGAGGGGGATGCGACAAGACTCAAAAGATGCACTTGGCATCTACTTATAATTGGATTTTAGCTGTATAGTACAGGATAACTCTCCTACAACCAATACACCAAAAAGATCAGGAAAATTTTGCCTTATATGTGGTACCATGTGGGCCCCCAGTGCAAGAGGAAGCTCTTAGCCCTCATATGACTGTTGAACTGAGAGGGGCTGGTATGTAGGGACACTCCACATTGGAGGAGTGAGATGGGTGGGAGAGGAAGGAGAAAGTGTGAGGATGGAACTGGGAGGGGTGGAAAGAGGGAACTATGATGGAGATGTAACATGATGTAATAAATAAACGTTAAAACAATAAAATAAAATTGTTGTCTAAGTGATTGTTTAGTTTTTATTGTAGTTGTATATTATATATTTCCATAGTTCATTCTAATAGATTCCTGAAAGAAAAATTCTAACATAAACATTTAAACAAAGCTTATAAAATTATATCATGTAAATTAATATGTAACTGTATAAAATAGAATGCAATACTTTACCAATTTAACTGAATACATAAAAACAAACACAAACCAAGACCAGCCACTGGCTGATTGGGTTTGGTGCGTACACCAATGGTTGTTGAAGAATACTCTTCTTAGGAGCTTTCCCTGATGCTCTGCTCCAGACTCAAATCGAGGCAGATTTATTCTTGCACTCAATGAGAAGATTTAAGATTTCTTTATCTTTTACTTAGGCATTTACTTGTTTATATATGGTCCTGGCTCCATCAGTATCTTCACTGAAACAAAGAACAAGAACTAAGTAAATTGACATGAAAAATGTCTATGTTATTAGCTAATTCTGTCTTTCCCTGGGTGTTTACAGGATATGTATTCAGCAAAATCAGCCAATTCTGCTGTCTTTGGAGAGATTTATTTGGCATTTTGTTTACTTTTCTTGGAACCAAAATATATTAGTCATTAGAAAGATGATAATTATCGCAGAAAGTGGGGAATAGTCTACCTCAAGTCACAGCCATGCCATGCCTAAGCATATATCCAAAAGTGTAGAGAGCTGCGAGGTGCCGTACCCTAAAGATGGCGCCGGTTGCTGCCTTCCACCAGCCCGACGGTGAGCGCTCTCGGTGGTAAACAAGTCCATATTTGGCTAAGACCGCTGATCTGGCTTGCTTCTGCATACGTGGGTCTCTAAGATAGCACCACATGGCTTTACTTGATTGGCTGTTCATATAATATTTAGCCTGTGGGTTGGGTCTGCCCAGGCATTCGGAAGACTGTTTTCAAGAGACCTGAATAAACTGCTTGAGAAGAGCTTTTGCGTGTTGCGTCGTTCTTGCTGGTCAAGGTCGACGTGACAAGTGGTGGCCCGTACGGGGACCCAGAAAAGACTCAGAACTCCTGCAGTCAGGGGCAGTGCACTGGTAAGTTCCCGGGATAAATTGGGACAATAAAGTTTCGCGGATATTGCGAACAAAAGGTAAAGTTTCGCGGAAATTGCGAACAAAAGGTAAAGTTTCGTGGAAATAGTGAACTAATGGTAAAGTTTCGCGGAAATAGCGAACTAAAGGTAAAGTTTCATGGGAAACTGTGAACCGAAAGTAAATTTTTAATCATGGGATTGTCTCAGTCACATCCAATTTTTCTGGCTCTTCAGGAGGTACTTTTAGCTAGGAATTTGAAACTTAAGAAGTCAACCCTAGAGAGATTTTTGAATGAATGTGACTCCGTGGCTCCGTGGTTTGTGGTGTCCGGGAATCTTACGGTATCCTGCTGGGAAAAATTAGGCAGAGACTTGGATTTTGCTTGGGAGCAAGGTACTCTGAAGCATGGAGTTAGACCGGTTTGGAAGATGGTGAGGAGTTGTTTAGGAGATCAGAGATATTGCAAGGCAGTGGAAAAAGGACAAAAGGCATTAGAACAGTTAAAAGAGGAGCGCTCGGTCAAATCTGGGAAAGATACTTTGGAAGAGGATAGCTCAGAGTCTAAAAAGGAACTTAAAATGTTAACAAAGAAAATGGAGGAGTCATCTTTGAGGAAGAGTTCTGACTGCTCCCGGATAGAGCCCTCAGGTCTGGGGCCGCCTATGTTGGCACCGCCTTCATATAATGAGACTTCCCCTCCGAGTGGTCCTAGTGGGCAGTCATTCTGTCTAAATGTCTGGAGGGAAGTGAGACATGAGCTGTACTACCCTGTCTTTCAGGATGGAGGGGGAAATCGTTATCATGAACCTCTCGATTTTAAGGTAATTAAAGCACTCGCTGAGTCTGTCCGCACTTATGGGATTAATGCTGCTTTCACTGTAGCTCAGGTGGAAGCTCTCAGTCGTTATTGCATGACTCCTAGTGACTGGATGAGCTAGGCATGTGCCTGCCTGTCCTCTGGGCAGTATTTAGATTGGAAGGCTTTCTTGATTGAGTTTGCTAATAAACAAGCTGCTGCTAATCGTGCAGCAGGAAACCCAACCTGGGATATGGACATGCTTCTTGGGCAAGGTCGATTTGCTCAACAACAAACTGGGTATCCGGCTCAGGTGTTTGAGCAAATCAATTTAATTACAACCAGAGCTTGAAAATCATTGCCTAACAAAGGGACAGTGGATAACAATCTAACTAAGATTATTCAGGGTCCCCTGGAGCCTTTCTCAGACTTCGTGGCTAGAATGATTGAGGCCTCTGAAAGGGTATTTGGAGACCCTGATTTGGCAATGCCCTTAATTAAACAACTTGTGTATGAGCAATGTACAAAGGAGTGTAAAGCAGCTATCACCCCTTATAAGAACAAGGGGTTGGAAGCCTGGATGCCTCAGTGCAGACTGCCACTACCTTGAATAATTTGTCAGCCAATGTAGCCACGGCCTTGGATGTATTGTGGCAGGTGGCCCAGATCGGCTGTGAGTGGAAAATGAGTGGTTTGTGTGTGACCTCTGTGCCATATCAAAATTATACTGTAGCTACAAATTTGTCTAAGCAACTCTCTCAGTATCTTACAGGAAATTGGTCTGGTGAGTTTGATAAACTGATGCAGAATCTGAGAACTGCCATCGTGCATGTGAATTCCACCCGGGTTGATGTCTCTGTTGCTGAAGGACTGTCAACCTGGATCCTCCGAGCCATGAATCATCTGAAGGAATGGGCGGGAATGGGTGCCCTAGGAGGCATGCTCTTCCTAGTCAGTTTCATTGTACTATGGTGTATCTGTAAGATGAGGATTTCACAGAGGAGAAGTAATGCCATGCTGGTGCAAGCCTTTGCTGCCTTGGAGTCTGGACAGCCGCAAGCTTGGTTGACTGTCCTAAAGGACTAAGCTATCATCACGCTCAGGATGTGAGGCTAAGCACTGCACTTGGGGTCAGCTTCTAGCGACTTCAAGAAGGGCATGTTTGATTGCATATGGGTTGGTATCCTAGTTTCCCATCTCTGAGAAAAAGATACCGGACGGGTATGGCACCAGCCTGGTTGGCTACTGGGCATGGGGTCATTACAATGTCCTTTACATACATATCAAAGATCAGATGCTTGATATATCTACTAGGGATCCTCAACAGACTGCCACCAATCCTTTTGATTTATGGCTTTTGTGTGGAACAAATGGTAGCTATATGGATTTGGGACCTATACTTATGCTTGGGGGAGGAATTTATCAAAGAGGTAATTTTTCCCTAGGGTCTGCTACCAAATTGGATCTTTCTAGTGGTAGTGGCTCTGGTACTTGGAATTCTTCGTTTCATTCTTACCACAATAAAACCTTTTCAGCCTCGCCAGTATGTCTCTGGCCTCCTTTTCTGTGGATTGTAAGTAATGGGAGTGCATCCTTGGGTGAAGAAAAGTTAGTATGCACTCCGGACACATGCTTTTATGCCCTGTGCTGGAATGCCACAGCCTTTCCTGTGGCTGTGGTGACTAGAATGCCTCGATATGTACCAGTTCCTGTAGAGGCCCCTAATACCATGATGCTATTCAGGCTTAAAAGAGATTTTGGCATCACTGCAGCTATTGTTACTGCCATCACTATTGCTGCTGTGGGGGCTACCGCCTCAGCTATTGCCTTGTCTAGTTCTATACAGACTGCCAATGCCCTGAATAACATCTCAGCCAATGTAGCACAGGCATTGGATACTCAGACCTCTAATGAATTCTCATCTCAAAGGAGGCCTTATGATAGTTAATCAACGCATAGATTTAATACAAGAACAGATTGATTCTCTTTGGCAACTAGCACAGTTAGGGTGTGAGTGGAAAATGCAGGGTTTGTGTGTTACTTCAGTGCGGTATCAAAATTTAACAAAGGCTGCTAATCTGTCTAGGCAATTGTCAGAGTTCCTCTTACAGGATTGGTCGGCTGAATTTGAAAATAAGATGAGAGAGCTGAGAGCGACAATCGTCCACATCAACTCCACTCGGGTGGATCTGAGTCTGGCTACTGGTTTGACTTCCTGGATACAGACGGCTATGGATCATCTTAAGGAGTGGGCAGGCATAGGCTCTTTGGTGATACTGATGATACTAGCCTCTCTGGTTTGCCTATGGTGCATCTACAAGATGAGAGCCACACAGAAGCGTAATGCAGCCATGATTATACAGGCCCTTGTTGCTATTTAGGCGGGCCAGTCCCCTCAGGCATGGCTCACTGCCATGAAGCCTTAAATCTTCACTGACCATAGTCCCTGCCCACTGAGGTATTCGTTCCATGGATATTAGGGTCTGGCAAGTCAATGACGGAGTAGACGGGTAAGTCTTGGCCACCTAAGACAGGGCAGCCCCGAGTGGGGAGGCTGACTCAGAGATGGGTAAGAGTTTGAGCACCACCCTCCTACAGGCTCAGGCCCACCATGAGATCCCCAGTTATGAGGATTACGAAGCCTTTCCAGGGACTTCTACCAACTTTAGAAAAAATGAAAAAGGAGGAACTGTAGAGAGCTGCGACGTGCCGCGCCCTAAAGATGGCGCCGGTTTCCGCCTTCCACCAGCCCGACGGTGAGCGCTCTCGGTGGTAAACAAGTCCATATTTGGCTAAGACCGCTGATCTGGCTTGCTTCTGCATACGTGGGCCTCTAAGATAGCACCACGTGGCTTTACTTGATTGGCTGTTCATATAGTATTTAGCCTGTGGGTTGGGTCTGCCCAGGCATTCGGAAGACTGTTTTCAAGGGACCTGAATAAACTGCTTGAGAAGAGCTTTTGCGAGTTGCGTCGTTCTTGCTGGTCGAGGTCGACGCAACACAAAAGATTCTACATCAAACCATAAGGACATAGACTCAACTATGTTCATAACACCTTTATATAAAATAACTAGAAACTGAAAACCCAGATGTCTTTTAATCGAAGAATGTAAAACAAAACAAAACTGTGGTACATTTTACACAATGGAATACTATTCAGCTATCAAAAACAAGGAATGCATGCAATTTGTAACCAAATGGATGGAACTACAAAAACTCATTCTGAGTGAGCCAACTTAGACCCAGAAAGATACATATGGCATGTACTCACTTATAATTGGATTTTAGCCATATAGTACAAGATTACTATTCTACAACCCACAGACCCAAAGAGATAGGAACCTACCATAACTATGCTATGAGAAACTCCACCCAGCAGCATATCAAAAGAGATGATGATGTACACAGGCAAACATTAGGTAGAGCTCTGGGAGTTGTGTATAAGAGAGGCAGGAGGAATAGAGAGACCTGTAGGAAACAAAAACACCATATGAAGCTCAACAGAACCAATAAATCTAGGCCCCTAGAGGCTTACAGAGAGTGAAACACTAAGCATGTCATATACAGATGATGGGTAACTTGGCCTTCATACAGATCCCTTAGCAAGTGGTAGTGGGGGTGGTGACTGTCATGGACTATGGTGCTTGTTAGTGGAACACATTACCCTAGCTGGGCTGTCATGTTGAGCCCCAGGGCAAAAGGAAGCTCTTAGTTCTCATATGTCTGATGAAATGAGGGAGCTTTAAATATGTACCCCCCCCACCAGAGAAGGAGAGGAGGAAAAAGGTGAAGAGAGTGGGAGGGTGAGACCAGGAGAGGAGGAGGGTAAGGGTTGTTATCAAGATGTAATTTGAATAAATAAATAAGTGTTAAAAAAAGATAATAACTCAACACATTCACTTTTGATGGATTTCCAACTTAAAAATGTATAAAAACAAATACAATGAAATTTGTACTTGACATACCATTTATATCATGTCTCATTTATCTTTCAATCTGTCAGTCTGTCTATCATCATCTTTCCATCTATCTATATCTATCACCTATCTATCATCTATCTATCTATCTATCTATCTATCTATCTATCTATCTATCACCTATCTATCTATCTACCTATCATCTATCTTTCTATCATTCATCTGTCTGTCATCTATCTATATCTATATTTCTATTACCTATCTATCATCTATCTATCTATCTATCATCTATCTATCTGTCTATCTTATGTGTCTATTCATGTATCATCTATCTAGTGAATGTGCCTGGAAATTTAAATGTATTGCTTTTAGTCAATATTTGTCAGAAAGATAAATGAATAAACTATAAAAACTTGAGTAATCAATTCCAAAAGAAGTTTATATCTTAAGGAATCTAAAAAGAACATGTTCATCCTGAGATGCCTGTTTTTTTTTTTGTTTTGTTTTTCTTCTTTTTTTTAATAATTTATTTTTTATTTCTTCAAGTTACATCTCAGTCACAATCCCCTCCCTACTCCCCCCTCCAGTCCCACCCTTCCACCCTCCTCCCCCTCAGCCCCACCATCCTCTTCCCTTCTTTTTTTTTTTTTTTTTTTTTTTAGTTTAAGGTATTTATTTTTCCCCCCAACAGCTCTCCCTTTCAGTCCAAATAATGGTTCTTTTTCTTATAACTATAAATGCAATACAAAACAACAGAAATAAATAGGCCACGATTATAAGAGTTATATGGCTTAGCATACATTCCCAATGTCCAGTCCATATGTATTTGGCACCTGACTTTAACATTCTACTATCTAACCATCTCCATGAGTTTAAAGTTCTATATCTAACTCAGCTTTCATACTAACTTGCCTCATAATTTTAAAAATATCTTCTTAGATCCAGAACACCCTCTTGATTCCTAAACACTGGTATGTCATTTTTTAGTTTTGGAAGCTGCAGGCCCTGCACTTCCTATACAATCAGATATATTTATCCCTCTCAGGTCTCTGAGGTGGTTGAAGAATAGATAGCTAGAGTCTCATAGTTAAATTCTGAGATGCCTGTTTACAAGATTCAGCTTAACATTTAATACAAATCACACAATAAACTTCAATTTACAGCTGGTGTTTCTTACCCATTGCCTTGATCAATCTGGTGATAAAATAAGGTATACAAATTAGTTATATGAGAGATAATAACTTCCACTGTGACAATAAATACCCTTATTTCCCAACCGAAAACTGCATAGTCCATATGTTATCTGTTAGGTCACAAAGTTAAGTTACAGCTACTTGCTTTTGTGTCTGTTGCAGATATGAGAGCACCTGTCATGAAATTTACTAGCCTATAGCACATATGTAAGCCTAAACTGATAGTGCTTTATCTAAATTCCATATGTCAGTTCTTCTCAAGAATCCCAGACAGCCACAGAATCCTCAAAATCTGCCCGTATTCCAAAATATGCAGGAGTGCCAATTTGAAGATAGGATGGCAAGGACAGCTGATGTTCTTCAGGAAAAATTTAACAATCGGGAATGGAAGTGCATACATGAAGCTCTTCTCTCCTGACCTCAATCAACCCTACCATGAAACACTAGAAAAATTGTTAATATGTTCCCTCATATTTGGTATTTCGTCTTCTCTTTCTCTGTTCTCTTTTCTTTGTGTTAATTCCTGACAACCTACTTCATACCAGTTGGTAACTACTATTGTAAGAGTAAGGAAGGTTCTAAGAATATGGAATACAAGTTAAAACGGAGGGATGGAAGACAAAATTAAATCAAATATCATTACCACATTTTTTTTTCATTTTTATCAATGGCCTAGTGAGATAAGCTTCACTATGTATCTAAGGCTGGCCTGCAATTCAGTACATAGCATAGGATGATTCTCCACTTAAAATTCTCCTTCATTAGCCTCCAGGGTGCAGTATTTTTAGGCATACAACACCATGTTTGGTTTAAATGTCAACAATGTATTTTGCAAATAACATTAAAGTAAAAGTTATAGGGTATAGAATATCCCATACGTTAATATTTTTTCAATAAAAAGTAGTCTATTTGATACGTATTTGGTAGAGATTTTATAATCCCAAATTTTCAATTATATCCTTCCCTACTAAAAATGCTACTTTTGCCATTTTTATAATCATTCCACAAATCGTTAATGACTATGTCTATACACTATTTCCTATTTGTTTTATTTGTCAATATTCCACTAGGAAATAAAAAATGGGATTGGGAATGAAATGATAAGACAACAAATAAAAAAACATGGTTGGGAGAAAACAAAGCAAGGCAGGGAATGCCTTGTTAATGAGGAAATGCTTCAGCACTGTAAACATGGACACTTCTCGAGGCACTTCCTGTGTGGGAAATGCTGTAGAGGAGAAGTATCACCAGGGAGGACAGCATGTAGGTAACTTGCACAGTTAAATGAGTTTTAATTATTGATACCATTTGAAGAACTCTAAAATGAAGTGAGAAGAAACTCAAGATCCTTTCCTTCCACAACTGTGATAAAAGCAACAATTACTGGTAATATTGATCGTATTCTGTTGTAGTTGAAGAAGGGCATAAAACAAATATATTTGCTAATAATTTATAGTGCCGATAATTTCATTGGCTAGCTGCTTTATGGAGCTGTATATACCATATATAGCTGGGGATATTGACATCATCATAGTGATCATCATCACAATCTTCTCATCATCTTTTAAGTATGATCAGCATTACCCTATCAAGGAGTCAACTGAGATCTTGGAACTTGCTGAACTACTAAACACAAACATAAGCATTAGCATTAGCATATATTTTTAATTAAATGAAACCACTAGTGGAACAAGCTTTTGAGTCTGAAAGGTGAGTCCGAACCAATGACTTATACTATATAAACTTCTTTACTCCTAGACAATATTTGGTTAAATCACTCCTGCAACACAAAAGTAATGTTGAGAAAGATATAATTATTAAGTATATTTTATTCTCAGTATTGGTGAAAACACAGAAAAATAGTTTCACACAATATAGAATGAAATTTAAAAGTCTCTTTGTATAATTATGCTTCACTATTTAAGGAGCAAATTTTCAGCAACCAAAATATTTAAATTCAGTCTCTATTCTAGAATATTCTATCTTATATCCAAGTTTAAGTCAATAGTGAGCACTCATGCAAGTTTTCCCAAGAAGATAATCTACCTTTTATTAAAGAATAGGAAACACAGAGAAAGAAGTCTTGTAAAAAGGGTTGGAAAGCCTTCTGTGGTTGATAAAATAACTCCAGATCTAAATAAGAGAAAAATAAACTAATATCTTCTGTTATTAGCACATTTTCAAACATTATTTACATTAAGATTAAAATATTCAATAAGATCTTATAAAGTTTCAATGTTTAAATTAGTATCTCAGTCATATATATATATATATATACATATATATATATGTACTATTCTTTTGAAATAAACTGCAATTTTTATCTAAGGTCTATCTGATAACACTCACATAAAGTGTAGTATTTTAATTTTTATAGTACTACAGGATAGTTGTAATTTTATACAAAATATAAAATACAGTGATATATGAGCTACTAGGACTGAAAATTTAGAGCTTTGTGAAACAGACACAAACAAGTAGTCAGTAGGTTTCCCATGTATTTCCTTTCCCTTGAATTGTATATGATTTACAACTCATAAAAATGTTTCAAAGAAAAATAAGAATGCATAGGATGTGATCTCCATCTCTCTCGATGATGGTTACAGGAGTATGGTGCATTTTATTTCCTAGGGTTGTACAGCAAAAGGGTACTTAGAAATCTCATCTCTCCTTGAAGTGAAGGAATAGCGTATGCACATAAAACAATATTTACTACAGAGCTCAGAGGTATATGAATATTGCAGCAAGGTGCATGATTAAGCTGTCTGTACACTTTTTGTGGCTTTATGCATTTGTGTTTCATTATTTTTCCCCTTGCTTTATTTAAGTTTTTGGCCACCATAAAAGAAGTTATCTATTTTATAATTGTTCATTCAAGGTTATCTTAATGCTATGAAAGAATTAATGGGATTACATCCATATTTAAGTTGTTTCTGGAAAATAACTTCAGCATTGGAGAAACTAAGCCCAACCTTGGTGACATTAGAATCCAAAGTACAGATAAAGTTTTGAATTCTTGAAGAGTAATGAGCAACGAAATGTGACCTTCAGAAAAATGAACAAGATTTCCCCCATTCCATGTTCCCTACACAGCATCTTATTACTCCGGTTTGAAATGACACTATTATAGAGCTCATTCCCCATGAATAAGAGAATTATCCCCTATTAAAATGTAAATGCCCGGAAAAGACAGGAGAGGAATCAATCTATCATTTATACCTTAATGAGAAGAAGTCACTCAAACCCTCCCAACATAAGAGCTCTTTGAAATTGAACATTGATGGCACATAGATGAGGCAGAGTTACTTTGAGAACAAGGGTAATGAAAAGGAAAAACTAAGGAAGGGAATTTGAAAGTTCAGAGAATAAACACTGCGTAATTAACAATGTTACAGTAAATTCAACCATAGACAACAGTTACTGGATGCAGTTCTAGGCTCACAGAGATTGGTAAGCAAAACCCTTGAAAGGATACTCTTGCACATGAGGAAAATATTTTATTCTTATTTTCTTCATGGCCGTGGGTAGAATACATTAGCGGGCTTCAGAATAAATGACAGATGCATTAGTAAAAATTACATATAAAATATTTTCCTCATATGCAAAGCTATCCTTTCAATTTATTTGTGTTGGGCCTAACAACATTGATCACAAATATGAGTGCATATTCTGATGTGTTATCATAATTAACAAGAGAAAGAATTGTAAAAAGTACCTTGATTTTAATTGTTCTGCTCATTATATAGAATAGATTTTTTATAAGTTATAAAATATTAATGCTTTAAAATATTTTCTGCTCAAATTTTAGAAAAAAATCTATTTTCAAGGCACACTAACTTTAAATATTTCATTTATATTGATTCTTATGTAAACTAAAATGGTTAATGTGTAGCTGGAGTAGTTAAGACTGCTTATTACTCCTGAAAACAACCTATGTTTGCTTTATAAACACCAAGTCTAGATATTCATAATTGCTTGTACTCCCAGCTTGAGTATATATGATGCCCTCTTTTGACCCCCAAGACCAATACCCCCTAAACACATGCATTCACACACACACACACACACACACACACACACACACACACACACACACTACTAAGTAGACAGTACTTTTTAGAATTAGTTGGGTTTTTTAAACAAATGTGCTCATAAAATTGAGTGGATATACAATTTGGGAGGATGGTCTAGGATAAAAGGGAGAAGGAAAATATGATTAAAATAAAATACAACACATGAAATTCTCAAATAAGTAGCAAAAACATTAAAATAAGACATGGACTTTACCTAACAAAATGACAGGCTTGAATGACTATTAGTTTGCATTTCTTAATTATCCTAAACAGTTTATGACAGTTGGTAGCAAAAGGCCGAAACTTCACATTTCATTTTTAAGCATTACTAGGTATAATACTTTAAAAAGCGTTGACCTTGATTTTGTATCAATATAAAAAGATCAATACCAATCAGAAATCAAGTTGCTAAGAGACAAGCAACATTTGCTTATCTAAATATGAAATAGATAGGGGGTCTTCAAAAACCTCAAGAGATCTTCAGAATATGGCATTCAAAAATGTTTTCTTAACTTAAGATTTTTTTTTTGATATGGAGACATGTCAGCTACTGATAGCACCCCCTATTCTACTCCAAGTAGAAGATGAGCATCGAAAAATCTCCAGTGGGAGATGGTTGAATTAGTATCAAGCCTATCTCTTGGCAAGAAAAACCGCTTGCTTCAACTGTAGACACAATGCTGTCCAAACAGTACAAAACTTGGAAGCAGGTAAGTCGACAGCCTAGCTCTGCCAAGACAGGGTAGGCAAGTCCTTCATAATTCCTGTATTACAATTAATGTCTGTCAGAGATATGGAGCCAAATGGCTGAAGACTGATGCTCTAATGTATTGAGAGTAATTGGGAACTGTTCAGGAAGCCAGTTGTATGTCATTTCTTAGTTTTGGGAGCTGCTGGCCCTGCACTTCCTGTATAATGAGATATATTTATCCTTCTCAGGTCTCTGATGTGGTTGAAGACTAGATAGCTAGAGTCTCATAGCTAAATTTTGAGTTGTTGAGGAATAAGAGGGTATTCTGGATCTAAGAAGATGTTTTTAAAATTGTGATGTAAGTTAGTATAAAAACTGAGTTAGATATAGAACTTTAAACTCATGGAGATGGTTAGATAGAAGAAAGTTAAAGTCAGGGGCCAAATAAATATAGACTGGACATTGGGAATGTATGCTAAGCCCTATAACTCTCATAATTGTGGCCTATTTATTTCTGTTGTTTTGTATTATATTTATTGTTATAAGAGAAAGAACCATTTGTTGGACTGAAAGGGGGAACTGTTGGGGGAAAAAGATATACCTTAAACTTAAGAAAAAAAGGGGAAGAGGATGGGGGGTTGAGGGGGAAGATGGTGGGAGGGTGGGACTGGAGGGGGGAGTAGAGACTGGGTTGTGATTAAGATGTAACTTGAAGAAATAAAAAATAAATTATAAAATATAAATAAAAACTAAATAAATAGAAAGATAGACAGATAAATAAACAATAATTTTAATTTTGATATTAAAAAATAGCAATTCACTGTTAGATCATTGCTTAAACTGAGTTAAAGTATTTTCAGGTCAAGACATGATTTTATGGTTCTTACCAAAAGCATTCAAGTCAGAGACCTGGGAATTCATATTAACTTCCATAGAAGAGAGGAGTGAGAAAGAGGCTGGACTGGTGATAATGAAGACCAGCTGCCTCCTCAAATCCCAGGTTCTGTGCTTGAATGAGGGTGACTCTACTCTGACCTTGACCCTGGCCTGGAAGTCCCAAGCTTGTCACCTGATTTCCAGATGTTCTATTTAATATTCTATTATCTGCTTAATTCTAGACAGATATGGTGGCCTTACTCATGACATTTATCTAAAAATTTTTTAATATTCATTAATTTTATATATAATGTCATTTTGGCTTACATATATGTATGTGTACCACATGCATGCATTACCTGCATAGCTAGAGTCTCATAGTTAAATTTTGAGTTGTTGAGGAATAAGAGGGTATTCTGGATCTAAGAAGGTGTTTAAAATTGTGATGCAAGTTAGTATGAAAACTAAGTTGGATATAGAACTTTAAACTCATGGAGATGGTTAGATAGTAGAATGTTAAAGTCAGGTGCCAAATACATATGTACTGGACATTGAGAATGTATGCTAAGCCATATAGTTCTCATAATTGTGGCCTATTTATTTCTGTTGTTTTGTATTGTATTTATTGTTATAAGAGAAAGAACCATTTGTTGGACTGATAGGAAGAGCTGTTGGGGGAAAAAGATATACCTTAAACCAAAAAAAAAAAAAAAAAAGGGAAGAGGATGGTGGGTTGAGGGCAAAGAGGGTGGGATGGGAGGGGGGAGTAGGAAGGGGGTTGTGATTGAGATGTAACTTGAAGAAATGGAAAAATAAATTTAAAAAAATCTTTAAAACACTAAAAAAAGAAAAAGGAAAAAGAAAAGGACCTTAATTTGAGAATTCCATTTATATCTTTACATTTACATTATTTTTTAAAGTTTTGTGACTTTGATGAACAATATGTGAGTATACAGTATCTGGCTTTATAGTTGATGGTTTAAAGTAAGTGCAGGTAGTATTTCTTTGTTGTATCATATTAAAGTATTTAGTCACATTTTAATTATAAAGATGCTTCCTATCTATACCTAACATTACTTTTACATATATCTTTATTTGATGTGCTCCTGCTTAGGGATATATTAAAGAATTAAACTTTTGTATCTCTATTGCCTGAATATTTTCTTTTATATTTTAATTATTTGATATATCCATCATTGTAAAAGTACTACATAAGATTGTTGGGTTCTCAGACAAAATTAAGGTTTATCTTTTGACAAAATCTCAGTTGCAATGCTTTTTTTATTTTTGGTTAAATATTACAACCTTTAGTATGTACTGAAATGTCAGATGAAATTAAAATTTTGTCAATAACTAGGTAGTATATCATTATTTTATTGATACTTTTAACTTTTCACATATTAGTTTAATCACTTTACTCTGAGACAAGGAAGCATTGTATGAAATGTTTCCTTCTATTAAGCTGATATTTTATTCAAGTGTAAATCTGAATATTTTACCCTTATTTTTTTCCACTTATATCTAATGATAGATATAATTCTGATCTTTATCTCAGTACATATTGTATTTATTACAGAAAAGAATAAATATCAAAGGGCCACAAGAAAAAACAAATTCTAACTACACAAGTGTGTCTGAATGCTTCTCTTTCCAATAGCCAGAATAAAAACTATATAATTAATTACATTTGGATAGTTCTGTAGCATATGTCAGCCATCTTGCCTATCACTGAGCAAGCTCCATTTGAACTGGACAGATCAGTGTCTCACTGAGGGACATAGATGCTGATGGAACACAGGTGTAATGGTTGATATACTGTCACAAAGTCTGAGTTAACCTAAGATCTTTGTTGAAATAGTTATTACTGATAGCACAAAATGTAATTGCTAATTTTCTGCCTGAGTGGTTACATATTTTCTCTAAATCTTAAGAGTTATTCATCCCTTTTCCACTGGCCATTTCTCAGAGTTTCAGGCAGATGTGTCAGTGGTCTATGGACCAGTAATTGAACCTGTCACTTGCAATCTACCAACTTCATTCTTCAGAAATGTGACTACTACTTTATTCACTCTCCTGCTTATTTCTCTGGGTATCAAATGGCTTAGTTGAACCCAAGCTAAATACTATTCATTGTTTACCTTTAAGGCACTCTTCTGTCACAGAAGAAAGCAACTGGATGTGATTCCAATTTGGTGTTCTTAAATATTTATCAGATATTTCAGTTTTCAAATGAATTGAGCTTTCTATGTATGTTCTTACAATAAATCATTCCATTACTCTGTCATTGTAGAAAGTCTGGGGGCTTCATGGAGAAAGGGGTGGGGAGAAAAATTAGCTCTTCTA
Source organism: Lophiomys imhausi (assembly GCA_907164525.1). Lineage (NCBI taxonomy): Eukaryota > Metazoa > Chordata > Mammalia > Rodentia > Muridae > Lophiomys > Lophiomys imhausi. Next base: position 985,850 of record CAJQZJ010033276.1, read on the forward strand.
CAAGAATAACTATGTTAGAATGATTTAACATGACTCAGGTTGCTGGGCTGTGTTTCCTGAACCCCACTGACAAACACTATGGCTGGTGCTTAGTCCCCAATGGTCAGGCAGCATTTCATCATTTTGACTGATATTGTATTGCATTTTAATACACTTCAATAAATTCAGCTACTATACATCTCATACACACATATCTACATCCTTCTTTGTATCACTACTGTAACTAACAATTCAAGTAAAGATTGAGAGCAACATACACCAAATTCAGAAGACTTTGTCCATAAAATTCTTGTAATTATTTATTTTTGTGATATTTTTGAAATTAAGTTATTGCATTAAATCTATATAGTTTATTATCTCTGACTCTATTAATTTTATTTTCAAGAGGTTAGAAAACTATCCCTATAATTTTATCTAATGAATAGGAAGAATTATAAGACTATGACTGAATTTTAAATTATAGAATTTTAAGAGAAAAAAATCAATGATTTATGAAAAAGTATAGTCTTAAAATATGGAATTTTAAATGAAAAAATTGCAATCATTTATGAAAAAGTGTAGCTCAGACTTAAAATACCATTTCCACCCTAGCTTTATCTAAAAGAGATACTTGCATTTTAATGTCTTTACATTCAGATGATCTACAACCATTCATGCTCTGGTGATGTCAGCATTAGGGACTGTAAAAGTCTCATCTTGAATGCCACACCTAGAGGCATGACAATATGGGCACTGGGAGGGGAGATGCAAATCTTGAAGGTCTAGTGATACTAAGGGAATTTCCTGATGACAGTGTTAGCAAGTATCTCAGCTTCTGGCAAGCATCCCAGTAGTTACCTGAAGTTCCTTAACCAGTGGAGGGAGGGACTGTGACTGTGGGTCGAACTGCCTACAACTGTAATAAGTGATTCACAAAAACATTCTACTGCAAGTTGAAATTATGATCTGGTGGTGTGATAAGACTGTGAGGTATACTCCTTTTCCATCTGATTTTAAAGGAAAATTGATTAAGTGGTATTATTAAATTTGAATATAGTTAATTTATGTGGCTTGAGTTTCTACTAGACAATTTAGTGAAAAATTTAATGTAACATCCTGACACCTTTTGTGTGTGTGTGTGTGTGTGTGTGTGTGTGTGTGACATTCAAAATATCTCTCTGGATGGGGAAATATAAAAGAAGGTTTGCACTAGGTAATTTAATACATTAGTCACAATACAGGTGAAATTAGGAATTAAAATGAACTAGCATTTAGGGGTGATAAACCACAGGGCAAAGTGCCGACAATACCAAAGCTTTTGTTTATTTGTTGTTTTGATACTGGTTTGAGTCAATTCTCAAAACATGCACATTCCAATAAAAAATATTCACATAAGTTTTTTATTTAATTTTGAATTTCCAAAAAGCATGTGATACTATTATTTTTAACATTTTCCAAAAATAAATTGGTACATGAAGAAAAATAACACTTTCTCCTTCATTTTTATCACAGTATACATAGAAAATTCTATAAATATCAGATTTTAATATTTAACATGTTGGTATACATCTATTTAACCCAGTTTTCTTTTTTAAATACTGAATTTCAAAACTGGTTGTGATATACAAACACTAGATTCCTTCACTGCTTCTTTTGTAACTAGCTTTAAATTTTTATTTAAATATTAGTTTTCTTGATCTAATTTGGGTTTTTAGGAGAAATCATTTAACAAGTATTGTCATAGTTATAAAATTTCAGCATGGTTTCAATATTTCATCTCAGCAGTTAACTTTGCAATAATATGATCTGTCAGAAAAATGGTAATAATATTTAAAGTTTTGATATTATTCTCAGACAAATGAGATTATACCATTCCACTTCACCTCTTTGCTTAGTTTTTTCTCATGGTAAGGGTTTGCTTGTGAGTATTTGTTTTTTCATATAACACATGTCCATATAAATTAACTAAACAAATTAATGTTTTTCATGACTTACATGTGGAAATCATTCAATAACAATGATAAAAATTATATTTGAAAACGCAGTCATATTAGTACCCTCTTAATGAGAAATATATGCCAAGAGTAGATTTGATTGCTGCGCACACCAGCTTCAGGTTTGGGAGCATTTTCATCACACACTAGGATTGATTCATTCAACAAATTATGCCATTTAATAAAATTGTGCAAAGCTGTCTCCATTTGTTTTCTATACCTCCAGTCTACTCCCTGGAGAATGAGTGATCTGTGTCCCATAATATTACATCATGAAACCGTATATGGCTTTGCTCTTTTAATTCCCAAGGGAGGAAAAAAAAAGAAGACAAATAGGACAGTAAGAGTTTCATGGGTACTTTTATGTTTTTATTCAATCTCAGGATCCTACTTCTATGTTCTCTTTCTGAAATCCTCTCCCTGGTCTGTTTAAGGCCTGAATCTGTGGGCTCCATGTCATACAATATTGTCATATAATGTTCTCTAATGCTTGCTCTGTATTTTTTTCTTGTTGGATGTTAAATCCATGCCCTCTCAAATCTAGTGGTGCATGAAAGAATTTCAGGGCATGATAAATACTATCATTGTTCATTTGTTTCAATTAAGTGAATGGTAATGTTAGATTGTGCAATTGATATACACATAGAGAACAAAAGTATAAATGATACATGAAACATACTTACAATTATTTAAAACATATTTATTAGATTCATTTCATTGTTAAACTTCTATTTTATATTATAACTTGCTATTTTATATTATAGCAGTTTAATGGCAGTTTATAGGCCAGAGAAGGATGGTGAGAGCCTTTCAATATTATGAGGGCTATCCTTGGCTGTCAACCTGTAGCAACCTAAATTGAGGAATTGCTTCAAAAGTTGTGCTGGTGAGACATATTGTTGACTAAGGGATCTATAGGAGGACCAAGTTGCCTATCCTCTATATTTGATTAGGTGGGTCTAAATCCTCTCAATGATTACTCTAACCTGTAATCCAAATAAACCCATTCTTCCTCAAGTTAGTTTTGTTCATTGTTTTACCACAATAGAATCTCCCCCCCCCCTTTTTGGTTATTTGAAGGATAACTGAAAACTCTGTTATTTAGGGGAAGAGATTACAAGTTGTTAAATGGTCCTGTTTAATGGGTTTTGGAGGTCAGACCCAGAGTATTCCTTCTTTCCCTTTTCTGTATCCTTCTTTATCTCCTATGCAGGAATGCACGGACTTGAGAAAAATTGAGACATAGACATAGCACAGGAAGGACCAAGAAGAAGGGTCAGATTATTGAATATGCCCTTATACCTTTGTATATTGATACAAAATTAGTAGTATATTTGGCTAAAGTGGTATTGACCATTGTTTATTGTGCAAAAATAAGATTGTATTGGACTACGTCGGTATTGATATTTGTATATTGATACAAAATTAAGATTATAGTTTGCCACAATGGTATTGACCCTTGTATATGGACGCAAAATTAAGATTGTATTGGGCCACATAGGCATTGATCTTTGTATATTGATACAAAATTAAGAGTATATTTAGCCACATTTGAATATATCTTTGTATATTGATACAAAATTAAAGGTAACGCTTCCTAATGGTATCGTACCTAGAGATACTTAAAAATTAAATGTGAAGCTCTGGTCTCTTGATACCAACCGTCTTAAACTGTTTAGGACAGTTAAGAAAAACAAACTCCTAGTCATACATGCATGTCACCTTGTTAGCTACTATGACAGTCTATCACAGATATTCTCTAAGCTACTCAGTAATCAAGTTGTTAAGAGACAAGCAACATTTGCTTATCTAAATTCAAGAGATAGATAGGGCATCTTCAAACACCCCAAGAGATCTGCAGAATATGGCATTCAAAGATGTGGTATTAAATTAAGATTTTTTTTTGATATTGTGACATATCAGCTCCTGACAGCACCCCTTATTCTACTCCAAGTAGAAGATAAGCATCGAAGAATCTCCAGTGTGAGATGGTTGAATTAGTGGCAAGCCTATCTCTTGGCATGTAAAAACTCCTTGCTTCAACTGCAGACAGACTGCTGTTCAAAAAGGACAAAACTTGGTAGCAGGGAAGTCGACAGCCTAGCTCTGCCAAGACAGGATAGGTATGTCCTTCATAATCCCTGCTCTACAATCAATGTCTGTCAGAGAAACAGGACCAAAAGGCTGAAGACTGATGCTGGAATGTATGGAGAGAAAATGGGAACTGTCCAGGTAGTCACTGGTTTGTCATTTCTTAGTATTGGAAGCTGCAGGCACTGCACTTCCTATATAATCAGATATATTTATCCTTCTCAGCTCTCTGAGGTGGTTGAAGAATAGCCAGCTTGAGTCTCATAGCTAAATTTTGAGTTGTTTAGGAATCAAGAGGGCGTTCTAGATCTAAGAAGATGGTTATAATAGTGATGCAAGTTAGTATGAAAGCTAAGTCAGTTATAGAACTTTAAACTCATGGAGATGGTTAGAACGTAGAATGTTAAAGTCAGGGGCCAAATATGTATGAACTGGACATTGGGAAGGTATACTGGGCCATTTAACTCTCATAAATGTGGCATATTTAGTTCTGCTGTTTTGTATAGAATTTACTGTTATTAGAGAAAGAACCATTTGTTGGATTGAAAAGGGAAGCTGTTGGGGGGGGAAGAGGGTGGAAGGGTGGGACAGGAAGGGGGAATAGAGAAGGGTTTGTGACTGAGATGTAACTTGAAGAAAAAAAATAAAGTACTTATATAAAAAAAAGAAAAACCTGTATCAAACATTTTGCATATATATTTATATATGTAATTTATATGTATTTTCTTGGTATCTATGTAAATGTGCATATAGCAGGTTCATGTAGAATCTAACTAAGACATCAGATGACCTGGAATTGGAGGTATAGAGATTTGTAAGCTTTCCACCAAGAGTTCTAGAAAACAAAACAAAACAAAATTCAGTTTTCTTTTTAAAAAATATTTATTTATTACTTCAGGTTACATCTCCATCACAGTGTCTTCTTTCCACCCCTCCAAGTCCTGACCTCTCACTGTCTACCCCCTATCCCTTCCATCACACTCCTCTGGAGTTCTACAAGAGCAGTATACTCATTTTACCACTGAATATTCTCTTCAAACATAGTGCCTTTTAACATTTTGGTGAGAGTTTGCTGTGCTGTAGTTTCCTTTGAAATCATTATCTTGGAGTAAAGCATAAGAAGACACGGGCCTTTAATCCCAGCACTTGGGAGGCAGAGGCAGGCGGATCTTTGCGAGTTCGAGGCCAGACTGGTCTACAAATTGAGTCCATGACAGCCAGGGCTACACAGAGAAACCCTGTCTCGAAAAACCAAAAAAAAAAAAAAAAAAAAAGAAGACATGGAATGGAATGCTAACAGTGAGGTAAAAGAACAAGATATTCTTTTTTCCTTAAATTTTCCTAAATAATAAAGTTTTTAAACATATTTGTCAGTCAATGAGAGTAACATATAAGGGATGAAGGTGTCGACAAGTTGTTACAAGGATTGTTTGGACATAGCTGAGTAGTAAAAAGAAATTGTGTTTAGGGTAGAATTGGCTCCTCAGTGAGACTATGCTTCCATAGCTGATGACGAAGAAGGTTTTGTGATCTACTTTACAGGACATAGAAGAACAACATCAAGTTAGACCTGTGCAAAAGAATCCTTCCTGATAGCCAACATTTGGAACCAATAGGAAGTGTCTGATATTGAAGAGACAAAAATAAAAGGAAAATTGTAATAAAAAATAAAGATGGGATGGATAGCAGAGGAAGTAGAAGGTGGGAGGGTGGAACCAGAAGGAGATGGACGGAGGGGGCAGTAATGGAGATGTAACTTGAAGTAACAAATAAATGTTAAAAAAATAATAGTAACATTAAATGTACAGTGTTTGATTCCCTACCCAACTGTGCCAAATAAGATGTAAGATGTTTTTTATCAAAGAGTTGAGAAGCAGGTCAATTTATCAGTGGCATCCAGACTAGGTTGGAATTTTAGTAGTAGAGTAAGATATTTGTAAATCAAAAGAGGTGTTAGCAGACATAAATGACTTAGACCAGCACGTGAACCTCATTTATAAGGTTGTAAAAACATAACAAGTATATTTTATAAAGAGAAATTCTAAGACATAGACCTCTCCATGTCACTTGGAGATAAATGTGGCTAGATGTACAAGCTAGAATCTACAGGACAAAAATAGTGACAGAGGACGAAATGCAGTGTCGTGTTAAGCCTTTTGGAGGAACTGAGGCCCAATTAGGAGTTCAATATGGGAGTACAAAATATAAGATATAGAGAAATATTAATGATTTCTACTTTACTCACACTCCCTGCTGTAGAAGAAGATAAAGGGATAAAAAGACTCTTCAGGCACTTCCCTAACAGAGTAGTTAAGATCACCTACAAATGCAAACATGCAGGGTGCCTGAAAGCCTCATATTAAGTTGTAGGTTTATTGTTCATTTATTATTGTTAAGATTTAGGACTTCATGGATGCTAGGAGATGTGCCTTGGTTTCCAGTGGCTCATGGAATTGTCAAAGACAGCAAGAAGAGATTGGTAATGATACATATAAAACAATACAAGTTAAAGAGATTAAATATGATTAAGTGATAAAAATTTGTCTTCATTGAATAAACTATGTCCATTTCTCTCTTGAATGTAAAGGTTATCCATCCATCCAAGAAGACAAGTGCAGAAATAGCTTAGGTTATGAAAGTAGGCAAAACCAAGGAGATGGCTGAGAATTCTGCTAGCAGTCCTAAAACAGAGTAATCAGCTACAGCCAGCCCTACTGAGTTCATCAGGGTTGACAAATGAATGAATGCCTCCTAGATTGTCCCAGAACAAGTCAGAAAGATAACTGATATATAAGCATGATGTTTTTATGTCTTATTATACTATGCCAATGATTTGCTTTAGTTTTTTCTTAGTTGTGAAGTTCTGTGATCATGTGATTTTTTTTTTTTTAATGATGAATAGCAATGGGATTTTGGAGTGCTTTGACAAAGATATCTCCATAACCCTAATTATGTATGAGATACTGTTTCATGACTTTAAGTGATGACCTGCCTCTTTTAGGTAAAATATATTTCATTATACATAGTTAATACAAGACTAACCATTAAGTGTTTTTAAGATTTAAAGGTCCATTTGGGAGACATCAAGAATACCCAAAAGAATAAAGCCAACAACGTTGCTCACAAAGAGTAAACAAAAATACCTTGTAAAACTAAAACCAGACACTGAGATGCATAAGGTTATTGAAAATCTCAGTGCTAAGGGTGGGTTGTCTCCCAGGAGTTGTTGGTCAGGGAGTACCTAGAGGTTCCTAAAACACTAGGCATTGCCATAGGGGTTGGTTGCATTTCAAAACTGTATAAGACTATGTTTCTCAAGAAGCCTTATGTTTTGGGTATGGTATAGGAGTTGGAGAAATAATGCTGGGATTGAGCTAGGAGTGTGTCTACCCTGTGGCCTTCCTCTTGTGGTAGCAGGAGGTACTACTATGATTCTGGAGAACATTATGGTTCTGAGTTCTTTGAATTTATAGATTTTATATGCTGCATGATAAAAGTGGCTGTCAAGATTTGCAGCAGCAATAACAGCACAAGAAGCTTTGATAGTACTGAGTATTTTGTTATATTTAAGACCAATCCATAGGGGGACATTTGCAACAGGGACTTGAGACTTGCACAGAACCTGTAGCCATGGAAGTGGCCATAGTCATAAACTCAAGTGTAAAAACAACTTCTATTGCTTTGTTAAATAAATACAACATATTGACTAAGGTTCTCCCCAACACTAGTGCAGTCAATGTTTCATTGAATATTTTCTTCTTTCTCATTTTGTTTTTTGTCTTTCTTTGTGTTTCCTATCAATCAGTACATAGATTTGTCTAGTAAGTAGGTAAATAAATACTGCCTTTAAGAGTTGTCACCTCTCATTTATAGAAATGGATAAATAAGAATACATATTGATTTGGAATTCCACTAGAGGGAGAAGACCATGGCTAAACTTCTATGTCACCCCTTCCTAGGCTCAGGGAACACTGGGGAAGAAAGATGAAAAGAAGATAAGATCAGGAGAAAAGAGAAGAATATGGTATGACAGTTTGTGATAAAAGCCTCCACATTAGAAGGAAGACTGCAAATGGGGTAAAGAATTGTATTCTAATGGAAGCTCAATAATAAACTATCCTGCAAGAAATCCCATTAAGAAAAGAAAGTAAGCAACTCAGTGGGCTTCAGAAAGTTCATAAAGCTGACCAGATACAATATGTCCCTCATACCACAAATATAGAAGTAGTAAGAATTGCTCAGAATTAGTCTCAGAGACTAGCTAATAATAGCAGGGCCAAATGGAATGATCAAGTATAAGATGATTAAGTAAAAAATGACTCATAATATCACCAATTCTTTCTGATTTGTACACAAATGAGTAAAAGAAGAAAGGGTTTAAAATATGCACCCAAAGCAATATTTCCATATGATTACATAGTACTCATATTATTTGTATATCTTCATGTAAACAACACTAATATGGATTATAAAAATATAACAAAGATTATTACAAGAAATTAGGACATGTAAAAGACTGAGTGGAAGTCTTTTCATAATAAATAAATATTATTCAAAAATTACATAACCCACACATACTCTATAATTGTGTTGTTTGTTTCATATGGGACTACTAACAGTGGGAGTAGGAGCTGTCTCTGATTCTGTAGACTGCCTTTGGGACCCTTTCTTCTACTGAGTTGCCTGGTCTAGGCTTAATGAGAGAGGAGGTGCCTAGTCTTACTGAAACTTGATATGCCATGACTGTTTGATATCCATCCTAGGCCTGCCCTTTCCTGAAAAGAAATAGGTAGAGTGGATGGGGGAGAAGGAACTTGGAGAAGAGGATGGAGGAAAGACTGTGGTTGAGATGTAAAATTAATTAATTAATTAATTATAAAAATTACATAGACAGTAACTCTTTTTTCTTTTTCTATTTATTTTTTAAAATGTTTATTTATTACTTCAAGTTATATCTCCATTACAGTTCCCCCCACTTCCACCCCTTCTGGCTCTACCCTTCCATCCTCTCCCCCTTCTTATCCCAGAACTCATAATTCTTTTTTTGAATAAGTGGGCCAGAATTATGAAAATTATAAGATATAACATAATTTCCCAATGTCCACTCCATATATATTTGGAATCTGATATTAACATTATATTATCTATCTATTTCCATGAGTTTAAAGTTCTATACCTAACTCATTTTCCATCCTCACTTGAACTACCAACTTAAAAATATTTTCTTGGATTTAGAACATCATTTTAATTACTAAACAACTTGATTTTTAATGTGAGACTATAACTATCTAGTCTTCAACCACATCAGAGACCTGAGAAAGATAAATATATCTGATTATATGGTGAGTGAGGAGCCAGCAGCTTCCAACCTAAGAAATGACAGACAAGTGGCTGCCTGGACAGTCCCCAATTTCTCTCCATACATTAGAGCATCTATCTTCAGTCTCTTGGCTCAGTACCTATGACAGACATTAATTGTAAAACAGGAATTATGTAGGACTTGCCTACCCTGTCTTGGCAGAGGTAGGCTGTTGACTTACTTGCTTCCAAGATTTGCCCTTTTTTGGACAGCATTCTGTCTAAAGTTGAAGCAAGGGATTTTCCTTACCCAGTGACAAGCTTGCCAATAGTGCAACCATCTCCACATGGACATTTTTTTTTGATACTCATCCTCTACTTGGAGTAGAATAGGGGGTGCTGTCAGGAGCTGACATGTCTCCATATCAAAATATCTTAAGTTAAGAAACCTTCTTGGAATGCCAAATTCTACAGCTCTCTTGAGGGTTTTGAAGACCACCTATGTATATCTGTATATTTGGATAAGCAAATGTTGCTTGTCTCTTAGCAATTTGATTTGTGGTTAACTTAGAAAACATGTGTGATAAACTATGCTAATACCTAACCAAACGACATGTATAAATGACTATTTTCTTGCATCTCTTAATTGTCCTAAACAGTTTATGACTTTTACTATGAGTGAGCCACAACCTCACATTGGATTTTTAAGCTTTACCTAGGTACAATACCTTAAAAAGGGTTAACCTTAATATTGGATCAATATACAAAGATCGATACTAATGTAGCCAATCATAATCTTAATCAGTAACTCTTTTCCCAGGTTTGATGAGATAATTTTAGATTTCCTGAAACTAAGAAGACAAGTTTTGAGTATAGAAAACTTTAACTTCATTGTCAAGTTGCAATTATGCATTCAGGTAAGGATACAGAATATATGTTTAAATGTTGATTTAAAAGTTGAGATATTAGAAATATTCTCAAATTGAGTCTCCAAAACTTTGGGAAGATATCTTTTATGACAGAATGAATATCCACTTTGGGTAGATACTCAGAAGTGGTATGGCTGGGTCTTGAGGTAGGGCTATTCTAAGTTTTCTAAGAAATCACCAGACTGATTTCCAAAGTAGTTGTACAAGTCTGAACTCCCACCAGCAATGGAGGAGTGTTCCCCTTTCTCTACAATCTCACCAGCATGTGCTGTCACTTGAGTTTTTGATCTTGTACATTTTGACAGGTGTGAGATGGACACCTTACCAAACCACAAGGACATATACTCATCTATGTTTACTTATTTGTAATAGCTAGAAACTGGAAACAACCCAGATGTCCCTCAACTGAGGAAAGGATAAAAAACCTGTGGTACATCTACACAATGGAATACTACTCAGCTATCAGAAACAATGAAATCATGCAATTTGCAGCCAAATATATGGAGCTAGAAAAGCTCATCCTGAGTGAGCTATCCCAGACTCAGAAAGATGAACATGACATCTACTCACTTATAATTGGATTTTAGCCATATAGTACAGGATAACTGTCCTACAACCAACACACTGAAAGGATCAGGAACATAGACTTTGTTACCTATTAGTGGGACAATTTGCCCTAGGGGTGCTACCATGTAGGCCCCCAGAGCAAGAGGAAGCTGTTTGCCCTCATAGGACTGTTGAACTGAGAGGGGCTGATGTGTAGGGACACTTCACATTGGAGGAGTGGGATGGATGGGAGAGGAAGGGAGAGTGGGAGGGTGGAACTAGGAGGAGGGGTGAAAGAGGGTACTCTGATGGAGATGTAACTTGAAGTAATAAACATTAAAACAGAAACAAAAACAAAAAAAGAAAAAAATTCTGTTCAGTTTTTATTGAGTTTATTATAACTGTGAGTTCTGGGGCAGTAGCATCCATTACTGCTGAACAAATTTTGATAAATGAATTGTTACAGAGCAGTTTGTTTTATTTTGGTTAAAATCGCCACATAGAGATTAAGAGTAAAATGACAGGGAAGGATTTCTCTGATACCTTCTCCTCAAGGTAAATGAAGTTTCACAGTTCTTTCTGTTTTAGACTACCTTCCCGAAGGATAGAAGAGGCTGGGGAAGATGACAGTCTCTGGTTTTGATATAACACTAAGACCAAATGAACAATAAGATAGCAATAAGCAATACTTGGTCATTTCACCCCTTCCTCAATTCTCTTCAGGCAGTGGGATGAAATTATGTCTAAATTTTAGAAGTCCACTATCAGTCTTACCATGTTGTAATGTAAAATTTGGAAGCGTAGCACACTATTAGATAGGTACTTATTAAGCAGGCATTTGATTATTGATATCAACCATTTCAAAAAAGCCTGGCAGCATATCAAGTAGCAGGAGTTCAGTGCAAGAAAAAGGGTTTATTAATATTATAAATACAGTAGATAGAATTCAGTGCTGGGTCTAATTGGGAAAAACGACCCATACATGAAGCCAAAGCCTCCACCCAGGCTGAGGATCCTATATGGGCAAAGATTAGGCTTCATCTTGCATTGCCAGATACTAGTTAGTATGTGATACTCCTACTAAAGACTACATAAGTTCATACACCTATGAAACTCCAGTTCTGCGGAAATTCACTTGCTGATATGGGTATAAATGGATTGTGTTTGACTGTTGCACACATTTTTGGAGGAGGGCTGGAGAAAGAAAATTAATATAGAGCTGAATTTGGAAGCTCAGTGTAAGATAGCACAATCTAACACTAGTGTTTCCTCTTCCCAGCCTAGTGCCTCTCGACATTGCAGGTGCCAAATTTCCATGTCAACCTACACAACTGGCTGCTTGAAGCCAAATCTTCAACTACAATGTAAATCTGTAGAAGACAGTGTGTATCCATGTGGGCTTTGTCCTCTGTCCTTTGCTGTATTTGTAGTTATTGGAATACTTTTCTAATAGTCCCCACGTTGTAGTGTTTATAACAATGTATACCCTGCCTCATTTATTTCCAACTACAGGTAGTACAGTATGAAGAGCACACACCTTCACTGGGTGGGTGCAAGAAAGGAAGATTAAACAACAAATAATTGTGTTTATTGCTAGTCCATAATGAGGACGAGAGCTAGGGAAACTGTATGGTATCTGAAGACAGGCTGATAAAACAGGCCTGCCTTGACCTAGATTTTCAGGTTGAACTAACAACATTGAGCAGTCAGCTAATTCTTTCCAAATAATACACCAAGTGCAATTTGGAGGCAAACTTGAGATTGATCACTCTACAATTCAGAAACAGTATCAAAACACAGACACTCCACATTTTACAATCAGAACAAGGATGCTATGAACTTGAAGGAAGTACTTATAGGTTCAGAAAAAAATGACATAGGTTCTTATATGTTTGGAAAGGCAATATAAATAATGGCATATGAGGAAGGGTAGAGTTAATTCCTCATATTCTAATGAAGAGAGCATACCACAGGACAAAATGAATAACTTATAAGTAATTGTGACCTCATATCTAACACATAAATTTGGTAATACAAAATTATGTAGTTACTGATGTTGACAAACTTTCACACAATTAAAAAAAACTGTTTATTTGAAACTCAGCATGCTTCGAGAAGCATTGAAATGATTCAGAACCTTGAGAAGTGTGAGGGAGAAACTGAACTAATTTTAAAATACCAAATTGAAAATCCTGAATTAAAAAGGACATTAGGGTAATTTTAAGCAGGAGAGAAGTCATCAGTAGCAAATCAGATCAACTACAAGAACAGCATTCGAGAATACACAGTAGCAAGTAGAAAATGAAGAGTACTCATGAAAAATCATGAGAGTTTGCATTAGAATCAAATATTTCAGCAAAAAGTGTGCCACATGGACTTGTGAAAGCCAAGAAGTAGGAAGGTCATTCAAAAATATAATAAGAAAAATCTTCTGAAATCAAGGAATATCAAATATTCAGTTTCAAAAATGATCATGTTACATATTCAGCTTAAATGAGGTAATATGTTACTCATAGACCCATTGTAATTTAGCTCAATATGTACAGATAAAGAAACAATCTTAAATGTAGCAAAAGAAAAATAAACAATTATATGTAAGAATGGCCCAGGTTATTTTAAGTACAGAATTATTTGACAAATATAACATATAAACCAAAGAAACCTCAGAAGTTCTGAGGGAAAAACAAACATCCAAACTTACTACTAATAAATTTTTTACCTAGTAAAGTTACATTCAACAAATAAAGACTCTTTCAGAAATATTTTAATTTTTTTGAACTACTAAAAATTGAACCTATGTCCTTGTACTTTGTAGAAATCTACAATAAGCTAAATTCTCAGATCCACTATTGTTACTTTTATTTGCTAATTTTGATTCATCCATGTATACATAAATAATATTAAGTTGCTATTCCCTCAAAGTGATTTTTAATAATAAAAAATTAAATATTTTGGATATTAGCCCTCTGTCAGATGTGGGGTTGGTGAAGATTTTTTTGCCAATCTGTAGGCAGCCATTTTGTTCTAATGACAGTGTCCTTTGCCTTACAGAAACTTTTCAGTTTCATGAGGTCCCATTTATTGATTGTTGGTCTCAGGTCCTGAGCTGTTGATGTTCTGTTCAGGAAGTTGTCACCTGTGCCAATGAGTTCAAGGATTTTCCCCACTTTTTCTTCTGATCGATTTAGTGTGTCAGGCTTTATGTTAAGGTCTTTGATCCACTTGGACTTAAGTTTTGTGCAAGGTGATAAATATGTGTGTAATTTCATTATTTTACATGTTGACATCCAGTTAGACCAGCACCATTTGTTGAAGATGATTTCTTTTTTCTATTGTACAGTTTTAGGTCCTTGTCGAAGATAAAGTGACCATATGTGTGTGGGTTCATTTCTGGGTCTTCAATTTGATTCCATTGATCAACTGGTCAGTTTCTATAGTAGAACCAGGCTGTTAGAACTTAAGAAATTAAACACCAAGAAACCAAATAATCCAATAATAAAAAAATGGGAAACAGCTAAATTGAGTATTCACAAATGTGGAATCTTTAATGGCCATGAGTAACTTGAAGAAATGCTCAACATCCTTAATCATAAGAGAAATACAACTCAAGATGAGTTTGAGATTCCATCACACACCTGTCAGAATGGCTAAGATAAAATATTCTAATGACAGCACATGCTGGCGAGGTTGTGGAGAAAGGGGAACCCTCCTCATTGCTGGTGGGAGTGCAGGCTTGTGCAACCAGTATGGAGGTCAGTCTGGTGATATCTTAGAAAACTTGGAATAGCTCTGCCTCGCTCCAGCCATATCACTTCTGGATATACGTCCAAATGACTCCTCACCAAATCACAAGGAAGTTTCCTCATCTATGTTCATAGCAACCTTATTTGTAATAGCTAGAAACTGAAAACAACCCAGATGTCCCTTAACTGAAGAATGGATTAAAACACTGTGGTACATCTACACAATGGAATACTACTCAGCTATCAGAAACAACGAAATCATGCAATTTGCAGCCAAATGGATGGAACTAGAGAAGCTCATCTTGAGTGAGCTAATCCAGCCTCAGAAGGATGCACATGGCATCTACTCACTTATAGTCAGATTGTAGCCATATAGTACAGGATAACTATTCTACAACCAATACACCAAAAAGAAAAGGAACATAGACTTTGTTACCTGTTAATGATACACTGTGTCCTAGTGGTGCTGTCATGCAAGCCCCCAGTATATGAGGAAGCCCTTAGCCTTCATATGACTGCTGAACTGGAGTTGGGGACTGACATGTAGGGACAGCCCACTCTGGAGGAGTGGGATAGGAGCGAGGGATGGAGGGAAGGAGGGAGGTAGAGTGGAACTGGGAGGGGTGGAAAGAGGGAACTGTGATGGAGATGTAACTTGAAGTAGTAAATAAACATAAAAAACTTCAAAATTTTAAAATATTTTAATATGTTACCACAAAAGAAATATGTATAATATAAAAACATAAATTAATAACTACTAATAATTATTAGAGAAAGTCACTGGATCACTAATGAAGACTGTAAGAAAAAAAGATCTATAATGAAAATAGAAAACAAGTTACAAATGTTTCTACTTTATATCTTAATA
Organism: Lophiomys imhausi; assembly: GCA_907164525.1. Classification (NCBI taxonomy): domain Eukaryota; kingdom Metazoa; phylum Chordata; class Mammalia; order Rodentia; family Muridae; genus Lophiomys; species Lophiomys imhausi. The sequence goes on from CAJQZJ010033276.1 coordinate 1,001,298, forward strand.
TTTTATTTAATTCTTAGTGAATTGAACTCCCTAAAATAAAATTGCCAAAATATTTATTGTATCAGCATTAAGGAAATATATTTAATTTTATGTTCCTTAGAAATTTTTTTCTAAAATATAAAAAGGCAGGAATTGAAGGGATTTAATTACCCAATTATCTTCTAAAACATCAAGACCAAACACATGAGAAATAAAATAGACTTTGTATTGAAATTGGTAGGAAGGAATAAGAATTGTCATTTAATTATGAAGAAACTAGCAATTCTAGAAATACATTTTAAAGTTCACATAAATGTATCAAACAAATATAAATTAACCCAAGAAAAATACCGATTCTATTAAAATAATATGTGATGATATTTAAAACTACTTTTAACCATGGATGGAATTTTGAGAAAATTAACAAGAATACCAAGAATGTTAGACTTGGTAGGCCTAGTAGATTTCTTCAGAACATCTTATAGAACACTGCAGATTATATTTGTTTCTCAAAAACATTTATGTTCATTATCTAGGGCAAATCTTAAAATAGACCACAAATATGTCTCAAGAGAATTTTTAAAATATAACTTATATCAAATATGTTTTTGAACTGCAATGCCTTGAAACTACAAATCAACAAGAAATCTTTTGGAGGATATAAAAGTATGAAATGTTGACTGGGGCCATAAATTATTTATAGAGGACTTACCTAGCATATGTAATGTCATAGATTCAATCTCTATTCCTATAAAGTAAAAATGATAGATAGATAGATAGATAGATAATAGATAGATGATAGACATAGATAAATAGATAGATGATATATATATATAGATAGATAGATAAATTGATGATATAGATAGATAGATGATAGGTAGACAAATAGATGGTAGAGGATTAGATAGATACATACATACATACCTGATAGGTAGGTAGATGATATAGAGATGAGAAATAGAAGGTAGATAGAATGAAATTACTTGCTTTTGAAAAACCAAGTGATAAGCCAGGGAACCAAATTGGAAATTATAAAACTTTTTGAAACAAGTGAAACTTGAATAATAAATATTAAAATCTATGGAATACATCAAAATTAGTGTTAAGAACAGTTTACAACAATAAATGAAAATATCCCAAAAGCAGAAAAATATCATAATCTATTATTGTATCTCAGGGAAGAAGAGAATAACAAGTGATATCAACTTACTAAGACAAAATTAATAATGAGACTATGGCATAAATACATGTGTTAGAATGTGAAAGAATAAAATATCAACAAGAAAGATTTGGTTCACTAATTAAGAAATTCCTAGATAAAGTCATTAAGGAAAACAAGAGAGGAATGAAACAATAGTAAACAATTTTAAGAGCAAGTATTACACCTAACACTAAGAAACACAAAGAATCACAATGTGTCATTGCAATGATCAAACAAATTTGAAAACAATGAGACAATTCTCAAATTTCTAAATATTTTCTCTTATCTGGGCTCTATCATGTTAGAATAGAAAACCCAAACCAGTCAATAATGGGTCAAGACATTCAACCAGTAATAAAATCTCCTGAGAGTACAGAACCAGGTGTCTTCAGTATTGAATTCTATCACACACTTATGAAATTATTAGAAATACTTCTTAAATTATTAAAATTTTGAAGTGAAACAAATCATGATAAAGCAGGTTCCATTTGTGAAGGGGCTTATGTAGCAATACAGATAAACTTAACTGTTTAAATAAGAAATTACATATAATTATTTCATAAATGCTTGATAAATTTTAACATGATTTCATTTTAATGTTTTGAATTAATTGCAAAGGAACATACCATCATATGCTAGCATTCATATTTATAATCAAAGAGAAAACATTATTTTGAGTGGGGAAAGCTGAAGAATGCCTTCCTAAGGTCTGGAATGAGACAAAGATGCCCACTGTTATCACATGTTAGTAGTGAGTTGAATGTCCCAGAGAGAGGAATCAACAAGATATAGTATAAAGGACATAAAAATGGAAAATAAGGGAGTCAAATTATTATTGTTGTAGACAACTTTATTCTATATGGAGAAAACTTCACTGTCATGCAGAAAATAAAAACATCAAATGAATTTAGTGAAATTCCAGGATATAATTTAAACATAAAATATGATAGAATTATACAGGGTAATAACTAATTATCAAAAAAATGAGAAGTAATACTACTTCAAGTAGCAATAAAAAAGAGAATGCTCAGCATCCTTAATCATCAGAGAAATGTAACTCAAGATGACACTGAGATTCCATCTCACACCTCTCAGAATGGCTAAGATCAAAAGCTCAAATGACAGCACATGCTGGCGAGGATGTGGTGAAAGGGGAACACTCCTCCATTGCTGGTGGTAGTGCAGGCTTGTGCAAGCACTATGGAGGACAGTCTGTTGATATCTTAGAAAACTTGGAATAGCTCTGCCTTGGGACCCAGCCATACCACTTTGGGTATACATCCAAATGACTCCTTACGGAATCACAAGGAAGTTTCCTCATCTATGTTCATAGCAGCCTTATTTGTAATAGCTAGAAACTGGAAACAACCCATATGTTCCTCAACTGAGTAATGGATCAAAAAAACTGTGGTACATCTACACCATGGAATACCACTCAGCTATCAGAAACCATGAAACCATGCAATTTGCAGCCAAATGGATGGAACTAGAGAAGCTCATCCTGAGTGAGCTAACCCAGACTCAGAAGGATGCACATGGCATCTATTCACTTATAGTCAGATTTTAGCTTTGTAGTACAGGATATCTATACTACAACCAATGCACCAAAGGGAACATGAACATAGACTTTTTTTCCTGTCAATGAGACACTTTACCCTAGTGGTACTGCGTTGTAGGACCCCAGTGTATGAGGAGGCTCTTGGTCCTCATATGACTGCTGAACTGGGGCAAGGGACTGATATGTAGGGACACTCCACTTAAGATGAGTGGGATGGAAGGGTAGGGGGTAGAGGGTGGGAGGGCAGGACTGGGAGGGATGGAAAGAGGACACTGTAATGGAGATGTAACCTGAAGTAATAAATAAATAGATAGATGGATAGATAGATAGATAGATGATAAGAAAAAAAAGAGAGAACTCAGGGATAATATTAACCAAAAGGATGAAAATTCTATACAATTCAATGATATCAAGAATAACTTTAAAAAAAGAATGCACAGATCTCTACAATATATATTTTAAAATGAGTTAATAAAAATATAATATGTAATATAATTAATATAAAAATTAAGGTGTCATATATTTTTAAATTAGAAGAATCAATATTAAAAACAACCACACTGCTCACAGTCATTTCTAAAGCCAATGCAATCCTGATAACCATCTACATATATCTTTTCATAGCTAAATAGCAAGCATATCTTCAAGAATCATACACACACACAAAATCCAGATAGACAAAGACAACAAAGGAAGCATTACTGAAAATACAACGGAAAGCTAATAATGAAGATGGCTTGCATTGACATGATCCAGGTTAACATAAAATTACAGAGATCAAATATTGGAACAGAGACTATAGAAGTAAACTCACACATATGATTTCCATTCAGAATCTAAGAGCTTTTTAAAGTTATTTATAGGACAGATGTCATAGCACCAAACAATGTTTACGTCACCATGATCTTTCCTATACTTTTTCTGATTACTTTCTTTTTTTTAATTAATAAATTTATTTATTTTTTGCTTCAGGTTACATCTCCATCATATTGTCCTCTTTCCCCCTTCCCTGCCCCACCCTCCCATCCTCTACCCCCTAACCCTTCCATCTTGTTCCTCTGGAGTGGGGTGTCCCTACATAACAGTCCCTTGCCCAGTTCAGAAGTCATCTGATTACTTTCTATATGTTATATATTCTAATTTTCAGCACTAGCCTGGAAGGATGCACATTTTACAACACCTTATCAACAATGAAATCTTTCATGACAACATTCTCCTACAGTGCTTGACTCCTTAATTTCCTTATTAAGAAGTTAATTAATTTTGAATTATTCACCTCGTAGTGTGTAAAAAGAAATATGGCTAATTAAATTATTTAACCAGTATTTATATTATTGTTAATTAACATTCAAATTGCTGAGCACATAGAGACTGGACAGCAAATGTTACAATTTACTTGCTTAACCATTTTTTTTTGTTTTTCATTTTATTTAGGCCCCTAAACAGGTTTTCTGAGACCCAATTCAGCAGGAAGAAGTTTTAAGAGAGCGACATCCCATTCCCAAAAGTGGGGTGGAAGATAGATGCTGTTTAGGGGGAATTGTTACAAATTGTTAAATAGTCTTGTTAAGCAAGATATAGGAGATTAGATTCAACAATTTTTCTATTTCTTTTTCTTTCTTTCTTTCTTTTTTTTAGACATGATTTCTCCGTGTATCCTTGTCCTGGACTCACTTTGCATACCAGGCTAGCCTTAAACTCACAGAGATTAGCCTGCTTCTGCCTCCAAAGTTCTGGGATTAAAGGCGTGCATCACCATGCCCAGCAATTAACATATGTCTTTTAGGGGCAAAATGCCTCCCTTAGTAAGAGCCCCATACCTAAGGAGACTGGCTTGTGACTTCTTTCTCTTTACGTAAATTTAAGATTATGTGTATTTATCCATTAGATCAGTAAGGACATTATTAAACAACATCAAGGAAAAAATGTGTCGATTTTTAATTCTAGACTGTCTTTAGTAAGCAGCCTTATATTATCAGAAGGGTTCCCACCCTGCCTTCATTGTTTAAACCAGGCTGGTCTAGTGCAGAGATCTTCCTCCAGTGTGATGGGATTAAGGGATTAAGGGTGTGTGCCAGTATCACCCTGCTCAAATATTTCACTTAAATCCCAGATTTTAGTAACTCTGTAACCCAGAAAGCAACTTTAAACTGTAATGTCAATTCGAAATCTGCCCAAAATCTTCAAAAATCTCTTATGTTTTAGCAATGCCAAACCAGAAAACTATCCTTTCTACCTCCCAATATAGGAAAATCAAAGACATCTAAACAAGTCAAGCAAAGAAACAACATTCCAAAAGCCTTGGCATGTCTAACCATGCCATCCCATGCTGCAATTAAAGCTTTGTTCATTATTACTTGGAATCTAATTGTGACTGTATTTTATTGGTGGACCTTTACCAGATAGCCCTGAGAAGCACCTAGTACCCAGGGAGCTCTTAGCTCCAGCTGCCATCAATTTTGTATTATCTATCTGGAAGGACCTCCCTCCTTCCTTCATTATCATTGTTGGCAATTTACCATTCCATTTGTAAATTTTTTCCTTTAAGACTATCCTAGTCTGAACTTTCTCAAAAAAAGATACACAGATCCACAGTTGTCAGGGTAAAAATCATTTGCATGCTAAGAGGAACAAACTCAATTGGAATCCAAAAGTATTGAGGCATTATGAATTCCTCCATTTTTAATCTAGGCAATTATTTCTGTTCTCAAGCTCTGTTTAGAAGGCTGCCAGTTTTTTAGTATATAAGGAGAGCTAAGCTTTAGCTCTCTGATTTTTATGCAAGGCAACAGCTTTTGTTAAGGTAGCTGCACCTTTGAAATGCATTTGGGTTCAGTTCCCTGCTCTTTGGCTAGGAAACTAGCTTTCACCTGGGCCTTCTCATGCTATAAGCATGGATTCTAATTGCCCCACGTTGGGTACCATATGTAAAAAGAAAATGGCTAATTAAACTATTTAACCAGTATTTATATTATTGTTAATTGATTTGCAGCCATTAATCTTTAAGCAGCCATTACAAATGAGAACACAGAGACACCACATGGGTTTTAACAAGCCTTGGCCTGAATTGTGCAATCCTACCCCATCTAAGCTAGCTTATAATTCTATTACCCAAATATGACTCCATATATACATGCATACATCCCCTTGGACTGCCATTTTCCATGCTAGATGATGTTCCAGGCCATGTGGAATGAGGATCTTTTTTCTAACCCATAGTGTGCATCCTCCTTCCTGCTGCTCCTGGCTGGAATGAATTAATCATCTGTCTAAAGTGCAGGCTTCCTGTTCTAATCTCAGGAAGTCCCACCTTTCTCTGTCATTGCCCAATCTCAGGCCTGAGCATTTTATTTAACCAATTGGAGTCAATGTAAGTAACAGACAGAAAGCAGGACCAATTAATTAACATTTAGAATGCTTAACATTACCCCATCAGTAGTGACATGGATATGTCATGTTAGCAATTTTTATTTGTGGTCAGATATCTGACTGTGACCTTTGACAATTTTGTCTTCATTAAAGTCTCTAATTAAAACTTTGAGCTTAAAAAGAAGTTAAGAAAAAAAAAATCTTCTTATTTGGAGTAATAATGTGTGCCTTTTCTAAAAGCTAAAGTCTTGCATACTTTTGTAACTACTATCAACCTTTAAAATATGGGAGATGAAAATATCCCTTTTCCTTTGCCCTTTCATCTGGTAATTGACAAAGACACTCTTTTTCTTGCAAAGTAGAAAATCTACTAGTTACATAATAAATTTTTATTGATTTTCTTAATTTTTATATGTGAACTTACATGTTATATTTCTTAAATATATGCCTTTACTCTGATTGCTAAGGATTTGGGACATTAAAAATTTTACCACTATGTGAGTTTCCTCTATCGAGAAATCTCTGCTTATATTTGTACTCCGTATTTTAAATTTGCTTGTATTTTTGACATCTAATATTTTGAGTTATTTATATATTTTGGATATTAGTCCTCAATATTTTCCAAACCTTTAAGCTGTCCTTTGTCCAAATGACAATGTGCTTTGCTTTACAGAAGCTTTTCAGTACCATTTATTGATTGTTTATCCTAATACGTGCAGTAATGAAGTTTTATTCAGAAAGTCTTTTCCTGAGTCAATGGGTCAAGTCTGTGCTTTTTCAATTCACTATCAGGTTTAATGTGTATGGTTTTATGTTGAAGTCTTTCATCCATTTGGAGTTGGGTTTTGTACAGGGTAATAAATATGTATTTACTTAGATACAGTCATCCAGTCTGAAAGACAACATTTGTTGAAGATGCTGCTATTTTTTTGTTGTTGTTGTCTTGTTGTTTTATTTTCCCCATTGTATTTCCGACTTCTGTATAAAAAATTTTAGTGTGCATAGTTGTATAGATTCATGCTTGGCATTTCAATTTGGTTCCATTGATCAATATATCTTTTTTATACCAATACTATGCTGTTTTTTTATTACTATTGTTTTGTTGTACATCTTGAAATTGGAAATGGTGTTACCTCCATGAGTTCTTTTATTATGACAAAATATTTTAGTTAGACTGTTTTTTGTTTGTTTGGTTGATCAGTTTGTTCTGTTTTGGTGTGTGTGTGTGTGTGTGTGTGTGTGTGTGTGTGTGTGTGTGTGTG
>CAJQZJ010033276.1:1023394-1040079 GCA_907164525.1 Lophiomys imhausi
TTGCTGTAAATTGCTGTTGGTCGCCACTTGACTGACAATTCCTGGACGTCAGAGAAAAGCCCTCAACATCTCAGCAGTGACCTCACCACTGCCACCAGAGACTGAGACCCAAGAGAGACCAGACCCAAGATAGCGCAGTCAAGCCCCCTTCATGATCAAGCTTGCTTCATGGTCAAGCTCTCATTATCACAACAAAGAAGGCAGCCGCCACGTTTGAGCTCTTGCCTGCAGACCTCAGCCCTCAGTTGTCAACAGGTTCAGTATGACACTATGTTAGAGTTAGGCTTAACCAGCGTTGCTTTGATGATTGGAGTGTTTGTAATGTTTGGTGCTGTGTGTGAAGTAAATACTAAACCCACAAAAAAAAAAAAAAAAAGATTGTGTCATTTTCACTGTTTTACTTTTTACACAGCTACCATCTAAATAATTAAGAATCTTTATATTATTTGTTAACCATGCTTCACAACACAAAAACTGAGCAGCTACTACCATATTCTTAACCCACTATGATAATCTGGCTACGGCCCAGCACAAATCTTAGAAATACTTGCAAGTGGTGGCTCCTGCTTCAGCTTCATGGCTTCTCTTCCTCTCTCTTGCCTCTGAGTCCTCTTGAATCCCCCTACTTCCTCTCCTTAACTCCTCCTCCCCTGGAGGGCAAGAAGTACCGCCCTATTCTCTCCCCTGCTCAGTGACTGGCTGGAAGCTATTTTATTGGCATATCAGGGGACAATTGGGTAGCAGTGCTTATGTACCATTGGAACATGAGCTCTTCTTAACAAAGACTGAAGCCAGATATGGGGGTTACAGAAATTAGCATTTGAATTATACAATAACCTTACACCTACACTCAGCTGTAGTGGAAACTTCCAGATTGGTGGGGTAATGGAAAACAACTGAGACTGGGAAATATGTGGTGGAGTTGGAGTTTCTGCATAGAGCTCTAGAGGCTATTATTTAAGATATAAACTTAGTTTCAGTGAATACCCCAGTAAAATGGGGATGCAGAGACTAAAGCGTGTTCATGAAGGAAAGTGTCAGGCATATGATGTAGCTGACCTGAACCTAAGGAGACAAATTATGTGCACATTGAAGGAGGCAGAGCTGTAGGAGTAGAACTTTCTAAACCATTTGTGGCCCAGAATATATATTCTGAGTGGGTCCCAGATACCAATGTGCTACAAAATTTGGAGTTATACTTTAGGATGTTAGTTTTGCTTAAGTATTGTTGGGTTTACATTCTAGTTCTTCTCTTTTAAGAAAGTATTAAACATATTGATAATTATGTTTTTTTTCTTTATTTTTACAGGAATCTACAGATAAGAAATTATGACTAAGGGAGTGGTCCTCCACGACTTTAATCCCAGCACTCAGGGGGCAGAGACAGGCTGAACTCTGTGAGTTCAAGGACAGCCTGGTCTACAAAGTGAACAGGAACCATTTATGTCTGAGTCCCAAGGAGTAGAGGCAGAAACACATGCAAGCTCCTATATGTTTTCTAGACACTGGGTGAACTCAGAAAGACCGCTCATGTGGGTTGTGCAACACATCTTACAATTGATTGTACACAACTATATTTTCAGTGCTGGGATTTAGTCAGATATAGACTCACATCGGCTTGAGAATGGTGTCACTACTACAGTGAGTTCACATGTGAAGCTTCCCTGCTATATTCTGGAGATAAGGTCTCCTTGTAGTCATCTACTGACTCTGGCTCTTACACTCTTTCAGATCCTTCTTACAAAATTCTGCTTGGGTCTTTGAAATACTTGGTATGGTTACAAGTTCCATTAGGCTAGGCATTCTACAGTCTGTTATTGTCTGAACCACAGCCAGTTAGAACCTCCACATTGCTCAGCATAGACTGCAACAGAAGATTCTATGATGAGGATTTAAAATTGCTTTAATCTATGACTGTAATAACATCACATTAGTAACTGATTTAATACTATATCCATTTAATAAAATAGTAGTGATAGAGTCTTTCCTTTGTTTCTATTACCTGTATAGCCACAGATTCCTTAATAATTAGGCCAGGTATGTATTTCATCTTGTGAGCTGGGCTATGGATCTTGTCAGAGTGTGGTTGGTTATTTCTATGCCATCCATACCCCTATTGCACCAATGAGCATATTTTGTAAAGTTGGTTGTTATTGTAGCTCACAGCACTTACTCCTAGATAGAAAATCACTTTTTTTCTTCTATGACAGGATGCATGGCATTTTCAAACACATTGAAAGCTAGCCAGTTATCATGTCATTTTCAGATTTTTTTTGGCATATTCTGTGGTTCAAGTATGAGACATCTTCAGCAACAGGGTCTTATTGTTGTTATGTTGTTAAATATTGTCCAATTACAGAATAACTTTTGTTTTACTTTTTTCTTGTGTGTATAAATATGTCATTTAGAAAGCTTCTACAGTAGTATGCTTCCATATTATTTTCATTCTCTCTTTTATTCACTGTGTTAACAGAAGATGCTATCCAGAGTCAAGGTAATCTTCTCACACCAAGTCAGGCAATTAGTACAATTCTTCAGTTGAGATTTCCTATTCAGAATATTCTACTTAGTGGCATGTTGACTTTGAAAGCAACTATAATTACCTTTAACCATAATATTTGGATAAGAGTATATACATAACACAACTCTTAATTACAAGTGGGTAAATTACACTTGAAAGCTATGAGGTGTTTTAAATGTATATACAGATGAAAAGTCTATACATGATGAAACAGATTTAAATCAATTTTGCATTGAGTTTCACTAAACACCACTAATCAAGAAAATAAGGTTGTCTTCAATGTGCCTTAAGAATCAGAAGCTAATATGACATATTTACTCTATGTATTGCGAATTTAAAAGACCTACCTAATAAGGTAAACATATGAGGAATACTTAATACTTCGTTGAATTTATCAGGTTAAATATTGTCTTTTCTTTGCTTCTTAAACCACAATTTATAGTTTATCATTGAAAATGTAGCATTGTGAAGTATCACACCTATTCTGTCATCTGTTTTAGGAGGTAATACAAGGTAAAGTAAGCATCATATAAGACTCGGTGTTTCCAAAAATCCACACATTGTATATGCTGAACACTTTCTTTTTCTGTCATCACTTTAACAATTCTTTATATTGTTTTTATTCCTACCTAGCACAACTTACCTAAATTATAGTACTGAAAAATGTATATAAGCCAAAAGATGCTTTACAAAACATGCTACTAAACATTAGTACATTCATTAATTTTCACAGAATGTGAAAACACATACTTCTTTAGAACATGAATGCCTCCTTCCTCAATACCAAGATGACGTCTCTCTCAATTTGCAGTTGTTACTTTGCAATAATCTTCTCCTTTTTCACGTGACCAAAACAACAATCAATATTTTACCAAACTGAGTATTCAACTCTCTGAAGACATTATTTTTCTTATGAATGTTTAAATCTTCAGATTCTCAAGGTTTCCTTTCTTTTTGCTAATTAATTTAATAAATACTTATAGTCACTTAAATGCCTTTCATAAAATAGAGTAGACAAATATCTTATTTTACTTTTTCTTTTTTATAATCTCTTAGGTTCACCAAATATTGCTCTATATCACATGATTAAAAATCTTTATTACACTGTTGGATGACAGTAAAGGAACCAATAGATATATTTTCCATTTGATTGTGAGATGTAATATTAATCTTATATTATTAAAAATAAATAACATGATATTTTAATCCTTTACATATATTATATATTATAATATATATAAACATATACACATATATACAAATATATAATACTCATGACCTGATTTAGATTCTCACATTCAATGACAGTTTACAGAATTGCCATTTAGTTTTCCTGCTGTATATTTCATTGGTAACACTTTATCATATGCTTTTAACACACAGGCCCAAAGCTTTATCATCTACCACATTTTAGTAAGAAAATGAAACACTTGATGCTAATTAAATACAAAAAGAGGATTAAACAGTGCTAAGAAATAACCTTTACCTCAATCAGCAATCTACTTTTAATGCTAAGGCAATGGAAAGAAAGATAAAAATCAGTTTTGCTAAAAGGTGTATTAAGGAAAAAAAACAGTTTGATTCCTCAAAAAGATGGAAAATATGTATGCTGGTGGCCATTTAATTATTAAAAAGAATGCTGGATACATGATATCTAGCAGCATTGATGATTGATCATTATGCATATAAAAGAGACAATTTATTTCAATATTGAAGATTTAGTCACATATGAGTATAAAAAACACGGAAGAAACCTTGTTTCTTTTTTTTTCAAATTCTTTTTTTTATATTTATTTTTTATATCAGGCTACATCTCCATCACAGTGCCCTCTTTCCACCCCTCCCAGTCCTGCCCTCCCACCCTCTACTCCCTATCCCTTCCAATCCACTCCTCCAGAGTGGAGTGCCCCTACATATCAGTCCTCCGCCCCAGTTCAGAAGTCATATGAGGGCCAACAGCCTCCTCATACACTGGGGGCCTACAAGGCAGCACCACTAGGGCAAAGTGTTTCATTGACAGGGAGAAAAAGAATATGTTCATGTTCCCTTTGGTGCATTGGTTGTAGTGTAGTTATTCTGTACTATATGGCTAAAATCTGACTATAATTGAATAGATGCCATGTGTATCCTTCTGAGTCTGGGTTAGCTCACTCAGGATGAGCTTCTCTAGTTGCATCCGTTTGGCTGCAGGTTTCATGATTTCATTTTTTCTGATGGCTGAGTTCTTATTCTTATGTAGTCCTATTCTAACAAAAATCAAACAAAGGCATTTCATCATTTATTGAACTATGTTTAACTCACATTGTATAGTAATAATAATTTTGATAGTGAATTTGATACATAATTTGATATGTATATTCTTAGACTGATTATTTTATAATCTGTGTACCAGAGAAGGAGTCTTCAACATCATCAGAATATAATTGTCTTTTTGTTATTATGCCCAAACAATAATTTTTGAGCTTAATCTCTCATATAGGTATAAGAACTAAACTTGATTGTTAGAAATAATTTGCTATCTATAACTTGGTTTGCTTATAAAATCAGAATTTCAAAAAACAAAAACAAACAAACAAACAAAAAACTTGTTACTGCAGTTTAGTGGCCAAAGCTGTTAATGTCTTAGTATTGGACACTGGTACTGACCTTTTGTTTGTCTATTACATTAGGGCCCAGTGTGTACTGATATTGTGAATTTTGTTGTTTGGAAGCCTGCCTGGTGTATGTTTAATCTCTACATTTCACAGTGAAAGTATTGATCGATGGAAATATCCAAGACAATTTTGAATTTTCTCTGTCATTTTCAATGTACATGTTGAAAGTAGAATAAAGGTATGAACAAAGAAACAAAGTAATTAAGCATGGATTTTATGGAGGATGGAAAATCAAGAGTGGTAATACTTCTCTTGTGATGCACTCTAGAAAATAAATTCAGAGTTGAAATGAATTATGTCTGACAACATCTGAAATTATCAGCTTACCTGCTGCCATAGGTGAACATTCAGGAGGAATCTATGTGACAATACGTAATGAAAAATAATTCGTTTAGTTTCAGCTCAGATAGATGATATTGACAAGGGAGAGTTTTGTGATCAGTAAGATTGTAACTAACTTGGAGAGAAAACATTTTCATCATCACCTAATGTAAAATTTAAAATAAATAGTTTGTTTAATTCTTTGAGATTATATAATTATATGCAATGTGTTTTGGACATACTTGACCTCTGCAACTCCTCCATGTACCACCTCTAAATCTTCCTATTCCCTCAAACACAGTTTTGACATTAGTTTTTATTTCTTCTTCTCCCTCAGAGTCTAGTTTGGGTTACCCAAGAAGTCTTGGGATTAACATTTGGTCTGGTGTGCCAGAGAATAAAACAAACAAATAAGCAAAAGGAGATTTCTCTACATCTCCCCACAGTTATGAAACCTTAACATCCCAGCTCGTGGTGGTGTTACATACCCACCTTCCTATATCTACTCTGTTGTTTTGTCCAATTGGAATGTGTTCAAATCTTGTGCATGCTGCCACTATCAGTGCGATTTCATTTGTGCACTTACCCAGTTGTATCTGAAAAAAATTTCCTGGAGGTTCTCCACCTCCTTGGGCTCTTACTATCTTTTTACCCCTTCATCTGCAACAATTTAAGCTTTAGAGTGAGATATAAATTTTTTTATCTAAGCCATAGCATTCCACATATTTTAAAAAATGGGGCTAGGCATCAAAAATAGCACCTCATGCATAAGAGATCAAGCTTACACTACTGAGGTACATATCCAGCATGAACCTTCACTTTATGTTATTTCTTTACATCAAAATATTTTACAAATGAAAATTCTGAACCTGAGCCTCAACATATTGAAATAATTTAATAAAATGTTTTGTGATTTAACATGTAGACCCTAGATCAGCAATATGTTATCATCATGAAATTCTTAAATGAGCTATAATTTAAATGACTTAACTGGCTATTTCCAGAATGAAAAAAAAATACAATTTAGTATCAGGAATTGTATTATATGATTTATGGCAAAAAATTATATTAAGTGTTATAAGAACTATAATTATATTAGTGGTATTTACTGGTAAAACTGTATAACTGAAGCCAACTGTTCAATGCAGCAGTCTTCTACTAGCAACATATAAAATTCTGGTATTCATTTGTGACATTTAGTAGACATTCTAATATTCTGTTATTGAATTGTGTTAATAGCATCACAGCCTGTGTCCTATTACTGACTTTCATTAACAGCGTGAGACAATTGGGTTTGGGTAATGCAGTCGTAGATCAAAAGGGTTTATCATACAAATGACTATCCATAGGAGTGGATAAATGTGATGAGGGTTACCTCATTTGTTTTTAGGAAATACAAAGGTATCATTGGTTTCACAAAACGTAATTAAAATATTAATTGAAATCACAGTGCTGTGTGTGTTGTGATTGTATCCACTTCCCAGAGTTCAGAGAGAGTTTTAAATACATCTAGTATAACACACAAATATAAGAAAACACTTCTGTCATCTTCACTTCCAGTGTTGAGATCAAGTATCTGGTAATTCTTCCCCTTGTGTTATAAAAATAATTGATAATAAGTTGATGTAGAATTAGTCTATCATAAAATTGATAAAGGCATTAGCAAATAATTGAGAAAGAAATTAGAGTACATAATTAAATGTCTGCATGAGATTTTATAAGCAGAATGAACTCTACCTGATAATGAAGTTTCCTTTTGAATTCCCAAAATGGCATTCTTAAAGGACAGATGTTAAATACTGATATCTGGGCTAATGTGACCTCACATAATCTGAAGAGTAACAAAATGAAATAATCACGTTTTACTAATCTCCATTCTTAAAATTTACATTTATTTCAAAAATAGAACAAACAATAAAAGTAAGATATGGCTATATTAAAGATTTTGAAACTATTCACAATTGGTAAATGTTAAAAATATGTGAATTAATTTTTAGTTAGCATGTTGCTGCTGTTCCCTTCTATAGCTACATTCAATAATACTACTTTAAATTTCTACTTATTATAATAAAGAGGCATTGCAATTTGATATTGGTGTCATAAATCAAAGAGAAATATTCCCCTTACAGATCCAAGAGAAGAACAGATTTGTTGTGACAAGTAAAATCATCTCTTGAATGTGCTATCAACTAAATATGTGCTATTTTATTATAAATGTCATCAAATTAATGGGAACAGAAAGTAACTAATCCAATAAAAAAGAAAGTGCTTTATTTTTATTTAAAATCACTGTGTTCCTCAGGATGTTATACAAGGCAAAATGTGCATTCAATTTTTCAAGTATATGATGAAAAGGCTGAACATCTGTATACTGCATATGGTATCAAAACAGATAATGAATAAAATAGATTCTTACTATCAATTTTCACACTATGTTCTTAGTTGATTATTAATCGTACTTTGTTTTACAGCAAAGGACAATATTTATATGATTGTATTTTCTCAGAATTATTTTTTAATTAGTCACATTGTGGGATTATAGTTTTCAGTACAATTGCATGAGTATTTATGTTTCCATGTTGGGTTTTTTTTTTTTTTTGGCGGAGGGGATGTTATGATAGGGTTTCTCTGTATCTCTGGATGTACTGGACTCATTTTGTAGACAGGATTGGCCTTGAACTCACAGAGATCCACCTGCTTCTGCCTCCCATGTGGTGGAATTAAAGATGTGCATCACTATACCTGGCCTCCTTTGTGTTTTTAATTTAAAAATGAATGTGATATATAAATAGAGAAATGTTTATATAAGAGATAATGCAAATTATCTATTATCTGTATTTTAGAATCATGATATTCTGTTGAATCAGATAATGTAGCCACTAGACTTTATCTCTTACACCTAAATTAATATACTGATGATTTTCCTAAAAGAAAATGTCAAATTTAACTTCAAGATATTAACAATAGCTTTGATTACCTTATTAGATCACATAAGAATTGATCTGCTAAAGTCAGACATAGAGTGAGCTCTCATGGTCCAATATATTCCTGCTGAAGTATAAGTAACTGAAAGGTCCAGGGGGAAAGCTGGTCCTTGTCTTCAGTTGAATGCATACTGGTGAGCTTGTCAGGGTACTTCCAAACCTACAGTTGCACAGATAGCCATCAAGCATAGTATGACATCAAACAAAAGAAAAAAGGGGAAAGATGGGCAAGAAACTTGAATGTGGAGAAGTCAGACAGGAATGAAAGGAGGATATGAGGTGGGAAGATAAGAATGTATTACATAAATGTATGGCATCCTCAGAAAAAAAAGAATAAATATGCTTTAGAAATTATAAAGTGCAACCCATCCTTTTATTGCATTGCAAAAGCCAACAACAGGAACAATCAAAGTATTACTTAAAATCTGATGATCAATCTCTCATAATGTGGTAAAAAATGAATTGTATGGGGATATTTGTAGTAGGTAGAATATATTCTGCTGATTACAAATTCCCCCACCACTGTTAAAATGTTCCATTGCAGAGCTAGAGACCAACATATTTGAAGTTTGGTTTCATTGTCGAAGGATATTCTTTTGTTGAGAGAGAATAATATAGTAAATGGAAATATCTTCTGCTTACACTGTTCTACTTAAGAGAAATTTAATTCCATCAATATATGTAAGTGCCAGTGAATTATCTCAGAGTTTACAGAATCTAAAAACTGGAAAGAGGTGAAAAGCCATGTCTACATGAATGTATTTTGGTTCTCTTTCTCTCTCTCTCTGTGTGTGTTTCTGTCTGTCTGTCTCTCTCTCTGTACGTGTGTGTTTCTGTGTCTGTCTGTCTGTCTCTCTCTTTCTCTCTGTACGTGTGTGTGTTTCTGTGTCTGTCTGTCTGTCTATCTGTCTATCTCTCTCTCTGTGTGTGTGCAGTAATATAGTTGCATTTCATTTTAGGGCAAATTGAGTTGTGCTGCTGATGTGTAAACTGTCTTGTTTTGTGCTTATTTTTTTAGGTAAAAATAAATAAACTAAAACAAATACATATATATTTAAGTATATATTAAATTTAGGAAATACTAATTTCCCAAGTGTTCATATTCTTCAATGTTTCTTAAGGGTGTAATTATTAATCTATTATCAATTCAGTTTTTCTGTTCTAAATTCTGTTCTAAAACACAGGACTTAGAAAATCTGAGGTTCCACAAAAAGAAAGAAAACCTGAGGTTCCATTTGTCAAATGATATGAAGCCATAATAAACTGAGGTGTCAGGGCTAAGAAAAAAAAAAGAAAAGAAAAGGAACAAACAAAAATCTTAGGAATTCAACAATCTCTTTCAAATGGCTAATTGATTAATGTAATAATATAATATTTCTATTAAATGGTGAAAAAATAATGTTGTCACAATTTACAGAATAGATCCCCTGTCTTTCCCTCAAAGGGACAGATATACTAGCATGCTATGCATAAAGAAAATCACAAATATGGCACTACCTCTGCCATCACAGTGCTACCAGGAAAACTGTCAACCACTGATACCAAACTTTTATATATTCAGTGTGGACCTAAAGATTAATATCATTTGAATGTTTTCTCCATAGCTAAATGTTAAAAGCGACTTGACAGTGTGTCAGCATTAAGAGACGAGACTTAGGGAATGACAGAGTCATGAGGGTTCAGGTCTGCTGAGCAGGAGTGTCAACACTGCTTAAGTGCTTCTGGGAAACAGGAAGGTTTTCTTTTGCCCTCTTTGTTGTTTGTCACATGACCACACTATTTTCCCCTTTCTTTACATCCCCTTCCAACATGTGAGGAAAGACTTCAAACTCCTCCTGGTAAGAGACATTACCCTGAACATAGACTAAACAAGGCTTGATCTTACACTTTTTCTTTCTTTCTTTTTTTAATGTTCATTTGTTACTTCAAGTTACATCTCCATCACAGTTCCCTCTTTCCACCCCCCCCAGGTTTCACCCTCCCACCCTCTACCCCCTCTCCCTTCTATCCTACTCCTCCAGAGTGGGGTATACCTATATATCAGTCCCCCATCCCAGTTCAGCAGTCATATGAGGGCTAATAGCTTCTTCATATACTGAGGGCCTACAAGGCGGCATCACTAGGGCAAAGTGTTCTTATTAACAGCTAACAAAGTCTATGTTCGTGTTCCTTTTGGTGCATTGGTTGTAGTATAAGTATCCTGTACTATGTGGCTAAAATAATCAAATCTTACACTTTTCTTTTTTTTTTAAAATACTTTATTTTTTTTTCTTCAAGTTACATCTCAGTAACAAACCCTTCCCTATTCCCCCTTCCTATCCCGCCCTTCCACCCTCTTCCCCCAAGAAGTTTCCCCTTTCAGTACAACAGATAGTTCCTTCTCTTATAACAGTAAATAATACACAAAACAACAGATATAAATATGCCACATTTATAAGAGTTAAATGGCCCAGTATACCTTCCCAATGTCCAGTTTATATATATTTGGCCCCTGACTTTAACATTCTACTATCTAAACATCTCCATGAGTTTAAAGGTCTATATCTGACTCAACATTCATACTAAATTGCAACACAATTTTAAGAGTATCTTCTTAGATCTATAACACCCTCTGGATTCCTAAACAACTCAAAATTTAACTATAAGATTCCAGCTGTCTATTCTTCAACCACCTCAGAGACCTGAGAGGGATAAATATATCTGCTTATATAGGAAGTGCAGGGCCTGCAGCTTCCAAAACTAAGAAATGACATACCAGTGAATGCCTGGACAGTTCCAATTTTCTCTCCATACATTCCTGCATCAGTCTTCAGCCTTTGGGACCTGTTTCTATGACAGACATTTGTTGTAGAGCAGGAATTATAAAGGACTAACCTACCCTGTCTTGGCAGAGCTAGGCTGTCGACTTCCCTGCTACC
The DNA here is from genome assembly GCA_907164525.1 of Lophiomys imhausi. Taxonomy (NCBI): domain Eukaryota; kingdom Metazoa; phylum Chordata; class Mammalia; order Rodentia; family Muridae; genus Lophiomys; species Lophiomys imhausi. The sequence continues at coordinate 1,034,793 of CAJQZJ010033276.1, forward strand.
AAGTTTTGTCCTTTTTGGACAGCAGATTGTCTGCAGTTGGAGAACGGGGTTTTTTCATGCCAAGAGATAGACTTGCCACTAATTCAACGATCTCACACTGGAGATTCTTCGATGCTTATCTTCTACTTGGAGTAGAATAGGGGGTGCTGTCAGGAGCTGATATGACTCGATGTCAAAAAAAGAAAATCTTAATTTAAGATAACATCTTTGAATGCTATATTCTGCAGATCTCTTGGGGTTTTTGAAGATGCCCTATCCATCTCTTGTATTTAGATAAGCAAATGTTGTTTGTCTCTTAAAAAATTGATTACTGAGTAGTTTAGAGAATATCTGGATAGACTGTCAGAGTAACTAACAAAGTGACATGTTTGCATGACTAGGAGTTTGTTTTACTTAACTATCCTAGACAGTTTTAGACGGTTGGTATCAAGAGGCCAGAGCTTCATATTTTATTTTTAAGTATCTCTAGGTATGATACCATTAGGAAGCGTTACCTTTAATTTTGTATCAATATACAAAGATCTGTTCAATTGTGGTTAAATATACTCTTAATTATGTATGAATATACAAAGATCAATGCCTATGTAGCCCAATACAATCTTAATATTGCATCCATATACAAGGGTCAATACCATTGTGGCCAACTATAATCTTAATTTTGTATCAATATACAAAGATCAATACCGACGTAGTCCAATACAATCTTATTTTTGCACTATAAACAATGGTCAATAAAACTTTAGCCAAATACACTACTAATTTTGTATCAATATACAAAGGTATAAGGGCATATTCAATAATCTGCCCCTTCTTCTTGGACCTTCCTGTGCTATGACTATGTCTCAATTTTCTCAATCCTATGCACTCCTACATAGGAGAGGAAGAAGGATACAGGAAAGGAAGAGTAGGAAGTCCCTGGGGCTAACCTCCAAAACCCATTAAACAGGACCATTTATCAGCTTGTAATCTCTTCCCCTAAATATCAGAGTTTTCAGTTATCCTTCAAATAAACAAAAAGAAGGGTGGAGAAACACCCTCCCCACCCTCTGGGCATGGGACCTCGCACTCTTAAAATGACTTCCTGCTGATTTGGGTCATAGTAAACCTGTTTGGGGCCCAAACCAAAATGGAAAAAATGGTTAAAAATGTTAGTACAATCCTTTTATGTTCAGTCCTTCTGTTCTCAGCTGTTTAGATGACCTAAGGGGTTTGTAGGCAGAAGCTGATCTTGCAGGCTTCACTGAGGTTCCGGCTGGGGCATTGTGTAGAGCTGAACAGTCCCAGCGACATTGGATTGCCATGGTGGTTGCAGGCCCCGGATGGAGACAGCTATTGAGGAAGTCTGCCAGGCTGAATCAACTGGGTCACTCGTCCTCCTTGGTGCCTGATTCTCCTCTCTGTTGAGGTTTCCGCTGTCCAGCCATCCCCAGGCTCCCCTAATGGACGCTTCGATTCTCCTGGAAAGATAAGAACAGAGCCCTGCCCCAATCCCAACCCTGGGACAATTACCCACTTTTTTTTGGGGGGGGGGCTAGGTAATAATTCTCCTGAAGCAAATCTGGCCTTCCGACAACATACAAAGTGTTATCTTTCAATCCGGTTTAAAGAAGAAATCATTCTGCCACCTTGGAGCTAAACCAGCTCCAGTGTATATATTTTGAGATCATAAAGGACAATCTGTCTGCATCGAGAAGGCCTTTTGTAAGTAGCCTCCAAACCTAGGTCCCTCCAAATCCCATGTGTGTGTCTCTGAACTCTAATTATTGGGATCAGAGACCTGTGTTTCCCATCTGAAGGGATCAAAGATGTGTTCCACCACTCCTGGATCGAAGTCTTTCTCTATTTAGAGTTTGCCCTGCATCAGGCTGACCCTGAGCTCCGAGATCTGCCCGTTTCTGTCTCCAGTGTGCTGTGACCAAGGGTGTACTCTTCTTAAATGGTGGGACCAAGAGTGTGCACCCTCACCACCCCGCTACGTATGACTCCAGAATACATAAGACCACCAACTCTACGGTGCTCCCCCCATCTCCGCTGAAGTCAAAGGCATGGGCCAACAACAAAATTCTCTTGTATTTTACGTTAGCTCCACATCTTCTCGACACCTGGAGGTCTGCAAAACCAGGCTGAATGGCTGTATCCTCTATTCCATTCACAGTGTTTCAGCCCTGCCACCTGCCCTTTTTTTTTTTTAGTTAATAAATTTATTTGCTTGGTGCTTCAGGTTACATCCTTATCATATTGTCCTCTTTTCCTGCTTCCCAGCCCCACCCTCCCATGCTCTACCCCCTGACCCTTCCGTCTTGTTCCTCTGGGATGGAGTGTCCCTGCCTAACAGTCTCTCACCACAGATCAGGAGTCATATGAGGGCCAAGAGCCTCTTCATTCTCCGGGGGCCTACGAGGCAGTACTGCCAGTGAAGGGTGTCTCCTTGCTACTGGGGAAATACTTAAAAAAGACGAACAAACACCAAAACAAACAAAAACAAAGAATATCAACAAAAAAAGAGAGGAAAAAGGGAAGGGAAAAGGAAAAAGAAAAAAGAAAAAAAGAAGGAAAAAGAAAAAGATAAAAAAAAAAGTTTATGTCCATGTTCCTTTTGGTGTGTTGGTTGTAGTACAGATATCCTGTACGATATAGCTAAAATCCTACTATAAGTGAAGAGATGCCATGTGCATCCTTCTGAGACTGGGCTAGCTCACTCAGGATGAGCTTCTCTAGATCCATCCATTTGGTTGAAATTACATGATTTCATTGTTTCTGATAGCTGAGAAATATTCCATTGTATAGATGTACCACAATTTTTTAATCCATTCTTCAGTTGAGGGACATCTGGGTTGTTTCCAATTTCTAGCTGTTGCAAATAAGGCTGCTATGAATATAGATGAGGAGACTTCCCTATATCTCCATGAGAGGTCCTTTGGGTGTATACCCAGAAGTGGTATGGCTGGGTCCTGAGGCAAAGTTATTCCTAGATTTCTAAGATATCGCCAGACAGACCTCCATAGTGGTTGCACAAGCCTGCACTCCCACCAGCAATGGAGTAGGGTTCCCCTTTCTCCACACCCTCGCCAGCATGCGCTATCATTTGAGCTCTTTATCTTAGCCATTCTAACAGGTGTTAGGTGGAATCTCAGGGTCGTCTTGAGTTGCATTTCTCTGATGATTAAGGATGTTGAACATTTCTTCAGGTGCCTCTCAGCCCTTAGGGATTCCTCCTTTGTGAATTCTCTATTTACCTCCATCTCCCATTTTTTGATTGGATTATTTGTTTTTTTTTTATATATACTTTATTTTTTTTCTTCAAGTTACATCTCAGTAACAAACCCTTCCGTATTCCCCCTTCCTAACCCGCCCTTCCACCCTCTTCCCTCCAGAGGTTTCCCCTTTCAGTCCAACAGCTGGTTCCTTCTCTTATAACAGTAAGTATTATACAAAACCATAGATATAAATATGCCACATTTATGAGAGTAAATTGGCCCAGTATACCTTCCCAATGTTCAGTTTATACCTATTTGGCCCCTGACTTTAACAATCTACTATCTACCCAACTCCATGAGTTTAAAGGTCTATATGTGACTCAACATTCATACTATCTTGCAACACACTTTTAAGAGTATCTTCTTAGATCTATAACACCCTCTTGATTCCTAAACAGTTCAAAATTTAACTATAAGATTCTATCTGTCTATTCTTCAACCACCTCTGAGTCCTGAGAGGGATAAATATATTTGCTTATATAGGAAGTGCAGAGCCTGCAGCTTCCAAAACTAAGAAAGAACATACCAATAACTGCCTGGACAGTTCCCATTTTCTCTCCATACATTCCAGCATCAATCTTCAGGCTTTGGGTCCTGTTTCTCTGACAGACATTTGTTGTAGAGCAGGGATTATGAAGGACTTACCTACCCTGTCTTGGCAGAGTTAGGCTGTCGACTTCCCTGCTACCAAGTTTTGTCCTTTTTGGACAGCAGTCTGTCTGCAGTTGGTGCAAGAGGTTTTTTCATGCCAAGAGAAAGGCTTGCCACTAATTCAACCATCTTACAGTGGAGGTTCTTCGATGCTTATCTTCTACTTGGAGTAGAATAGGGGGTGCTGTCAGGCGATGATATGTCTCGATATAAAAAAAAAATCTTGACTTAAGATAACATCTTTGAATGCCATATTCTGCAGATCTCTAGGGGTTTTTGAAGATGCCCTAACCATCTCTTGTATTTAGATAAGCAAATGTTGCTTGTCTCTTAGCAACTTGATTACTGGGTAGTTTAGAGAATATCTGTGATAGACTGTCATAGTAGCTAACAAAGAGACATGTTTGCATGACTAGGAGTATGTTTTAACTATCCTAGACCGTTTTAGACTGTTGGTATCAAGAGGTCAGAGCTTCACATTTTATTTTTAAGTATCTCTAGGTATGATACCATTGGGAAGCATTATCTTTAAATTTGTATCAATATACAAAGATCTATTCAATTGTGGTTAAATATACTCTTAATTATGTATCAATATACCAAGATCAATGCCTATGTAGCCCAATATAATCTTAATATTACGTCCATATGCAAGGGACAATACCATTGTGGCCAACTATAATCTTAATTTTGTATCAATATACAAAGATCAATACCTATGTAATCCAATACAATCTTATTTTTGCACAATAAACAATGGTCAATACCACTTTAGCCAAATAACCTACTAATTTTGTATCAATATACAAAGGTATAAGGGCATATTCAATAATCTGTCCCTTCTTCTTGGACCTTCCTGTGCTATGTCTATATCTCATTTTTCTCAAGCCCATGCACTCCTACATAGGAGAGGAAGAAGGATACAGAAAAGGAAAAGTAGGAATTCCCTGGGGCTAACCTCCAAAACCCATTAAGACAGGATCATTTATCAGCTTGTAGTCTCTTCCCCTACATAACAGAGTTTTCAGTTAACCTTCAAATAACAAAAAGGAAGGGAGGAGAAACACCCTCCCCACCCTCTGGGCATGGGACGTCGCTCTCTTAAAGTGACTTCCTGCTGATTTGGGTCGTAGTAGACCTGTTTGGGGCCCGAACCCAAATGGGAAAAATGATTAAAAATGTTAGTACAATCCTTTTATGCTCAGTCCTTCTGTTCTCAGCTGTTTAGATGACCTAAGGGGTTTGTAGGCAGAAGCTGATCTTGCAGGCTTCACTGAGGTTCCGGCCGGGGCATTGTGTAGAGCTGAACGGTCCCAGGGACACTGGATTACAGTGGTGGTTGCAGGCCCCCGATGGAGACAGCTATTGAGGAAGTCTGC